>JAJPGS010000910.1:380000-817500 GCA_028654335.1 Alnus rubra
TAAGAGTTCCAAATAAAATGCTGTTCCATGACATATTTGTAATTATTCATGCATGGCATATTTAATTACAAATGTGCTATGAAATAACATTTTTTATAGATGAATTCCGGAAAAAGTGTTGTTATGTGGCATCACTCATATATATATATATATATATATATATATAGAGAGAGAGAGAGAGAGAGAGAGAGAGATACTAGTTTCTTTTGAAATGGAAACAACTTGCAAGATGAGTATAAAATTTAAAATTCTTGAGAAAACTTTACTTATAACCCTGATCTTTTATTACTTTTGTTAAAAGATACCAAAACCTTAAAAAGTGTCAATTTAGGATATTCATCTTTCAATTTGTGATAGGTTAGGTTTCACGTCAACACCAATAAAATGACGACACGTGGCAAACTTAATAAAAAAATTAAAAAAAAAACAATTATTATTTTTTAATAAAAAAGGAAAAAAGAAAATGGTGGCTGCCGGTTGGGGTTGTGCACCACCCCCAACCTGATCTAGGGGTGGCACGAAGCCTCAGCCACCTCTGGGGGTAGCGTGCATCCATCCCTCAACCACCCCTTTTCTTTTCTCTTTTAATAATTATTTAGTTTTTAATATATTTATATTTTCTATTAAGAGTGCGTGTCATCATCTTATTGGCGCTGGAGTGGGACCTAACGGAATTGTCAATTTTTTCACAGAATTTGACTCCAGTGAGGGATTTGTAAATTAGGTCAACCATATGGACCTCTAAATTCACTTTGATACCACATTGAACAATTTGTAAATTAAGCCAACTACATAAACTGCTATTGCATTTTTTTCCTATAACTTGTATAGTTTATTTTTGCACAAAAAACAAAAATACAAGCCAAATTCATAAGAAATTCCAAATAAATGATTGGACTCAAGTAGGACATTTTTTTCCAACCAAATGTAGCTTTTATGATCAGTAGAATGCTCCAAAAACTAAACAGGGAAAGTCTCTATATATATAGGCCGAACACTATTATTCTTTCCAGACCAGAACAATCTAAAGGTATTTCGATTTGATCTTGTCTGTATAAGGCAGTCAACATGCATCAAATAAAATATGAGAATTTACTGTATCTCAGATAGAATTAGTAGAGCAAATATTCTTTCATTTTTTTCTTTTAAAGCAACTTATATAGTAAGGCACCTTGAAGCTTTCTTTTGTTATCTTCCAAATCACAATATTTCTTAACACCAACATTTATTTGGTCAATTAATTGTATTGTTAATTTATCTTTGTTGCCATATTAGCTTTTGATCTTGAAGATGGTCGTCACAACCAGAATGTTTCTTTTAACAAAATTACTGCTCATATGAAGGCAAAATAAACACAGATATCAACATGCCAAATGAGAATGATCAGTAGTAAATTTTTGTACATTTGGTATGAGACTTAGCTTGGGCAGGGTTAGCTTTACAGGCACCCAAAAACGATGCCCCTGACGTAGGAGAATCAACACATGCTGAGTTATTAGATTATGAATTAACAGGTTGAAATATCTTGACAAAGAAGATCAATGTAAAAATTGCAAGAATTGGTAGAATCAGAAATAATTCGGACAGTATTATTCCGCATTAGAAGTAAAATATTGTGTAAAGTATCATAATTAATTGTGCATATGATCCCAATTCAGAAAGCTTTTTCAACGTGCACGTCGTATTCACCAAACTAGGCTAGGTGAATACCATTTTGGGTCCCAAAAATCCACTATTTTTCCTTGAAATCAAATTTTTAAGTTATTTTTTGTCATTTTAGAAAGAAAAAAAAATAAATAAAAAAAAATACTTGTTTTGGTAGGGGATTTTATTTATGGATTTCATTAGATTTTTGGCAGAATCTTTTTTTTTTTTTTTTTGGCAGTTTGATTTAATGTAATAATTAGACTTTGGATTTTTTTTTTTACAAAAAGTCTATTTACTCTTCAACTAAACATATAAGTCTGTCTTGTGTGTTTATTTTTTCATTCGGCTGAATTTTGAACAATATTCCAATATTTGAAAGTTATTTTTTGTTTTCTTTGGGCAGCTAGGATATTTTCTCAACCCTAATCATTATTATTTTTTATCTTCCTGAGTCACCTTTACAGCCTCCAATTCTTAATTATTTCTGTTTATTATCGTACATTATCAGAACAATTCTAGTTTTGCTAGCTCGGTCTCACCCCACATTCTTTGACCAGGGAGAAGAAGATTTGGTATTAATTTCACGCTTTGTTTGGATGGCCATAATTCCATAAACCTCTAAGATATATAGTACATTATCTTAGCAATGCCAAAGATGAAAGAAAACCGCACGTAGACAGATTTGATGAGCAGATTCCTCAGTAGTAAATGGAGACAAGCA
Organism: Alnus rubra; assembly: GCA_028654335.1. NCBI lineage: Eukaryota > Viridiplantae > Streptophyta > Magnoliopsida > Fagales > Betulaceae > Alnus > Alnus rubra. The sequence continues at coordinate 382,369 of JAJPGS010000910.1, forward strand.
TATATATATATATATAGATTTGGTCGAGGAAAGAAAGAAGAGAATATCATATGGGTGCTATCTGACCCAAAGAATCGCCAAAATCTGTAGTTCTTGGCTTTTGCTGATCAATCGCCATCAATCTTAATCGAGAATTTTCAATGAAGACGATATTTACATTGGCACAATTATTGATCAGAAAAAAGGAGGAGCAAGTGACCAATTTGTTCCTTACCTGCGCGCAACCACGATCTCTGATTAACCAACCTGCAGGACCTGCATCCTATGGTTGAACATTCTTTCTCTTACAAACAAACCTTAAAGTACGATCATTATAACGACTCACTCCAACTACACAATATAATTCACTTTTAATTTTTTGAGCCAGACTTTTTAATAGGTCACTTAATCGTTTTAGTACTATATACTCTCGTATAAGCATATATACTGACTGAGAAATTCTAATAGGTCACGACTTTAAAATGCATTGTATTAATAAGGGTGCAAATTGAATAGGGTTAAGTACTCCTATGATTCTTGAGTTTTCACAACTTTATTTTTTAGTTTCTAAGTTTCAATTTCCATCATAGATGGTACCTCAATTTTAGGAAAAGACCAAATTGGTACCTCAGTTAAATTTTCCGTCCAAAAACTAATGGCTCATCACGTGTCAACCTATGAGGTTGACACGTTGCACTATATAAAAAAATTAAAAATTAAAAATCTTTAAAAATTAATTAAAAAAAATAAAATTAAAAAAATATTAAAAATTTGAAAAAATAAAAACACAAGGGGGCCACCCCCATGGTGGCCAAGGTGGGTGGCTCAGCCACTCCCTTGGCCGGTCTGGGGTGGCCGAACCACCCCCCATGAGATGGTTCGGCCACCCCTTGACAAATAAATAAATAAATAAAATAAAATTAAGATCGGTTTGGCCCTTGGGGATGGCCGGACCACCCCCAAGGGCCACGAGGGTGGTGCGGCCACCACTAGGCCAGCCGGTTTGGGGGTGGTCGAACTACCCCCAAGGGCCAAACCCTCCAAAAAATTTTTTTTTTCCGTTTTGCCCTTGGGGTGACCGAATTACCCCTGTAGCCCACGGGGGTAGTTCGGCCACCCCCAGACCAGCCGATCTAGGGGTGGCTCAAGGGCAAAACCAATCTTGCCATTTTTTTTACTTTCTTTTTTCTGCCCAGGGGGTGGCCGCAGACCGGCCAACCACCCCTTTTTTTTCAAAAAAAAAAAAAAAAAAAAATCAATATTTTTTAATTTTTTTAATTTTTTAATTAATTTTTAATTTTTTTATATAGTGCAACGTGTCAACCTCAGAGATTGACACGTAGCAGACCGTTAGTTTTTGGACGGAAAACTTAACCGAGGTATCAATTCGGTCTTTTCTTAAAATTGAGGTACCATCTGTGATGCAATTTGAAACTTATAAACTAAAAAATAAAGTTGTGAAAACTCAAAGACTAAAAAGTTTTTTAACCCAATTGAATATACAGATAATCACATCCTCATTTTCATATCTAGGCCTAGACGATGTGGAACGTCACAATAATTTACATGTAACGCAAGTCATGATCATTTCACAGATGAAGAACACATAGTTTTTGCCTTTGCAAAAATGGACTGGCCAATTTGCTAATCTAGTGGTCATCAATAGAGAATTCTGCATGTTGGAGCACTATGGTGAAAAGGGATGGTCAACTCCATGTGATAGGGAATTTAGAGTAAGTTGTACGTGTTGCATAGAATATATATTTATTCGTTGCCCTCGATCCCTTTCTAGTCTTTCCCTTCTCTTTTAATTATTGGTCTTTATTTTTCCTAGAATTAGATTCAATTCTCATGATCAATATAGGGTGAAACTGTTTGGTATGCTTTGGATAAAGTCCCTTGGAGGTTCCATTAAAGGGAATAACTTCAATTCGATCGTGGCAAAAACTTGGCTTTTTTTGCCTGCTAATGGGAAGTTGACACGTAAGCCTAGAGCAAGAAAATCAAATAGAAGGAAAACATCCATGTTTTTTGCAGTGAAATGAAGAGATCGAGGGAGAGAGATGGGAGTCTTCACGCCAGAAACTCAGCCTCGACCCCGACCCAGACAACCAAACCCGGTGCAGCCCAAGTGGAAGCTGCGCCACCACGTGGCCAACCCAATTTCGACGACGACCACATCGCCATTCACCATCTTCGGTTGAACCAAAGCTATAACTCCACCTGTATATATATTTTTTTTCTATAGATCTACAGATCTAATCTTCATCACTCAGGCTTGATTGTGTAAGAATGCAATATTGTTCTCAAATGTCTATAAGTCTCATTCGGTAATGACGTTATGGAGTTCCAAAGATAAATTGCTACAATTTTTTTGAGTTTTTTGATGCGTTCAAGAGGAGCTGTGACAGTCTTCTCTGGCGCTCGGCCTAGGTGGTGATAGTGGAGTTCGGCCTGGCAGTTTGGCGGCGTGGTTCGGGGTGGGCGGTGCCGGCATGGTCCATGTTGGGCAGTGCCGGTGTGTTCCAACTTCCATGCTCGGTGGGATGCCGGAGAAGGAGGCAGTGCGGCTGACGGGTGTTTTCAATTATTATTTTTTTTCTTGAATTTGGTGTGATCGGGTGCTTCCAGCCTATAGGGTTTTAATGTGTTCTGGTGTACTAAACTGACGTGGCATGTTGTTATTGGAGGGCAAAAAATAGTCATTTTATGCCAAGACCTGCTAAAAGATGCACCCTCCATTAAATGATTATATCCGGCTCCATAGGGCTTTGTTTGTTAACATTTGTTGTTTTTTTGTCTTTTGTTATCTGTTCTGAAAATAAAAACAATAACAAACAATCAAAATGGTGATAATTTTACAAAATGGTATCGTATTATAGGCCATTTTAAAATAAAGGTATTGAACTAGCAAACGTCTTAAATTGTGGTATCCACGTTTCCAAACATCTCACTTAAGGGTACTCCGTTATGATTTGTTGTTAAATCCTAACGGAGTGCCCAAAATACCCCTTTTTTTTAAAAAAAAATGTTAGGATTTAGGTATTGGTCAGAATTTAACGGAATTTTCAAAATACCCATGCCTGAATCTTTGAAAATTTTTATAAATTTTTTTTTTTTAAAAAAAAAAAAAAAGAGCATTTTAAAAATTTTTAGCAGAATTTAACAGCAAATCCTAACATAGTACCCTTAAGTGAAACGTTTGGAAACGTGAATACCCCATTTTGAAACGTTTGCTAATTCAGTACTCTTATCTTAAAACAGCATATAATTCGATTCGATATTATTTTGTGAAGTTATCCTATCAAAATATTGCACTCTTTAAATCACAAAACTAGGTTTTACCTTCATATCACTCTAAAATACCTCTTCAAACCACAAATAAAAACCACCTATTAAAGAATGTTAAAACCTCCTATTGTGGGCAACAACTGCATGAAGATTCCAATTAAATTATATTAACCAAGTGAAAAAGAAAAGTACCAATAATTATGAACCTATCTTCCGGTACATATAAAGTATGCTCATTTGTTGGATTAACCATTTATGGTTTGCAATGTATTACGTACGTACAGGATCCAATGCAGTATGGTTCTAATATCACCACCATTTTAAATATCCACTATATATGGGTGGCAGCTAGGCAACCACTATGAGGCGGCGGCGGCAGCAATTTACCGCCCCCCTTTCTCCCTCCCTCTCACATAACTATTTTTTTTTTCTTTTCTTTTTTGTCTCTCTCTAGCTGCCCGATGCACAACCACCGTGGCCGGCCAATGATGTCGCACATGCTACCCTCACTGTTATTAACTACTAATAACCAAAAATCATATGACTGCTAGTGACCCCAACCGCATAACTGTATAGGCTGTATTCAGTTAGCGATTTCAAGAATAGGCAAAAAGAATTAATAACCATTAAGCGGTTTATAATTATAAGTTACAAAAATTACAAAACATGAATGACATCAATTTGAAAGACCAGCTGGCTGACCATTTTCTCATAACTCGCGATTTCATATTATTTAAGCAAATCTTGACATTATAGGAAAGATCAGTTTGGATTAATTTAGCTCATCACACTTCAGGTCCGTTTGGGTTTGCGATTTCAAAAAGTATGATTTAAAATCCCGATTTTAAAATGTACGATTTGAAAAAAGTGATTTTTAAAAACACAGTTAAGCGTTTGGCAAAATCGCAGTTTTGCATTTAAAATCGCAAATTAGCTTTTAAAATTATGCGTTTTCAAAAAATTATTATCTTACCTGCGATTTGAAAAAACAGATTTTCTGCGTTTTCAAATCGCAATTTTTAAAAATGCAGTTCCCAAACGATTTATGTTCTGCGATTTGGTTTAAAATCGCACTTATTGTCTACGAAATCGCAATCCCAAACGTACCCTTCATTTGGTCCGGCAAGAAATTATTATTCTATACACCGTAATAGATTTTCCATGGACACCTGGCACCTTGTCCATCAAATTATTTCAAGAGCCAATCATATAATCCCTTAAAATCATATTAAGAGTCATAATTTTGTTTTTTTCTGAAATACTTATATAATAATTGCTTGCCTTAAAGTTTGTAGCAAGGTGATAATTTGATTATAAATCAATCACCGAGTGTTGATGTTGAAATATGAACCTTGATCCAATTAAGACGGAACATCCCTACCCTATGTACGCCATTAAGTCCCAGCCTCATCCAATCAAAGCTTGGATTTTTATAGGGAAAATGTTAGATTTACAACATCAACATAACAGGTGCACAACAACCTCTCACATAAGAGTGGGTCCCAGTGTAACAGGTGCACAACAACCTCTCACATAAGAGTAAGCCCCACACACTGGGACCCACTCTCATGTGAGAGGTTGTTGTGCACTTGTTGTGATAGTGTAGTGTATGAATCAAATCTCTATTATTATTATTATTATTATTACTCAAATTCGGAAAAGAGGGGAAAAGGGGATGCTAGTTTAGCCCAATTGTTTTTTCTAGGTCTCTTCTCCTTTATTGGGCCTGCGCGGGAGAGGAATTAATCCTAGAGAATCTCATATTGGTTAAGCATGAAGTTGGATGTAAATTTATGTGATAGTTGGGCTTTCCATTTAAAAAGTGTTAATTAACTTTTCCAATGATGTTCTAACTTTGCAGATTAACCCTAATGTAATTTTTTCAGGAAAAAAAAAAAAAAAAAAAAACCTCAATGTAATCTGCGATTTATATATATATTTTGGATGGTGCACAAAATTCTTATTAAAATAAAATAATATCAATCTGAAAATTAACAATTAAATAAATAATTGGTAGAAAATCTTCTTGTTGATAGACCATATTAATCCAAAATAACAAAAAATAAATATAGTACAAGAAATTAAAATTAAAGTAATGAAAGATCTCACAATGTTATAGAATCACGCAAGAGCGTTGTTCTTAAAGGTTAATTCATGCCTCCCGGAGTATATAACTCGGTGTGATCGGATCTCTTGATACGCAACCTCTCAGAATTAGACTATAACATCTATATTCGTTAAGAACACACTTCCAAGAACAGAGGTCAAATAGAGCAACCCTTTGATCGAAGTGGATGGAGGATTTCAAAGTATTTTGTAGGCAAGCTAATATTATAATATATAGCTTTATGTTTTGAAACAAGTTTTTGGCAAATGACAACAAACACATACAATGTACATAAGACATTAGAATAAAAAATTATCTCACCTAGTGCTCTTTGGTGAACTCCAATTTATAAACAAGTGAGGTGGTAAAAAAATCAAAAATCAATGGGTTTAATGACTCATGGTCAAAAACCGTTTAAAATATTAATAGTCAAAAACCGTTTAAAATGTTAATGCATCTTAATGACCAAACGGTCAAAGCAAGATTTAATGATTTGTAAACACCAAACGGTTATATTTTGAGATTTTATGACTAACCGTCATAATTCTTTAAGAAGAAAAAAAATAAACGATGAAAACACTTTAAGACCAAATTATAAAAGTGATTTTTCTTCTTCATAAAAACTCATAAACATTTTGAGAAACGGTAATATGTTTTAAATACTTCAAAAAAAAAATAATGTTTGTAACAAATACAACAATCATCCACATGTTACAAACACTAGAATATAAGGAGATTGAAAACATACATCAATGCGGTACCCAAAGGTTTTAACCGCACTTAAAAAAAATAAGTAGGAACTTAATGAATCGTGGTAGAGTTAAACTCTTTTAACCAAATTCATAAGTTGACCAAACTTATCACCAACATAACTTTCTCCAAAAAAATTGGGTTATTCTATAGCGGGTTGACGCCTTATACAAGCCATGCGCCCCTGGGTTTTATGAGCGCTCTAAAGACCTATCCTAGTCTCATAGGAGGCGGCATGACCTCCACACTCACATAGATGGCATCCATCAAGAGTGTGTGCAGAGCACACCCCTTCCCAACATCTAGGGACTATGGATCCATTAAAAGTTTTAAACTCACCCTTAATCATTCTGCATCTTGTACTATCTTATACCATAGGGATGGACTCATCACTATCTTCTCAACAAAATAGTGGATAAACATAGAATGACAGTACATCGCCATGATCACTTGTGACTTCGTTTCCCATTAAACCTCATTCATGGGATCTCCAATATTCATAGAGGTTGGGTATCAATCACAGTGTCATAATTCGGGTATCCCCTTCAATGTTTCACTCACCAGCCTTCTTGCTAGTGCCTTGGTCAAGGAATTTGTAAAATTCCTTTTTGACCTCACACATTCCATGGAAATTATACCGGTCTCAATAAGCTGCCTCACAATATTGTGCACTTTTCTCATTATAATTCTTGCTCTTTGTTTGGGCTATGACAGCCTGTCAATCACAAAAAAAAAAAAAAAAAAAGTTTGAACTGGATTAGTATATAAAGGTAAATCAATTCATAAAATAGACTCCTTAGCCATTCATATTCAGTTCCTTCCTTCTCCAAGGCAACTAACTCAGATTCCATAGTAAACCTTGTTAGGCAAGTCTATTTTGAGGACCTTCAAGAGATAGCTTCTCCGGTCAGAGTATACACATAAAGCCACATATAGGCTTTAGCTCATCTAAGTCGCAAATTCAGTTAGAATCACAATATCCTTTCAATAAAGTAGAATAACCACAATAATACAAACCAAAATTAATTGTGCCCTTTAAGTATCTCAACAATTTAGAGATAGCATCCCAATACTCAACAACAGGATTATGAGCATATCTACTCAACATGCCAACAACATATGCAATATCAGGGCGTGTACAGTTTGTCAAAACATCAAACTACCAATGAATTGTGCATAATTTTTCTTGCAAAACACCATCTCCATGATTCTCAACTAAATATATTTGTAATCATATGGTGTAGACATAGGCAGATAAACAAAGTGCTCAAATCTTTTAAGCATCTTTTCAACATAATGTATTTGAGCTAAAATAATGTAATCATCATGTCTAAGAACTTTAATGTCCAATATGACATTAGTTCTACCCATTTAATTCATATCAAAATTATATGCAAGAGATCTTTTAGTTTCATGCACAATATCAATGCTAGTTCAAAAATAAGCAAGTCATCAATATATATAAACAAATAATGACACATTCATTATTATAAAACTTGCTATGCATTTACCTACACCATTATTTAAATATGAATTAGACAACATCACCTTGTCAAACTTTTCATACCATTGTTTAGGAGCTTACTTTAATCCAACAAGGATTTCATCAATTTAAACACTTAGTGTTCTTCTCCAGGAATTACAAGTCCCTCGGGCTTCTCCACATAAATATCTTCACTATTTATAAAACAAATAAATAGAAGTAATGACAAATAACATTATAATAAATGTAATTCTAGTAACCGGAGAATAAGTATTGTTAGTTTGTAATTGGCCTCATTCTAATTGGACAAAATCACTTGTATGTAAAGATGTTTTTTAACAGGGATTCTGCTATTCAGAAGTGTTCCATAGTTTCTGCACTGTTTGCAAGTCAAGAAAAATCGGTTCCCTGACAATCGTCCGGACGACGTGCCATCCCGTCCGGATGCTCATCTATCCACAGTTCCAGCCGTCCGGATGACGTACCATTCCGTCCGGACGCTCGACAGACCAAGCATCATTCGTCCGGACGACATGGATTTTCGTCTGGACCCTCTTCTGTATCGTGAAGCTTCGGTTCCAGCTTGCATCCGTCCGGACGTCTCAGCAGCCGTTCCGGATGACATCCAGTGATCGATCAGCTTTAGATTTTCTTTCCAAGTTCAAATAAGGGAAGATTGATGAAACCGTCCGGACGACGTGGATTCCCGTCTGGACGCGCTCATTCATAAGGCAAGAATTGCAATTCAAATACAACCGTCCGAACATCTGTCAACATGGTCCGGACGCGCATTCAACAGATATGGAAATTGTGTATTTAACTTCAACCGTCCGGACGCCTGCCTATCATGGTTCGGACGCACGCTAAACAGATATGGAAATTGTGTGTTGAAGATCAACCGTCCGGACGGCCATCCCCCTTGGTCCAGATGCGCGAAGCCTTATATGGAAATTACTTGCAGCGGACGTGCGACCGTCCGGACGACAGTGCCTCACCGTCCCGACGCGGCTCTTAAACAGGAAAGATTTTCAGGAAAAATCTCGAAAATTTTGTCGCACAGTTGTCCGTACGTACTTTTCACAGCAGTTGCCCATTTGAACCCTCAGCCTATAAATAGAGGCCCCTAGGCATTGAGAACTACAAGAATTCGATATTGAATTCCATCAGAGTTTAGAGAGTTATTTTGTGAGGTTATTGGAGCTGATTTGTTCTCTCTCAAGCCCTTGCAAGTGTGCTATTGCTGTGTTATAACTGAAGTCTATCTTAGGGGTCGACCCTAAGATAAAGGATTCCATTGAAGATCCCTTCAAGTAGGAGACCTGATTGGGAGGCGTTCATGTTGGGTTACACGTTAGAGAGCAAGGTATGACCACTGCATCAGGGGTATGTGAGTGTTACTACTTGTATCTAGTCTTGTCTTATGAATAGTGGATATCCTGGGTTTGGCTGTCCCGGAGTGATTTTTGTCATCTTAAGTTTCCACTTCGTTAACAAAAATACTTGTGTTATTTATTTTTCGCATTGTTTAATTTTGTTAACACGACAAGCACACACTTGTCTTATTTTAGAAGTCAATTCCATTTTTCAAGTATCAAATAATAAACATTTTGTCTTTGATGGTAGCTTTTAGCTACCAAGCTTTTCTTGTACTTATCTATTGTATCATTCAGTTTAAGCTTCTTCTTAAACACCTAGTTACAACCAAGTGATTTGGTCGTAGGAGGTAACTCAATTAGTTCCAATTATAGTTAGATATAATTGATTTCAATTCATTATTTATAGCATCTAACCAAAACAAATGCATCAAATAGATTTAATTGCTTCATCATAATATGTTGGATTATCATCAACAATATAAGCAATAAAACATTACCGAAATTCCTTTTTTTTCTCTAGCTCGTTTGCTTCTTCTCAATTATTGCGCATCATCAACAAATTTATTAGAAGCAAGAGAAGATTCATGCAATAATTTTTCCTTATTTTTCAAAGGAAATACATTCTCAAAGAAAATAGCATTAACAGATTCAATAATAATATTGTAATCTAAAATATCATTCTTGATAACAATAAATCTATAGCATGAATTATTACAAGCAAAACCAATAAAATCACAATAACCAATTCTAGAACCAAGTTTCCTTATTTTAGGCTCGTGTAACATAATATTTGCCGAACACCCCCACACTTTGAGGTATTCCAAGTTAGGCTTAATATCTTTCCAAAGTTCATAAGAAGTTTTACCAATTTTCTTATGAAGCACTTTATTATGAATGTGACAAGATGAAAATGGCTTCCCTCACACATTAGTGAGTAACCCAAAACTAAAAATTATAGCATTCATAATTTTTTTTCATTTGTTTGATGTGGCCAAGATTTACATGCATAAATCTATCATACCAAAGACTAATGAATAAACCAAGTAAAAACAAGAAATTAAATTTTCATTAATAGCACACAAGTGCTTTAAGAAATGACTTTCATGAGCCCATCTTTTTCTTTTTTCTTTTTTTTTCTCAATTAACAGTTTTATGTCAAGATAATAAAATAAATTTTTTTCAACTAAAGCCTCACTAAAAATGCAAAGTATTAGGCTCAACCATATAGTAATCAACTAGTACTGGCTCTTTGTTATAAATACGCCATTGTTACCAATCTTACGATATGACAAATTTTTCCAATGTTAAATGAGCTCTAATAGGAACATCAATAATCATATATGATTTATTTCTAATCAGCATGTCAAGAAACTTGAAAGCTAAATGATATATATGAAAAATTAGCAAATACTTTTTAAGGTATTCAAGCTAATCTAGCATGCCACAGCTAACATATGTGTTGTAAGCTATTTTTTATTTATTTATTTTTCAAATAGATCAATCAACATATGCCACTTATCAAATACAATATTCATGTAATTATAATTACTCATCATCTTTAATTCAATCAAGGAGCACCTTCATCACTTGATTTTTTTTTTCTTCATTTTAATAAATGAAATTGTATATCATGTCTTAAAAAAAAAAAAAAAAATTAAGGCATATGAATAAGAATTTAAGAACTCACATAGGAGCCAACAATTTTACTCACAGATCCTCCAAAATAAGCTAAGTCACCACACATCAATTGGGTGTCATTAAAACCGATCAATTCAATATGCACACATCCATTCCTCTTACATGTGCTTATCTGCAAAAATATTTAGAAAAGTGGTATTCCTTACACACAATTAGCAATGTTTATTTTTTATTTAATTTTTACAACATGAGTAATCATTCACTTTTGTTATTATTAATCGACGTGAATGTTCTCCAACAAACTCAGCACAACACAATAGAAATTGCTAAGTTCTAAAAATCTATGAAAGACTCAACTTTTATTGCTAGATTCATGACCTAACAAGAAAATGCTACTTGACAAACAAATTAAATAACACAAATTTGAGTTCAAATAATTAAAAACTCTTTTAGTCAAAATATTTTCACTTCCAATACCTACACATGAAATTAAGCTTTTATTCGGACAAACAAATCAATTATAAGATATTTTCTTTCAGAACAAAGTGTTTATCTTTTTAACCAATAATTGATTTCATATTTCTTGTATGCAAATTGCATACCACAAAGTTTAATAGTATTTAACTTCTCATAAGTTCAAATACTATTGTTATCGTCCTAATTAATCAAAACATTTGTGCAACCATCAACATAATCAACCTTTAAGATTGTTGGAAATAATTTTGGATGGTGCACAAAATTCTTATTGAAATAAAATAATGTCAATCTTGAAATTAACAATTAAATAAATAATTGGTTGAAAATATTCTTATTGATACTAGACCATATTGATCCAAAATAACAAAAAATAAATACAGTACAACAGATTAAAATTAAAGCAAGGAAATATATCACAATGCTATAGAATCACGCAAGAACGTTGTCCTTAAAAGTTGATTCGTGCCTTCCGAAGTATATAACTCGGTGTGATCGAATCTCTTGACACGCAACCTTCGAGGATTAGACTATAGAGTCTATTTTCGTTAATGGTACACTTCTAAGAGCGAAGATCAAATAGAACAACCCTTTGATCAAAGTGGATGGGGAACTTCAAAATATTTTGTAGAGAAGCTAATATTATAATATATAGCTTTATGTTTTGAAACAAGTTTTTGACAAATGACAAGAAACACATACATTGTACGTAAAAGGTTAGAATAAAAAATGATCTCACCTAGTGCTCATTGGTGAACTCTAATTTATAAACAAGTGAAGTGGTAAAAAAATTTAAAAAATAAAAATAAAAATCAATGTGTTTAATGACTTATGGTCAAAAAAAGTTTAAAATTTTAATAGTAAAAAACCGTTTAAAATGTTAATGCATCTTAATGACTAAACAGTTAAAGCAAGATTTAATGATTTGTAAACACCAAATAGTTATACTTTGAGATTTTATGACTAACCGTCATAATTTTTTAAGAAGAAAAAAAATAAACGGTCAAAACACTTTAAGACCAAATTATAAAACTGATTTTTCTTCTTCATAAATACTCATAAACATTTTGAAAAACGGTAATATGTTTTAAATACTTCAAAAAAGAAATAATGTTTATAACAAATACAACACACACACACGCACACACATATATATATATATATACACCAAGAAAATAGGAAAAACTAAAACAAGAAAAGAAATAAAGGAGACTAGGTGGAAAGAGCCTCCTGCCAAAACAATGGAGGAGGATTCTTTCCACCGACATTAGTGATCGAAGGAACATAGGAAGGGTAAGTGGGAATGCGGCCAGAAAATAATCTAGCTGCGGCCCAATGTGCCATGTGGTGAGCACGAGTAATTCTATAAGTCATTCTTTTATCACTTTTGTGTCCCTTCAAGAATGATGTAGCTTTTAAAATTACTACTTGATCAAAACTTAATAGTGATCAATCACAAGTTTAATGGTGATTTTAAAATTCACGTCATTTTTTTAGGGACACAAGAGTGACTTCTAACATTACTCAATGAGCACAGAAGTTTGCACTTCTATTAATCTTGTGAGCTTTCCAAAAATAGAAGAGGCTAGAATGGATTCAACTATGTCTATAATGATAGGGGTGATCCGTCAATTTTGAACAAGGGATGAATTCTGGAGAGCTAAGATGACTACTTTTTTTCCTTCAAATTCAGCCCAAACTCCTCCTCCTTGATCAAGTTGAGAAGTTTACAACTCAAACTCAACCCGACAATGGTGGTGGGAGGGGGCTGCCTCGTCAAAATTTTTGAAGCCGACTCTTGAACCCGTGGTAGGAGAGAAGAGAAGGAGAAGATGATGGAAATAGGGTCCATTCTTCCTCTGGGCACTTTTGAAGGATGTTGCGAAGTTTCAATGGGAAACGGCTTGTGCATGCCTAGTTATGCTATGAATTTTTTGTTTGAATAGTAATAAGAAGTGATTGATTAGTATAAAAGTAAAATAAGATTTAAAATTTTTTTTAAGATAAAAATAGAGAAAATTGTTTAGTGAAAAAAAAAAAAAAGGGAATAATTGCATCGTTGGTCCTTGTGGTATGCCATAATTATTTTTCACTCCTTATGGTTTAAAAAGTTCATGGGAGGTCCTTGTGGTTATCAATAATTACAATTCGATCCCTAGAATCAAATTCCGTTAAAAATTTTAATAGATTCTGTCAAATGCCATGTCAGCACCATGTGTCGCCAATAAGATGACGACACGTGTCCATCTTAATAAAAAAAATTATTAAAAAATAAATAAATATACTTTTTTTAAAAAAAAAAGAAAAAAAAAGTATATTTTATATTTTTTAATAAATTTATATTTTTTTATTAAGATGGACACGTGTCGCCATCTTATTGGCGACACGTTGTGCTGACGTAACATTTGAAAGAATCTGTTAAAATTTTTTACGGAATTTGACTCCAGGGATCGATTTATAATTATTACTAACCACAAAGACCTCCCATAAATTTTTTAAACCATAGGGAGTGAAAAATAATTATGACATACTACAGGGACCAACTGTGCAATTATTAAAAAAAAAAAAAAACATGTCCAAACAAGGATCCGGTTCATTTACAGTTGTATCCATTTCACAATAACTAGCAGTAACGGACAAACCGTTGGATCCTCAACTGCCTCTCTCTCATCTAACGCTTTCTGTTACTCCTTTATTTCTAGAGTAGTACCTGGCGACGTGGCATCTAGTGATTGGGAATTGACGCTTCAGACCCTCTCCGTAGCTGCACTTGATCCCAGATTCCCAATATAAGTACAAAGAGCAACTCCCTCTATCTCTTTTACTGTGAGTGTGAGCCAAACCCGTAGCTGACACTGAATAGATACGAATCTCTGAGCTCTGACCGATACTCAATTCAATGGCTTCTTGACCAGGTATCATCTCCGATCGGTCTCAATTAGTCTCTGTTTGGTTACTTAGAAAACAAAGGAAAATAAGACAATATCATCTCTATTCTCTTTCAAGTTTTGTTGCAAGAAATGCAAAATCTCACCTAGATATGATCCAGAACTAGCTCTATTTGTGCTCACTACAGTCTTTTTCTTCTTCTTCTTCTTCTTCTTTCTTGAAAATGAAAATTTATATTTTGCGCATTATATATCTGTTTGGCTACCAATTCACGCAATAAGCTAGATTTCGCATAAATTTCTCTGGTGGAGATTGCATTATATCACACTGTTGTTTTTTTCTTTTTAGAACTTTATTCAGGAGCTTGTGATTTAGTTCATTGACTTCGAAGAGTAGTGTAGAATATTGATCTTTATTTTTTTGTGATTTTCTTGAATGTGATTCTTGATTTTAACAGAAGTCTAGTGTTATTTTAGAGACATTTTTGGGGACTGGGGAGTACTGGCCGTAGAAGCTATTGGATCATATGAAGTGCTTACTTGGTTGTATTAGTTCGATAGCCATCGAGTCAGATGTACAGTTATTTCATGATTTTGTGCCGAAGGACCGTTACAGTGAAAACACAGAGGTAAGCATAAGAAAGTAACTTCCTCTTCCGTAATTTGCAGTGTTACATTGTTGATATTTCGATAGGCTCCGTTTGGTTGCTAAGAAAGTTAATGAGAAATCGAGAAAAGTGTCTTGGAAGATTTAGATGTCTGCTGTGTTGTTCCGAAGAATTCAAAAAAACTAAGCCCTGCCAAATGTTTAATCAGTCGGTGTCGGTTATTATAAAGTAGAAATAAAAAGAATCCCTATATTTCCAAAAGGAGGTGTTTGAAAATAAAAATAAGTTGGAGTTTCGGGAGATTCTTTTGCAGGTGTCTACAGCAAGACGAGAATCTTTGAGTGGAAGTTTTTTTTCAGCGTTACATTGCGCTTTCAAGCTTGGTAATTGCTGTTATGGAGACTGTCGAGCTTAAATTCCGAATTTACGATGGGACAGATCTGGGCCATAGTACATATGCATCATCAATGACGGTTGCGACTCTTAAGCAAAAGCTTGTTGCTGAGTGGCCTCAAGGTTTGTCATCTTTTGTTGTTTAATTGTCTCTTGACTTCATTGATCTCATACTAAATAAACATCGTGAAAGTAGGATAACTTGTCTCTAAATATTTTCTCATCTTTGCTTCAAGTTCCTATCAGTAGATTGTATATTATCCACCTTTTTTCCATTTAAATTTGATTAAATTTTATCTCTTTGATTAAATTTCAGTGCTACTCAATGAATTGTTTTGATGCGGTGTTTATGATATCCCAATATTTTCTGAGTCACATTGCATTTAGCCTGGAAATCGCACTAGTAAGAGCATTCTTAGTAAACTAGTTATTCTTTAGATAAAATTTTACTAAAAAACTCACATTTCCTAGTTTAGCTAGCTACCTTTCAACAGCACCCCACAACAAACTCTCTAAATCTCTCTCTACTCCATTTAAATATTCTTTCTTTATTCTCATGATAGTTAAAAGGTTTATTCTTATGGTAATTCATTCCCCTCCCTCGTATGTAGTAACTATTTTTCCTTTTAATTGGAGTGAATGTTAAATTTAGAATTGTAAATCATTAATCATAGATGGGATAATATTACTCACAAGTACATAAATTACATCATAATAAACATCATCAGTGTCCAAGATGAACATAAAACAATATAATATTTATACCGTCTAAGACCAAGTCAATTCTTGTTTAGGCTACATCAGCATTGTCCAAGATGAACATAAAAGAAAGCATTAGGTTAGGCTACATCAGCACTGTCCAAGATAAACATCTGGTTTATCCAATACATATCAAAGCAATAAAAAGAAAGATTTTTACTGCAATAACAAGATGATTATGTTGACTGGGTTTAAACATAATTATGTTCAAAACGAGAAAGGACATTGATGAGGCTACAAGACCAGAGTATAAAGGAGAAAGAAATAGCACTATAAACAGTTTATGGGCAGCAGAAAGGGTAAACAAAGTTTCATAACTAGGAATTTAAGAAACAACTATGAAGCAGTTCCTACACAATACCTGTTGAAAGCTAACATGGCTTCAAATGGAGTAATAACTGGAGCTAAATACTCATTGCTATCCAGAAGTGCATTTTGGGCTCAAGAGACATAAATGAAAACATTGCAGTGCCACAAATCGAAGTTTGTTATAAAACTAGTATGTTCTGAAACCAACTTGCATCTATCTCAGTTTACCTCAGGAAAGTTGGCAAGTTTTGCAGGGTTTGGTCTGCCCATAACAAGAGTATAGGCCTTTTTTCCAGCTCCTGTGTTCAGCTCTTTCATTTGATGAATTATATGTTGGTAACCAGCAGCATCAATAGTTGCAGAATTAATCACACATCTTCAAGTTGACTATTATGAATACTTAGAGTGGCAGATATGCATGAACCTCAACATAATTGAAGTTTCTCAAAACCATGAAAAATTATCTTATAAACATTAGATGAAAAATAACATTCAGACAGGAATTTAATGATTTATGTCCTAAACTATCAAGATTCTGCTGCTGCTTTAAAGTGAAAGGAATATGAACAGAGCTTACCAAAACTTTTCATTTCAAGTTCTCAAGATTAATTAGAGAATTAGGTCACCGATCAAGGAGTTAATAGGAGGAGTTACAAGTTAGAAGAAAGCAAATAACCATACATACACAAAAAATACCAAAATGATATGAAATCATCACACTAAAGAAATCATTGTCAAATATGACAACTCCATCAATAGAGCGTTATCAGAATTTATGAACTGATAAGAATAAAAAACCATGTGGTCAATATTGAAGAAATGAAAAAAGACGTATAGCAATAACAATATAGTTCATCCAAGATCTATTTATTAGCTTTTAGGAATGGAATATATGGTTGGTTATCTGAGGGAAATGTGTTTAGCAATTCCTGTATGGCAAATAAACACACTTAGAATGAAATAGAGTCAAGTTAGCAAACAGCACAGAATCATACAAACTGATCTTTCGATCCCGAGGGGAACTTATCTACACCAAGAATTCCCACCAAAATCCTAACAATCTTAGCATCCTTAGCATTTCAACCAAGAAATATCTGCGCTAAACATCACTCACTTAGAAAATCACATAAATGAAGTGCATGACATGAATTGAACAAATAGGGAAAAAAAGATACATAAGAAATTCATGCTAAACGTGAATCAATAGACATTTAAGGAGAAAAAAAGATTAAAGGTGTAGGTGGGAGAATGATTATGCTGCATATAATACATGCGCTTAAGAATCCTTTTCTGTTGAGATACAACCGTCACCAAACAATTCTTTGTTGCATCATATTTGACTAAAACGACCATCAGCAAATATTCTTTTGATAAGTAAAAAATCACCAAATATAAAAAATAATGATTATAAAATAAAAAAATAAAAATAGAAGACATCAAACAGAGGATTCACACCACAAAAATAACAAAAATAACACCCAATCGGCTATGCCCTTCTTTTTTTTGATAAGTAAAAAGTGAAATTGCATTAAAAAAAGCATAAAGGCGCTCCTAAGCATACATGAAGTATACAAAAAGGATGCCACAACAAAAGAAAAAACATAAAACAAAGGAAGAACACCCGACAAACCCAAAAGATAGAAGAAATGCTACATCAAACCTCCAACTTCTTGCCTCTAACCCGGCTGGAACCTACACCCCTAGCATCGAAACTAATCGAGCATTCTAGATTCTTGACCTCTATTTTCCCCTTTTTTCTTTTTATCTTCTTTTCCTTCTTAGGAGGGGAGTCAGAGTCATAGCGCTGATCCTCTGCAATCAAAGTCAAGAAATTCGGAAAATCCTTCTGATCAGATCCCATTAACGAAACCCCCATCGTGCGAAAACACGACCTAATATCTTGCACTACCCTAGGGTAAACAACAACTCTTTCCTCCGGACCGACCCCCTTTGAAGATTCCCCCACCTCTAAGACCCCAGACGACATCCTAGGTAAAAACTAGGGACGCCCATACACAGAGGAGAACGGCCTTGGCCACGGAGGAAACAAAACCTAATCGGCTATGCCCTTCCAAAACACTCAACAAATATCAAACTCAATGATGACCCAGATCGTGTCAGTGATCACAATATCCACTTGGAATTTCTCCTTCAACCCTCAACACCACAAGAAACACAAAGAAACAACAATAAAAAATAAAATCAACAGCTCAAATAAATAAAAATCTGAAATGAGTTCTTTATTTATCTCGCCTTTGGCTTCAAATTCAAACCGATTTGTCTTGAACTTGTGCCTCTAAGCGAAAATCTATTAATGAATCAGTTTGTAATTCGAGTTGGTGTTGGAGAACTCAAACTGTGAACTGCTTGTTCATGGCGTCGTTGCTCTTGATTCTGGTGGTCACCGAGAGCAAGAAGAGAAAGGCTTTGGAGGAGGCCCACGAGGTTGGGTGTTAAATCATCATTTAAATCAAAAGCTTAAGGTAATAGGAAATTATGGAGTTAATTATTTTATTAATATTCTAATACTCTCCCTCACGTGTGGATTCAAACTCCCCATCAACAAGTGAGTCTCAACATGTGGAATATTTAACTGAAATGGAAAGTGAATGACAGATACTAGGTTTGAACTCATAATTTTTGCTCTAATACCATGTTAAATCACTACTTATCTAAAAAAGTTAAGCTGATAGGAAATGATAGGCTTAATTATTTTATTGATATTCTAACAGGGAGAGAGGGCTTCTGTGGCTCGAAGAAGGGAGAGATGAGAGCGCAAGAGAGAGGATGCTAGACACTATCTTTTGTTTATTTTATATATATACATATATATTTTTACAGTATTCCATACATGCAATTGAGCCATTGACGTGGAGGTAAAGGCATTAACTGATGTCAAAATCTATGTTAACACTCTTGTGACATAGAACTAATTTACCAAATGCATGAAGTTTTAACTAAAGTTCTGAGCGCACAGACTACAATTAGTATTAGGTTCTGAAAACCTGAAAGTGTGCTGGAATTTTTGGAATTGAGTGGATGTATATAGCATTGTTTAATTCCAAACAAAAATGATGCGAGTAGCACCTGAAAGTACATGAATACTTGAGTACTCTCTCTCTTGTTTTATTCAATAGAATTGTTTTATGTATGCAAAAGAGATAATGTGGAATGGCTATTGGCGAATTGACATGAGAAGCAAAATTCTTTTTCTTGACTGTATATGGGCTAAAATGGACATACACTTGCCTGTATGAATGTCTAGTCTGGGATTTGGTTTATTATGTGTTCTACTTTGCTATATTTTTATCTGAATTTTTAATGAGGCTTTGCATTTACAGACAAAATAATCACACCCATGTCGGTAAATGATGTAAAAATCATACACGCTGGTAAAGTTTTGGAGGATGACAATACACTTGCTGATTCCCTTATAAGCATTGGTGACCTTCCTGGTGGGGTTATTACCATGCATGTGGTACTACAGCCTCCCAAAGCTATTGATGCGATAGGTACGTGCAGTTTCTTTGTACATCTGGAGTAGGATTTGTCTGTAATTCGTGCAATTTCTTTCATGCGGTTTGAAATTGCCCCAGAAAAGTTCATTTTCTAATCCCTTCTCCTTTGACAGATTCTCTAAAGAATTCTTAACTTAAACTCCTGTTAATTGTTCATTCTTCAAAGGAAATACTGTCAAGTTCAGTAATATCCATATTAAGTAACATTTGCTTGTCACTTTTATCTAATCTTCTTCAACGAATTGCTGGATTAATGGTAATGTAGATGCTAATCTGACTGCCAATGTCTGCTGGTTAGCAAATAAAAAAAAAAATGAATGTATCCTGAAAAAAGTGGTTGTCGTAATGCATAATCCCGAAGCTATTCTGAAGGGGCTGTGATAGGTTTGTTTCATAGATGTATAATGCAGATTCATTTACAGTCTTGGGATTCAAGACTTTGTATTTTAGAGAGATTCCCTCAAAGACGTGATGGTCCCCTGAATAAAAGGGGTGAATGATAATTCCTCTAGATGAAGTAGAATATGAGTTTTGAAACTGTCAGTCAGTGATACCTAACACTTCAAATAGCTGTGCAGAAATCTACTTAGTATAAGACTTCTAAAAACACTCTTTTGGAAACATGCCTTATCTACTCACTGGCAAACTCAACTGCCACAAATTCTTAATATTTGTTATTATGAAAATTTACATTCGTGCATTTTGAATAGTTATATTTCTAAAGGTGATATCAAATAATGTCTAACTTATCAATAAGGGATGTCAACTATCTCTACATGATTTGGAATTTGGTTACTGTTTTAGTTTCCTAAGCTGGCTCCTTTGTGTGCCTTTAGAGTGGGGGGGGAGGAGAACTTTATGATGGTAACAATTTTATCATGTTTTAGTTCATTATATTGTCAATTTGTCAAGATATTCAAGCTCTAGTTTTCTGAAGTTTTCTCTGCATACTCTCATAGGGTCTAACATTCTATCTTCATTGTCTATTTTCCTTGGGGTGCTTAGCAGAAGAAGATGGGGAGCTTATGGGAGCAATGAACTCATGCAGATGTACCATTCTTTAATTTGGGAAGCATACTCTGGCTCCTGTTGCTGATAGGATCGCCATTTTTACATTTGCTTTTCCTCATGATGAAGTATAATGTAACATTCTTACCTGCCCTTATGTTTAATTCATTTCTTTCTTGTAATTTCTCTTCTAAGGGAAATGTTCTACTGTCTATGCCTGCCCTTTTTGGCTTGGTAAAAAGTTGTGGAGAGAGAGAGATATAGAAACATCGATTACTGTTGGCTGCGTATCTCGCACCTCTAGTGATTAGCTATAACGATTTCCTTGTATTGTTTTCTTCTTCTTCTTAATTGCCTTTCTTGTATACTCCCTGTGTACTTGATTGCGCTTTGCGTTTTTTAATAAAACTTCTCTTACTTATAAAAAAAAACTGTATAGACCAATATATCTTCTTCTTCTTCTTTTTATTTTTTTATTTTTTATGCTGAATAGCTAAAAGTTATGTCGTCATTTTCTTCTACCTCCCCAAAGTTTATTCTTGCTGTCTGTTTTCTTTGTCGTGGACAGGACAAAGGACATGATTTCTGCTGCAATCGACAATGTAATATAGAGATTGTTAGATCGTAAGCAGAAGGGCAAGGATCTGATCAAGGTAAGATTATGTATGACATCAAAAATGTTTAATCATAAACACCACGGGGACTGCATGGTGCACAGGGAGCAAAGGAGTGCCGGTAGGGGGAGACTTTTTTTTTTTTATCAAAATTTTATTATGTTTGATTGTCCCTTTTAAAAAAATAAATAAATAAATTCAATGCAGTCAAGATCCTCTAGAGTTAAATTCTTAGTTCTATCCGGTGCATGACTTGTTAGAGCATTTCCAGCAATTTTATGTAAAATACTTAACTAAAAAGTGCAATTCTTAATTTAACTATTGCCTTTTCTATACATACTCCAATAGATCTTTTATTCTCTTCTCTACTTTCTTTTAAATATTATTTCTCATTATTTTTTTTGTTATACTCTTGCCCACAATCATATTTTTAAGCATTCATCATGATTTTTTTCACGTCACAAATTCTAAATTAATTTCAATATAGTTCTGTCCCATTCTTGATCACCTGCCATGATTCGCCTTCCCCTCATTCAAAGACCCCTTTTAAAGCACAGCTACATAACACCAGAATTAACATTAGCTATCAGAGGCATCAGGTCAAGCAAATTATGATTTGGCAACTCTCTGAGTGTCTTCTGAAACCACCCACCGAGACAAGATGCTGGTTTTGCTGATAATGAGAGAAACGATCAAATAAAGGAAGAACGAATAAAATATTTGAGCATTTTTGCTACAAAGGTTGGCAATCGATTTTTCTCTTATATTAACTAAATATATGTGGGACATGTTAAACATTTATTCCTGAACTATTTTCTATTCATTTCCATACAACTAAGTTTCAAATCTACCATTGAATTTGTAAGACCCAATATAAGTTTCACAAATCTAATTGTGAATTTGAAAATGAGATGGGTAGAAGATGAGTATGAGATGGATTTGTATCATCTTTCAATATATATATGCTTGAGATGGGTAGGCCAGTATCCTTTCTATTATTATAAAACTATAGCTGCCTCCAAAAAGTGAAAGGTCATTCATGCTAAGCATTTCGTCAATCGGGTGACTCACTGTCTTGTGAATGAATCACTTTCTCTTACTGAGTTGAGCGTTGTGCTTAATATATTTTGGGCTCATCCACGGGACATTGACACAATTGGTAGTTTGGGAGGTACATTGACAATGAGGTGGTAGTATGAGGGGTTATGTGTACTTTTCCCAGTTTATTAAATTAAATGATTAATCCACTTAAAACTACATATAAAAGAATCACTTGAAAAATATCAGATAATTCAACTAGATAATTAGAAAAAAAAAAAATCAACCCAATTTAGGGAAAATCTTATCCACGATTTTATGCCCGAGAAGTTGATTGCAACAGGAAGATAAATTGCATAATACATGCATGTAGAACACCACCCCCCCCTCCCCCCAAAAAAAAAAAATAGAGAAGCTATCTTGTGATATATATGCTTTTATCATAGACAATTGAATCTTGACTTTGTGAATTTCTAAATTAATTGTAGAGAAAAAGTTTTATTCCAGTAAAATTAATTACGTTTCTGAGTGTCAAGAAAACAATAGAACTCTATCTTTACCTTTTTCAATATATATATATATTTTTTTTAACAGAAATTGACGCTGATGTAGCGTGGACTGATTAGGTAAGAAGCTTAGATTAAGTCCCAGTAAAGGAAGGGGTAGACCAACACTCTACATGGCAACACCGACTTAAAGAAATATAAATAGGAAGCCTCAATCCTCATAACTTCTTTTTTTGGGATGAATTAAATCTTTATAGAGCAACCATTGAATTAAATCTTTACAAGAAAACACTCCGGTGAAACTGGAACAATTCCTTACAAACAGGAAACAACTCCTAAACCACAGCTGAAAACAACAAACAAATCAGGAAAGAAAATACCAGAGTTACAACAGCTTATGTAAACTCCATCTATATACAAAATCTACATGTTTATCTAGATTTTTGAAAGTACCCTTAGCAAGGATCCTAGACCACACTTTCCACTTATGCCATGTTTGTTTCGGCGTAAGATGATTTCTGAAAAATGATTTCGGTATTTTTCGGTGTTTGGTAAGGGCGAAAATAATAGTCAACCAGAAAATGAATTCTATTTGACCAAAAATGCTTAATCATTTTCCGAAGACACCAGACACATTCAACCCCTATTAAACGACACAGTCGACTTTCACTTCAAGCAGTCGACCATCACCGAAATCTTGCCGATACCGAAATCCGACAGCATCCGATCGATGTCGCTGGAATCCGGTTAGCCCAGATTTCGGCCATCTGGCCAGAACGGCCAGATTTCGGCCGGCTGGCAGGATCTGGCCATAAAGGCCGAATTCCGCCCGGCTGGCCGGATCTGACCAGAACATCTCGGCTAGAACGGCCGTCTGGCCGGACAGATCAGGCCAGAACGGCCGGCCTGCCGGATCTGGCCAAAAAATTCCGGCCAAGACGGCCGGATTCCAGCGGTTCTGGCAGATTCTGGCTAGTATGCCGAAGTCCAGCCGTTTTGTGCCGGAATCCGAACAATTTCATCGGAATCTGGGTTGGCCGAATTCCGGCCATTATCTTGGATTCTGGTTACAGTGGCTGGAATGGTGGAATTCGGTAAAAGTGGTCGAAATAAATACTGAAAAATGCTTTCGACAAAAAATATTTTTCAGAAAAATAACTTCCCTAAAATCATTTTACGAAGGAAACTATTTTACGTCGAAACAAACTGAACATTAATCTGCATAAAGATGGCCTCCCCAAGACTTAGGAATTTTTCCATGAATCAATGCATTCCTCTGTTTCCACAACTGATACACACTAGCCCCAAACAAAGCTTTCCAAGACTGGACTTCAACCATTTTCCATGCAAAACTGCAACACTACACTCCGAGACACTCTCCCAATCAACAGTAGGATTATGATAAGAACACTTAGCCATAAGAGCTCTCCAAATCCTTCTACTAAAGCTACATCGGAAGAATAAATGATCCCAGCTCTCCTGAAAACCATGACAAAATAAACAGGAATATCCTCATTTACACATTCTCTCCTTTGTTACACAACTGCTTCCAAGTTGCTGCACAAGAGTATAGTAAGACCCAGTACTGGAATTTCAAATAGGCTGATCAGAACCACCTAAAGCAACTTTTGGAATTCTACTTTGGATCTCCACTGGATTGTTAGACCGAGCAAACGGCCAACACCATTCTCCATCTTTAATAATTGTAGACAGCCTAGCTTCAAGTGAAAAACCCGAATCATATAACGTCCGATTCCCATAAGCGAATCCTCGTAACTTCTCATAGAATTAACATAATTATTGTTTCTAATTATATTTCCTCCTTGGACATAAAGCTCAAACGCATAGAAATAGAAATACTCCTCCATAATCTTTACAACAAAGCAACCGGATGATCAGACAATGGCATCCTTGAATGCAACATATACTACGAAAAAGAGCCTCGGGAGATATGGGAGGCATGCAACAACGGCAATGGCACCGGCACCGGCACCAACCAAAAATAATTTTACGTCTTCACAAAGATGAAGAAGAAGACCGTCAACGTCTCACGTCTGGACCGGACGGTCGGAACAGGTGTGTGGAAAGGGGAGGACACCGGCGCCAAGATGAAGGTGTTGGGATTGTCCTACATCGGTTGTGGAAGGGGTTGGTGGTCAGTTTATAAGTGTGAGGGATAGTCTCACCTCATAAGCTAGCTTTTGGGGTTGAGAGAGGCCCAAGACCACCTAACACTGGTATCAGAGCCCAGGTTTACCAACAAGTCTCAGGCCCTATAATATGCGGGAGAAACGAGTTGTCCCTGCTCCAACCCAAGGCCCGATATGTGAGGGGGAGATTATTGGGGTTGTCCCACATCGGTTGTGGAAGGGGTTGGTGGTCACTCACTACAAAAAAAAAAAGCAAATTCTGGACGGTTTAAAACCGTCCAGAAATGCGAAAAAACCGTCTGGAATCAATTCCAGACGGTTTTTTCTAGACGGTTTAAAACCGTCTAGGATATAACGTCGCTAAATAAATTTCTGGACGGTTTGGACAAAACCATCTAGAATTCCAGACGGTTTTGTCCAAACCGTCCCTAACTAATTATGGACGGTTTGGGACCAAACCGTCCAGAAAATTATGGACGGTTTGGTCCTAAACCGTCCAGATTTACTCTTCTTTTTTTTTTTCTTTTTTTTTTTTCTTTTTTTTTTTCGGTTCCCTTTTACATTTTATTAATATAATTGATTATATAATGAAAATTCTCTGGACGGTTCGGTTCCACTGCTTGGGGGTTTCAGCGGGATAGGGCCCAGGAGGGACCGTCGCCATCGTTGGGGTAGAGCCAGGAGGGACCGTTGCCGTCGGTGACGAACACGCAGAGGTCGAAAGGCCTTGGAGGGGCGTGGGGATGCGGCGGACGGCCGGGAAGAGTGGGCCAGGGAAGTGCGGCATGGACCTTGGGGTACATTCGGCGCATTGAGGCCCTTCACGATCTGCTGCGCCGTGGCTAGGACTCGATCCTCTCCGCCTGTATTGACGCTCTTCGTGGTCGTGGTGGCCATTTCCGGTTTCGGATTCTTGGGGTTTCAGTCTCAGAGACAGAGAAAAATGGTTCGGTATCAGGAAATTAGGGATTAGAAATTTGGGGATAGGAATAGCGATAGCGAGGCCATTTTCTCTTTTCTTTGTTGGGTTTGCGTGAGTGCGTGTGTTTGGGTTTCGGAGGAGCTGAGGTTGACGCTGAAATGAAGAGAAGTGGTGGCCATGGGTGGGAGGGTTTCTGGCCGGTGGGATGTTTCAGGCTAGATCGATTTTTCTATATACATATGTTTTTTTTGGCTGTAAAGGAAATGGGTGGTTGTGATTTTGGCTGGGAAAAAATTTGGATGGATGTGGTTAAATTTGGGGACATCACACGGATTGATGATATGGCATGAAAAAAAAATTTCCTAACGGTTTTAAAAGAAACCGTCTGGAAATGAAATTTTATGGACGGTTTGGTAAAAACCGTCCATAAAATTCTCTAAGAATAACATTTATAGACGGTTTTGGATGAAACCGTCTATAAATTTCTAGATGGTTTCATCCAAAATCGTCTGGAAATGTTAAATTCCAGACGGTTTAGTTAAAACCGTCTGCAATTTTATGGACGGTTTAATAAAACCGTCCATAATAAATTTTTTACAGACGGTTTTGAAAAAACCGTCTGCAAATTTTTTTTTCTAGACGGTTTTAAAAACCGTCTAGAAAAAAACCGTCCATAAATGCCTTTTTTTTTTGTAGTGACTTTATAAGTGTGAGGGAAAACCCCATCTTATAAGCTAGCTTTTGGGATTGAGAGAGGCCCAAGACTACCTAACAGAAGGGACTACGACAAGGCTTGTTGGAATGAGAAAAAGGTTTCGGTAAGAGAGTAGGACGGTGCATGTATATATATATATGGCGATGGATCATGTAGAGTATATAGCCTTGATGCCTCAACGCTCATCCATGCAAAAGTAAGCAATATTAACTATTGGAAAATGTTAGATTTATAACACCAACACAACAAGTGCACAACAACAACCTCTCATATGAGGGTGGGTCCCACACACTAGGATCCACCCTCATGTGAGGAGTTGTTGTACACTTATTGTGATGATGTAGTACATGAATCAAATCTCTTAACTATTTAAGAAGAGAAATGATCCCTACACTCATTTCTCACAACAGCCTCACAACAAGCTGATGTGGCTTGTAATATTTTATCATTTTTTTGTTTTGTTTTGTTTTGTTTTTGTAAAAAAATAATAAAATATTACTAGCCACATCAGTTTGTTGTGGGGTTGTTGTGAGAAATGAGTGTATGGATCATTTCTCATTTAAGAATATTCTAATTCAATGAATAATGTTTCTTACACAACTTTTGCACAATTCTAACTATTTTTTTTTTTTATGGTCAATAATGAAATTTGTTTTTTTTACATGTG
Source organism: Alnus rubra (assembly GCA_028654335.1). Taxonomy (NCBI): domain Eukaryota; kingdom Viridiplantae; phylum Streptophyta; class Magnoliopsida; order Fagales; family Betulaceae; genus Alnus; species Alnus rubra. The sequence continues at coordinate 409,562 of JAJPGS010000910.1, forward strand.
GGGCCTAAATATTCAATATTTGTTGATCTTTAAAAACAGTTGTTAAAGTTGTATAAGAATTGTGCAAGAAACATGACTCAATTTCAATATTCTTGTTACATAAATTTGACTTGAATACGTTGTTTGGTGAATTTATAGCAAACACTGGACTGATCAATTGAGAAACGTAATTCCATAATTAGAATGTTGTTGCTTGGCTGTCTACGCGGTTTCCTTTCTCTTTTGTGTTATAATTACTTTCCAAGACAAGAATAATAATTAATACGTGGAAGAGTCATGGTCCTTTTTCAATAATTTTTTTTTTGTTTCTTTAACAGAAATTCACGCTGATGTGGCGTGAACTGATTGGGCAAGAACCTAAGATTAAGTTCTAGTAAAAGATGGAGATCAAATAAAGTCCTAGTAAAGGAAGGAGTAGACCAACACTTTAATTTACACAGCAACACCGAATTAAATATAAATAGGAGGCCTCAATCCTCATAGCTTCTCACGGAATAATTAACATAATTATAGTTTCTAATTAATTATATTTCCGCCATGGGTATAAAGCTCAAACCCCCAGAAATAGAAACACTCCTTCATAATCTTTACAACAAAGCAACCGGAGAATCAGACAATGGCATCCCTGAATGCAACTTATACGGTAAAAAAGAGCCTTGGGAGATATGGGAGGCATGCAACAATGGCACCGGCAGCGGTGCCAACCAAAAAGAACTGTATGTCTTCACAAAGGTGAAGAAGAAGACTGTCAACGGCTCACGTCTGGATCGGACGGTCGGAACAGGTGCGTGGAAAGGGGAGGACACCGGCATCAAGATATACGGCAACGAGAGCGATGAGGGGACTACGACGAGGCTTGTTGGAATGAGAAAAAGGTTTCGGTATGAGAGTAGGACGGTGCATGAAGGGCGGTGGATCATGTACGAGTATAGCCTTGATGCCTCCACGCTCATCCATGCAAAAGTAAGCAATATTAAACTATTTCTTGAATATTCTTGATTTTTAATTTCTACTATTATATCTTGTTTGAATATTCTTAATTACGTAAAGATTAACAGTACTCTCTGAGTTTGGAATTTAATTATCGGCTGCATGCAGTTTCAAAATTATGTGCTTTGTCGAATTAAAAGGATGGATGGAATATCAGAAAAGAAGAGGAAACTTGGACAAGAAGAAAACCAAGAGATCATAAAAGTGAACGATGATGAAAGTAGGGATTCTGAACCTCAGCTGCATATTTGCAACAAATCAAAGACGACGACAAAGCTCCAAAGGGAAGAAAACAACAACAATGGCGGCATACCAGCACCAGTACTGACGACGACAGCAACAACAACAAATCCTGATGATAATACTAGGTTGCCAATTAATGAAGATCATTATATAATTATTGACTTGTCTGACTCTGATGACGACAAACCCAATATTATCGGAACTACGCCGGTGGAGAAACAACTCGATTCACCGGAACCTCCCACCGGAGAATTTCCCACAATTCCAGGAATATTGGACCCAAATTGTGCTGTTGACGATAACCACACTGACTGGGCAAAAGCATTCGCTAAGGAGTTAACGGGAGGTCAAGCACCCGTTATGGAGGAGACAAAGATTGATGATCAGATGATTCAGATGTTGCCCAATAATGCCTATTATCTCGAGAATTGCATAAATTGCAAATTATTATATAAATGAGAGGCTTTTTGTTTTGTTTTATATTTTTGTTTTTCTTTTTCTTTTTGGTGTGTAAATATTGAGAGAGTATCAAAGTCCCAGTCCCCGTCAATATTATCTATAGGGGTGGTTCAGCCATTTAAGTTTTTTTTTTTTTTTTTTTAAGAGGATTTTTTTTTTTCATTAGAAAGACATTGATAATTTTTTGTAATTTAAAAAAATATTAATGCAATTTATAATTTGAAAAGACATTAATAATTTAATGATAATTTAAGAGGACATATGTACTCTCCCTTAAAATTATTCATAGTGCCCACAAATTTTACTGTTATTTTATTTGATAACTTTTATGGATTAGTTTAATTATCCGGTTTTCACAGTAAATTTTCTACGGGACCTAATCCAAATTAGAGGTGAAATCGCGAGCGGATAATAACTGCCCACATCCTCTATCCTCACATATTCATTATCCTCTAGCCGCATACGCGAATGCGAATAACAAAAATCATTATTCAACGTTGTTTTGGTGTTACCTCGTATACAAATAGCGGTTTTTTAATATTTTTTTTTTTTTTTTCCTTTTACTCACTATAAATAAATAATGCATAAAGCTACATTAATGTATGAGATGAATTTTTTTAGATAAAATGATTAGCAAATATAACGTTAGTAATAGTGTTCAACTATAGCGGATAATAACGGCTAATAACCACATAAATGCGAATACTTAAAAGTGATAGAGATATAATACATTACCACCTTAAAATACAACATCTAATCTTAATACATTACCACCTTAAAACACAACATTTAATCTTCTTTATTTACATGGCAATTTTTTCTTTTTGACTTTTTTTTTTCTAGAAAAAAACAATCTTAAAAGTAGTTAGAGGATCGCCTTATCATATAGGTAACGCGGTAAAGATTTGCGTCTTGAATCCGCAAAAGGTGATATCTCATAGTGATAAGCACGTTTTCACCGATAATCCAAAGAAAAATGCTTGGTTGTACACTCTCATCCCACTCTTATCCCACATTTACCTATTTGGACCAATAATATTGTTAAAAAAAATGGATCCCACTACACTCTCTCCACTATCTCTTACATTATTGGTCCAAGTAGATAAGAGTGGGATAGGAGTGGGATGAGAGTGTACAACCAAGCATTTCTCTAATCCAAATCCTGTAAACACAACCCAACCCATCAACCACAAAATTTGCGCAAATCCCTAATTCCTTCAAAACAGAGAAAAAGGAGACCAGAAAAATTAAACCCAACCACCCTTCTTCAACACCGTCTTCGGCTGAAAGCAAAACACCCCCAAAAATATCAAGTCCAACCTCCCTACCTACCCATCGGCCAAACAGAGCAGCAATGTGGAGTTAATTTGGATAGGAAATAAAAAAAAAAATTAGCTTGGTTCCTAAATTTGGATTCACCGCCACGATTGTGAGAGTGCTCTAACCGAATCATATACCCATCTCTCCAACTTGTCGGCAACCAAAAGTCAATTTCAATTCTTCTCTTTCAAAATTCATCCAAAAAAGTATTTTGCACATTTCAGGCTTGACCCAATCAATGGAACAACAAGACTCAACTGCGCGGCCTCTGACCAAAGCAAGTGATTTTGGGAAATTGGAACATGGGTAAAAGATTTATCTAACCCTTTATTGTCTTTATCCTTTTCAGACCGCTTTTTTTTTTTTTTTTAGATCCTACCCACTTGATAATTTTAGAGAGCTTGCCCTCTAGACCATTAAGATGTCAAGGGACAATTTGGTTGATATCAATCCACCGAGCAAGACCCTATCACGTGTTTTGCTTTTTGGTGCTCTTGTTTGTTTTGTTGGATTTGGCTTAGGTGGTACATGAAATTATTAGTATTTTTCAAACGGTTCGGGTTTAATTCTTCTCGCTCTTTTTATAGAAATCTTGAAATTAAATCTGGACGGAAAAAACTTAAGGAAATCCCGTAGGTTTTTTTATTTACAGCACCTAAGCCGAATACTGTTTTTTATTTTAATGGGGTTGTTGATGTTGTGGAAGTTTGCGTCTGTGTCTGTTTTGGTTAAGGTGCGAGCATTATCGGAGACGATGCAAGATTCGGGCCCCATGCTGCGACCAGATCTTCCCCTGCCGCCACTGCCACAACGAGGCCATGGTCTCTCTCTCTCTCTCCCTCCGCGCTCGTTTTGTTTTGTATCTATCCGTGTTAATGGGGGTGAATAATTTTTCTAAATGCATTTCATGGAAATTTTCTTACTATATTTGATGATTTTAGAGCTCCCTGAGCAACCCGAAAGACTGTCATGAGCTGGTCAGGCAAGATGTTAAGCAAGTATGTTCAAGTGCCGTCTCTTTTTCTCTTTCACATACACGATGAGCATATTTACATGTCTATATACGCATATATTTTGTACGTTATAGTAATGGGGTTGATCTTTTGATGGAAATGATTGTGGAATTTGATGTTTTAGGTCGTATGTTTGATTTGCAATGCCGAGCAGCAGGTTTGGCTTTGCGGCTAGCTTGGACGGTATTTCTTCTATTGTGTATAATCTTGTTATATTTCTCGAATGGGTAAATGGGATATTTTGCTTTTCCCACTTTGTTGCAGGTTGCTCAGGTTTGTTCTAACTGTGGTGTCAACATGGGAGAATACTATTGTGACATTTGCAAATTCTATGATGATGATGTAAGACTGTTATTTTCGGTCAATTAGTTTTTTAGTCAAAGCAGACCTAACTTCCTTGATTTTTGGATGGTGTTAAGTTTTTAGCATTTAATGCTATATAATGTGGCTATATATGCAGACCACGAAGGTCCAGTTTCATTGCGAAGAATGTGGCATTTGTAGGTAAGTGAGCTGATCATGTGTATATTTCACATTTGCTATGATCTGATTTCAGTTTTCTGGACAAATGTCTAGTGTTAATTGAATTGTTCTTGTGATCTAATTTTTTGTTTTCAGAGTTGGAGGTCGGGACAAATTCTTTCACTGTAAGAAGTGTGGTAAGCAACCTATTTACTCTGCTTGGCTTTTATATACTGGTTTATTAACTTAGTGTGTTGATATGCTTGTTTCCATTTCAGTTATATGTACTTCCATTTTTCTTTATATCAGTTTATGGTTGTTCTTAGTAATATTACATTATTATATTGTGGGTTGTTTTCAATTTCCACTCATATTTTGTTTGAAGTTAGAGAATCTTATTGTTGATTTCTTGAATCCTTTTACTTTCCATCAGAACTCATAGGAGTATGAGATGTACAAACAGATTCGGAGGCTAAGGGGGTGAGAGATTGGGGCTGAAATAGATGATGGATGAGAGAGATGAATGAGGGAAGATTAGGAGGTTAAAATAATAAATGAAAATAAATCTTTGGATTAGAGCATTACCAACATGTTACTAGATATGTCTAGATTGGCTTATTATTTTAAGATATTCGAGGACCGATGTGCCAAATTTTCAAGTTGTGGCACTTTGTTCAAGTGTTGGAAAGAGCTGGCATCCTTATTTCCTGAACATCCTATTAATGTATATGAAGATGTTTATGTCCAATTCTATTTTCAATTTATTTTCTTTGTTGTCTTAGCTAATGTTTGTATTTTTTATTATTGACCCCTTCGCCCTCTTTGCTTATATTATAACTTAATTCAGATCTGCTATTTTCTGGCTAATATTCAAATAAATTTTTTGTTATTGTGGTCTTGAGCATAGGATGTTGCTATTCAACGAGTCTTTATGATAATCACTCATGCGTGGAGAACTCCATGAAGAATTTCTGCCCTGTTTGTTATGAGGTTGGTGCTTTGAGTGTTGCAATCGCTTTAAATTGTAAAAGAGTGTTATGTTCTAACAATTTGATTTTTTGCTGATAGTATCTTTTTGACTCGATTAAAGGCACCAGAATTATGAAATGTGGACACACGATGCACATGGACTGCTTTCATGCTATGGCAGAACAGAATCAGTTAACTTCAGCTTGCTTTTGAAATTATTAATTTTTGATATGTAAAAGTTATTTTTCTTTTAAAAAAATTGTAATATGCATTGGATTTATAATCCAGGTATCGTTGTCCCATCTGCTCCAAGACAGTATTTGATATGTTGGGTGTCTGGAGATCGTTACGTGAGGAGGTATGGAGATTTTATTTTTATTATTTAATTACCCAAAAAAAAAAAGTTTCCATATTTTTATCCTTTTGTATTGTAGTGTTGTACATCAAATTTATGTTTATTGGTCAACATTTGAGTGTGATCGGTACTTTCTTAGTTTAGATGGTTTAGATTCTTCATGCCTATTCCAAGGAGGAAATTGTATATAGGACACTTATAATCAATGTTGTATGGAAGTAGCATTCCTTAGTTTCGTGGAAGGAGTTGTTATATACTAGTACACGGTTTTCATTGTGATGTTAAGTATTTTCTTAAGAAAGATTTGTATAAATGTATTGCCATGCTATTAAGTATTTTGATTTTAAGTTCTTTGCATTTTTCATTAATTTTAGGTATCGAGTTTCAAGGACCCGGTTTATCAGCTTTCAGCTATTAGGCTTTAGAGAATAAATGATCAGTTATGGTCCTAAGTTCTGAGATTTATTCAGTGGTATATTTTCGGATAAGCAATCTGTGACATGCAATTTCACTCTTGCTAATCTTGCGAAAGATTATGAGGGGGTACTTTCTGTATCTCAGATTAGTGTGTGTATCTTAAATAAGTATTCCAAGCTTGTGTACTATTTGTTCGTGAATAATTAGATGACATTGATTACTTTGAATTGGAATGATTAGCATTGCAAATGGTTGTCATGACAGTGTCTGAAATCTGTTAAGCTGCAAATCTTATGAGAACATAATGGTATTCTGATGCTGTCTAGTTACATTCTTGGAACCCTAGAGAAAAATTAAAATACAAACGCAACAGATAGAGAAAGCATTAACTGTATTTTACCTATAGCTTAAAATGATCTGCCCATATCCCTAAGATACACTTGCTCCTCTAAATGATCCAGAATGCAGATATAAAAAGATCCAGAATGCAGATATAAAAAGATTCTCCAAAGAATGCATTTATTTGGAAATGCAGCAGAGAACAACTGCTAGCTGCAAATGTTTTTTCCATAACCAGTTAAGAAGGAACTGCAGCCTGTGTACTGTCAGATTTGGTTTCCGGATCTTTTTTCCCTAATCACGTTAGAGTTGGGTTATCCCTTTTCTGTACGAAGGCAACATTTTTGGATTCTGTATTGAGTATGAATATCTGGAATTCCTTACCCCAATCTCCAATTGGAGTTTTCTGAGGTAAAATGATATAGGACTGGCTTGAGCTTGATCATTCCTTTAAGTCCATCAAGTGAGATAGTGTTGAAACTAAGGGGCATGCCTTTATAGATTCATTGTTAGGAGCCATGAGTGGTATCTTAATTTCCATTTCTCTCTCATTTAAGTTTTGGGATTTAGATCCCATTAATAGTCCTATAATGATTAGAATGTTGATCTAAGGAGATGAGCTTGACTTTTAGCAGATAAGCTACATGCTACTAATTTTCTTACCTTGAATTCAAAATGCGATTAGTTTTCACAAGTCCAGCCTAAATAGCCATTTTTTCGGCTTGGCTTGCTTACAACTCTGCTGGTGATAGCCCTGGATGGTGTGGGTATGGTGTGCATATGTTGTATGCATTTACGTGTGTGTTAATGTTGAGAAGTTTATTATAGTTTATTTATACTAAATTTAAAATAATAATAATAATAATAATAATTCTGCTTGTGTGGCTGCGCCTTTTTTTTATGAAGTGAATGTGTGCTAATATGAGTATGTATCTTCTTTGCTAGATAGAAGCTGTTGCCATGCCCGAGGTGTACCAGTATGAGGTAGTTTCCTCATCCATGCTTTTCTATGATAGTAAAGCTCACTTTAGGCGTGCAATCTTCATGCCTGTTAAAATCATTTATAATAGTTTGTTATGCGATTAGTTTTGCTATGTGGAACATATAGTAAAGTTTTTTTTCCAACCAATGTGGTGGTATAGAAAAATTTATTACATGACTAAGTATGGTCCAAGTTGCACTGAATTAAAGTTTATAGAGGTAAGTGATATGAGGGTGGTAATTTATTAAGGAAAGGTGTCATTTTCCTTTTTGTTTTTGGAAAAAATATAAAATTAGTCTCTAGGGTTTCACTGAGTTGCAAATAGTTTAATGAGGTACAAAAAGTAACTAAAACCTTCTTGTGGTAAGCAAAATTAATAGATAGGTTCTTACACCCAACTTTCGTTCGAAATTTGGACGAAAATCGTCAAAGCACTATGTCAGCACCAATAATATTGACATGTGTCTCTTATTGTAAAATATAAAAATATAGATGCAAAAAGAAAAGATCTAAAAAAAAAAAATTGCCACCCCCTTTGTCGAAATTGGGGGTGGCCAAACCACCTATAAGCTTTTTGGTTTCTTTTTTTTTTTTTCAATTTTTTTTTTATATTTATATTACATAATTTATAGTTTTTTTATAGGAGATTCATGTCGCAATATTATTGCTGCTGACGTGGCACTCTAAAGGTCTTTTGTTCGAATTTTGGACAAAAGTTGGGTGCAATGACCTATTTGTTAATTTTGCTTACTACAGAGAATTTCCAGTCCCTTTTGTATCCCATGGAGCTATTTGCAACTTAGTAAAACCCTAATGACTGATTTTGCATTTTTTTTCTATTTTTCATTTCAAAATTTCATAATTTATTGTAGTAGAGAAGTAGCCACTTGGAAGGTATATACATGAAGCTCCATCCAAAAGTTCATCCGGGTGAATTATTCCAGTGACTTGCATTAATGTGATGTCTAAGGACTGTTTAAAAGCATAAATTATTATACATGCATTGTATTGAGTGAGAGCGTTTGGTCAATGTTATTTGTCGTATGCCTATGTGACAATAATCCTTTTTCTTTCTAAAAGAGACGGCATTTTTAAGCAGTTATCATGCGTTCATGGGATTTGCCTACCCTGTTCCTCTACATTCCTGATCTGGAGCATACCAGAAGTCTATAAGCTTATCCTTATAGTGGCTAGTTTGATCTGCTAAACAATGAGTTTCATGGGTATTTTACAGGTTTCAATTCTCTGCAATGATTGCAACAATACAAGCGAAGTTCGCTTTCACATTTTAGGGCACGAGTGCACTCATTGCAATTCATACAACACTCGCAGGATTTCAGCACCAGATAATGAATGAAAACGTTGGTTAATAAACAAGACAGATTAGGCTACAATACACTTTCTATACTTTGATTGGTCTACATTGTTTCAGTGAAGAATTACTCTTTAGCAAGTGGCTTCTGTTGTGTGCAAGGTACTACATAAGAGAATGTTCTGCTTGGTGATTGACTAGTTTGCTAAAGAGGATCTAGTCCTCCAACATATGCAATTAGTGAAAGAAATATTTGTCTGTGATGTTTTGAATTATCTGGTAGTTCATTAGTCATTATGTTCAGTTGCAGCAGTAATCATAACTTCAATAGCACCAGTAATTGTGATTCCTCAGTAATGATAAGTAAGGCACCCCCAAATGAATTAACTGGTAAGAACTTGAGTTGCCATCGTTACTACCATAATATTTGGTAAAAGTGATATGAGCTTACTACCATTTTACCCTTGTATCTCTTTTTAATTTGTATTCTTTCGTTTTTCCACTATCATCATTAGTACAATACTAGAGCTTCTAGAAATACATTTAACCTTTACAATTTGCCCTTATCTATGAATTTATGATAGTTACAAGGATGAACACATAAACTGTCACGACAAGACCTTGTACTACGACCTTGAAATCCAATGAATACCTTTCACCTTCTCTCTCAGTATTATCACCTATTAATCTATGAAGTAAGGTTGTTCTACACGTAGAAATCATATATAAGTCTACGACTTAGTAAGTAAATTACCAATGAAACTTAGTTCATGCAGTGAACCAAATTATGCCAGTAATAAAAGTTAAATGGATAAGTGTGTGCGTAGAAATCATTATGAGAAGTTGTTGATAGAAGTAGAATTAAGGTTACTAATATGGTTTCATACACAAGTTATATTTAAGAAAAATATCGTGATAACCTTTGTCAGTTAAAAACAATGTGTTTAGCAGGCAATTTAAGGTATTGTACATAGGAAATCATGTAGCAGTTAAAGACAAAAAAGTCACTTCAAGGAACTTTACAATATATATATTATAACCATCCTCTATACAGTCTATATGTGCTCTTATCCTCTTTACAGTAAAATTTGTGTATCCAATGGACATATGGCACAATTTCGGTGCCTCGGTATAGTACATAGCCAACCAGCCCTAGTTGCTCAACCAGGTTGATGCCTCAGGTGGCACACAACTAGTGATTCTGCAATGATGACCCCACTCGTGGTGGTTGCGCTGGTCACAATAACCTTCGAATCCAAGTTAAAACATTCACTCAACTCACAATTGGGCCATAGGTTCAAGACTTCAAGTCCATATAAATTTGTATGCACTTGCCCTAGATACTTCACCTATTTTTCCCATGGTGGCATGTCATACAAATATTATCGTTGTTTCCAGTTACATAAACACATTTTCATACAAGAATAAAACACTGTAATTCACAATGCAGTTTAAATCAATAATTTCTCATAAATACAAGGGCTTACGGCATATGATTTAAGAGATTTGATGTACGTTAAAGATGCACATTTGTAACAGTGAAAATTATCATTCGTAACAAACAAATTATTTATGCGTTCTCACACACGATTACTTACATCGTGCGCAAAATTTCAAGTTTGGACTCTCCGAGAAATATAGCTCCTTAATCTACATTTTACTTTATTATTAGTCATTTTTCTAAACCTCAAAACCCTAATTATCACTTTCAGCTTTGACATTTCTATTCTACCACGCAATGTATAGTTTAAGATTTAGATTCATCAAACACAAACTAAACTTTCAGCAGTGCCTCAAAAGATATATATATTCTTACAACAACAAGAATTTATTCTTATTCTTCTCTTGTTAGCTCATGGTGGGATGGGACCCATTCCGCTTACTTATTTTCGTGCCTTTTATCTTTTCCTTCCTCAAGGCTCAAACTAGTACTTGCTTTAATTGTTAATTGTTTTCTCTTTTTTTTTTCTTTTTCTTTTTTTCTTCTGCGCTGCCTTATGCTTTGGTAAAACTATACTTAATCATCCAAACCAATGCGATTAACAAAAGTGCCATCAAAATATTTTAAAAAATAGACGAGAAATTATAAATACCATATTTTTATCCTATAATGCTGACGTGTTAGTCTCAATTGATTTTTAGATTTTTTTTAACAATGACTAATTCAAGAGTTAATTGGATTGCCACATCAATATTATGAGATAATTGTAAAATAAAAATGTAAATTTTGCGTTACTCTACTAAAATATGACACTTTGATTTTCTCAAACTACAACGTTTATGAGTGGTATACTAACTCCGTGTCAAATTTCCTAGGATCCATTCATTGTGCCAAGTCATACAATGTTCCCATGCCAAATCCTTAATGGTGCCATTTTCCCTCTGAAAACCCTAACTCTTCTGTTCTGTAGCATTTTGTTTGAACTAGGTATGGCCCATTTGAACAAAACCTGAAAAACCCTAATTTTCACATTTTGGGCAAACCTCATTCAAACAGGATCATGATGTCCAAATTTTTTTCTATGTGAAACCTCAACTAAAACACATTTTTCTCTTTACCAATCTCTTCTTCTCCCTCATACAATCCTAATAAACCAAATACATGTCTTATAATACCAATTTTTAACGTTAAAAATTATCATTCTATTCAAAATCCTAATTTCAACCCCTTTCCCCTTTTTCCATAAACTTCCAAATCAACACAACAACTACACAATTCAAACTCTAATATCTACACCACAACGTTACTTCAAATCTTTCACAACACTTAAACAAAACCCCTATTTCTTTGATTTTTATCTTTTGAAATCACAACCCATTTTCAACACATTTAAAATTTCTTACAATCTCATGGAACCTCAAAATGACAATGAAATCAATAACAACAATTAACTAAATCACCACATCAACTAGAGTACATGGAGACATGTATGTGAAAACTCACCCTCGGAGCTTTTCATCGAGACTCCTCCTTCCCCACACCTTCCTTGCGCATGCCCCTTACTTTCTCACTTAGGATCTCTCAAGAACACAATAAGAATCACCTCCTACAAGCCTCTTTCGATTCACTTAACGAAGAGAAGCAAAATAGATTTTTGTTTATTGAGTTGAACTGCCTTAAATAGACAACTTTTAATTGTTGTTCATCTCGTTCAAACGAGTTAAAGTTTGTTCGAACGAAATTTCATTAAATGCATGTCAAGTCAGCATCTCGGCTCGCCTAACCTCACACGTTGATTGACATGTGGAAATGCAATGTCATTCAAAACGAGATCCTATTTAGTTCTAGTGAGATTATGCTTGTTTGCTTCTCCCACGTGTTTCTCAATTGACGCATGTAAATGCTATGCCGTTTGAACAAGATGCCATTTAATTCGAACGAGAGTGTGTTTGGTTCTTTTTCTCGCATTTCTTCAATTGACATGTGAAAGATGTGATGTTGTTCGAAAAAGATTGTGTTTGTTTATTTTTCCTATGTGTCGTCATGGAAATGTGGAAGATGTTGTTTCGTTCGAACTAGACTTAGTTCGTTCGAATGAAACCTTTTAGTTTTGAATTTCTTCCATGTTTGTGTCCCATTTTTCACACTATTTTGATCTAACGTACACTTACGACGTACGCTGTATCTAACCTATTGTTACCCGTAACATGTATTTTTATTTTATTTTTCTTTAGTTTCTTGGCCTCTAAAATTTTCTATTTTATTTTCAAGTATTACAACATCCATTTCTTCCAAACCACAACTTCTCGTTTCCTCCATCAGGTAACTCATGAACTTGGTTCATGGTTGGCAAATCGTAGGTTTGTGTTGATTCTTGTCATAGTCTGTTGAGCTAGCACCAAGATTTCTCCTCTTCTGATGTTTTCTCGAGCTAGCCAAAAAAGCCACTATGGTTAGACTTCTTCCTAAATGATGGGGAGGTACGTTATTGGGCCTCCCGTATCAAACCCAATTATGAAGTCTTCCTTCTCCCCCTTCCCACTCGACTGATGAATTATAGCTATGACTAATGTCTTGTTATGGCGGTCGTGATTGTACGGTTCATTTCGGGCGCCTAGATTTTGACCTCCGTCCCCTTGTAGGTCATGAGCCCAATAAAATACCGTATTGGCGTCGAGCCCAATAAAATATGAGTATTGTTGATGGAGACCTTGCGGACCATTTTTTATTGAAATTTTAGCTCAAAATCTTAATTCAGTTTGAGTTGGTCTCTAAGCTCGAGCCATGTGGACCGACAGTAAAAAAACACGCCATCAACACTTGTCTATATCACATGAATTTCCGAGTTTACTCGAATTGCAAACAATTCAAACAACGAATTTGAACGGATCCTCATCCTAGGAATACTATGTTGGAGAGAAAACAATTTTAGCCATTAATGATCTTAAATGGGGAGAGGTTTCTAGGAAGTGGAATAATACAAGGGGAGTTGATATCCTGTCTATATCACATGAATTTTCTGAGTTCACATGAACTGCAAGCAATTTGAGCAGTGAATTTGAAGGGAACCTCATCCTAATTAATTACAAGAGTAGTTGCTAGTGGATTGAAGAGGTTTCTAAGAAAGTCGATTCACATGATATCATGTCTAAATCACATGATTTTTCTGAGTTCACACTTGCCGCCATGGAATCAAGTGGAGCAAACGTAAGGAATGAGTCACCAAAATTGACAAATCTGTCTTCCAGTGGTGAAGAGGACCCCATCCCTATGCTGTTGATATTAACATGGAAACCATACATATATAATACGTACATTACTTTGATGGTTCAATTTGACTTCTTTTCTTGCTATGCAGGTTAGCCCCAACAAACCTAAATATCGGAATATCAGCCCGTTTGGCAATTATCTCTCCTTTTATTTTTATTTCTCTAAAAGAAATAAAAACTTATTTTTAAAACTATTAACAAACAACTTTATTTTTCTCTCACAAAACTATATATATATTTAAAAAAAAAAATTAAAATTACTGTTCTCGACTTCCTTCACCTATTTTATAATCAAGTTAATAAAAACGAGATGTTACCCGGTAAGCTGTAGGGTACTTGGATAGGGTACTTTCCAAGTAATCAACGCAGGCCTTTAAAGTCGGACTATCTCAAAATTCTAGTCTTTTATTTCTCCTTAGACTTTCACTCTTCTTTCATTTCAGGCCTCTAAGATCCAATTATCCTAAAATTCATGTTTTCTATGTCTCTCTATACTTTCAAGCTTATTTCATTTTATTATAAATTTTTATAAACAGTTTCAAATTTGTAGAATTCATGTATTTCAATTTTTTTTATTTTTTTATTTTTTTGGCCTTGGCATTTTTTCTAGCTAGTGTAGTAGGGCACGTAAAATATATAGTGAAACTGCAACTGTGGATTTTTCATTCATGAGATCAACACCGAGCAAACCATGCTTTGTACCAGATGTTTCCCGTAGTTTTGAGAGAATTATGATAATCTTGAAAATAATAATAAAAAATTAAATATACAAAATATAGGTTTTATCGAATTAAGACTTAGAGAAAAATCATATCTAGCCCTTAAATTTAAATTTAATCATTAAGTTTTTAATTTCAAGAATATGATCTTTATGTCTTTGATTTGAATTTAGTAATTCGATTTCTACTATTAATGTCATATCATTAAGCGTCAAATCATTCATTAAAAAAAATAAAAAAAAATAACCTAATTCTAAAAAGAAAAACTATTTTCTTTGTCATCTTAATCTTCAAGATTTGTAGCGTTAGAGAAAAAACTATTAACTTTGACATTGTGATAAATTCTAGCGTGCCAAATGAGACACACGAAATAAATAGAAAATTGTTAATTTTGATGGTAAAGTGATAGAGGGACCATTTTGAAATTTGAGTAAAATGTAAGGACTTTATTTTTAAAATTAAAATTTCAATGACTAAATTTAAATAAGATAAAAACTTAAAAATTAAATATAATTTTTCCCTCCAACTTTAAAGGGTTCGTGTTATGCAACGGTTATATCAAGTGTTACCAATTTTTTTTTATTATTATTTTTTAAAAAAAATAAAAAAAAACGTACACCTTTTTTCATTGGAATTGAGGTATTTAACTCTATCTTATAATAGGGGCCCATAGGTAAATATCTTTTGACTGTATGGATAATTAAATTGGTAGGTGTTTAACATTAATTAGTTCCGACTGTTTGTTTAGTTAAAAAGGATAATTTTTTTTCTTTTCAAAATGAATGGGTAGAAAAAGCAATTGTGCGTTAGAATAAGCAACCGACGAACACGCTAGATTCAACTATTTGACTTTATTTATTACATTATTTTTATTTTTACTTTTTTTTTATTTATTTTGAAAATAAAAATGTTAACAAACAATTTAAAATATATATATTCTCATAAATCACTTAAAATTATTTTCAATATTTTTTCAAACAAAAAAAAATAAAAAAAAACCTTCCAAAACATATAATTAATAAGAAAAATGGTGGAATGTTAAATTTTCTTTTGGATAATGAGAAAGTCCATATATGATAAATATTGAGTCAAGAGAAATGATATTTTAACATGTGGTCCTATAAATTTAATAATTATTTTTTTAAAAAAAAAAACACGAAAAATTAGAGGGAATATTAAATAATATTTATCTTTAAGTCAAGGAAGAGCTCAACCAATGAAAACTCTCCCAATGAATTATCAAGATGACTTTTGAGAAATAAATTATATCATTTCTATTTTGTGTAAGAGAAGCCGTCGTTGACAATGAAAGACAACCAAATAGGGTAAAAGAAGTAGAAAGATCTCTCTCCTTACCTTCAGGAAATATCTCTCAACTAACCCTTTCATGAAACTTCTTGCTCCACAGGTCTCTCTCTCTCTCTACCAGAAGAACCAAATGAAAAGGGTAAAAACTAAAAGGGATCTACAACAAATATCTACTACCCCTTTCGATCAAGACATTTCTTGCTCAACAAGTCTCTCTCTCTCTCTCTCTCTCTCATAGCAATATTTATGATGTATCCTACCTAGCTCTGTTACGAAGCTACATTCAAAACCACCCATTTTCTTCTTCTGCTTCTTGGAAGCAAGAAAGACACGAAGCTTAAATCCATTAACAAACAGAGCAATCAAATTTCAATGATTGTTTTTTCTTCTTCTGAGTCGGAGCAACAAAGGCAGAGCTCCGAAACCCAAAACCCAAACAAACCAGAGCAAGAAATGATTGTTTCACGAGCACATCCGCAAGAAGACCGGAACATCAACCCCCAAAAGCGTCTCTGTGACTATTGTTCAGACGCCACAGCTCTTCTCTACTGCCGAGCGGACTCAGCCAAGCTCTGCTTCCTCTGCGACCGGGAGATCCACTCCGGCAACCAGCTCTTCTGCAAGCACACTCGCTCACCGCTCTGTGACGCCTGTGACTCCTCCCCTGCCTCAGTTTTCTGCTCCACCGAGAGATCTGTTCTGTGCCAGAACTGTGACTGGGAGCGCCACAAACTCTCACTTTCTCCGCTGCACAATCGGAGACCGCTCGAGGGGTTCACTGGGTGTCCCTCTGTGAGTGAATTGCAGGCTATTGTTGGATTTGAGGACGTGGGTCACAAAGCTCTGTTTTTAAGCGACGAGAGTGGCGGCGGCGGCGGTGATGGGATTGATGAGTTCTCGGATTTGTTCGTTTGGGATCCTCCTTTTGTTGTTGGTCTTGATGATTTGATTGGTTCAACGAATTCGTCCCATGATTTTCAGGCTATGGCAGTTCCTCCTCTGCTTAAGGTGAACTATCCAACTGGTTCTTCAGGTTTATTTTTCATTTTTTAGTTTTAAAGTTTTGTTTGTTTGGTTGCTGAATGCTGAGAAAGCAGAGGAAAAGGGAAGGAGTGAACTAGTATGCTTAGGAGTTGTATTAGGTTTATCAATTAAATCGTAACTATCAAGCTATGGGGATCTCTTTTCTCTTTTCTGTCTGAGTTAGTTGTATTAGGTTTGATTGTTGGGCCATAACTAAGTTTTATGGCATTGTAGAAATCATGTCAAATTCCTTTACCACTATAAACAAAAAATAAAATAAAATAAATTCCTAGAGAAAACCCCAAACTTGTCGTCTTCCTCTTTGTGTTTTCTCCCATGCAAAAAACCATTTCTTTTCTCCCTTGGCTGCTCATGTCAAATAGTTGCAGCTCACCTAAGCCCATATAAGCTTTTTTTCTCATGAGTTGGACCCACATTCACCCCACAAAATCTCCCTTCTCCTCCCACGAGGAAGGAGGACCAATGGGCCGTACCAAGATTCTTCACTTGGAGACAACGCCAACCAGCATCTTGTAATGCTCAAGTACCTTGATCATCTTAATAATTACTGAGAAAACTTCACCAGAGTCACCAAAACTTTGATTCAACTGTTGCTTTTAGATTCTTGTATTGTACAAGTCTTAGATCCTTTTTTCTTGGATTGGAGATTGTCTGCAATTGTTGAATACTTGTAAAAATTGTGTGTCGATCAACTACTGCAATATTGACTTGGTTGAGGATATTGTTGTTGAATCAGAATCGTAATGCTGCTTGTGGGCAATACAAGGAAGAAATACGTAGTCAGCTTCGTCACCTGATGAAGTTGGAACCAAACTTGAATTGTGAAATTGTGGATTCTGAACCTCTCGCCAGTTTCCAATCTTTGGTGCCTCAACAAAACGTGCAGCCAGGACATACGAATATAGGTTGTTTTGCAGATGATGCAGAGCCAATTGCATTTCCTGCTTTTGAGGTAAATTTTTTTTTTCTTTTTCTTTTTCTGTTGGAATTCTGTAAATTTATTTCTTTTGCTTGGTACATCTCATATTCTCATGCTTAAAATGACAACATAATCCATTGTTGTATATTCAGATAAACTAAAGCTCATTGTTAATCTATGTTAATGTCCCCAGAGTTTGTTCAGTCATTAAGTAGCTTTTTGAAAAGGTTAACGACTCTTCCTTCATGCAGGAAAATGCAGTTCAGTGGTGTACTGATGGTGATGAGGCTGCAAATCAACTTTGTCTTCCTAATTCATTAAAAAGAAGGTACCTTGAGGAAAATCCTGTTGTTCCTGACAAACGTTCGGATATTGGTGGCTGTACTGTCGGTAATGGCAGTGATGGAATCGAAGTGCAATCACTATATGATCCCATTAAATATGAAGCCTCATCAGCTCTTCAAATGGTTGCTCCACATGAGTTAAACAGCCAGCAGAGGGACTCTGCAATCTCACGGTACAAGGAGAAGAAGAAGGCAAGGAGGTATCATCACCACCCTTAA
Source organism: Alnus rubra (assembly GCA_028654335.1). Lineage (NCBI taxonomy): Eukaryota > Viridiplantae > Streptophyta > Magnoliopsida > Fagales > Betulaceae > Alnus > Alnus rubra. The sequence continues at coordinate 427,686 of JAJPGS010000910.1, forward strand.
TTTGCCTACAAATATTATGACTCAAATACTTGACTTCTCAAATGTTTTCAAACGCAAAGGGTATGTTTTTTCAAAATTAGTTTCCAAAAATTTAGAGTTTATTTTTTAATTATATTGGCTTTACAATGGCATGAAATCATCAGATTATGTGGCAACAGGTATGATAAGCAAATTAGGTATGAATCGCGGAAGGTTCGGGCAGAGAGCAGGACAAGAATCAAGGGACGTTTTGCTAAGATCCTTCACTGAAATACTGGTAGGCAGTAGTGACATGGGAAATGCAAATATTGTTTGCTTATATCGTGTTAATTAATTACTGTTAAATGTATTACAGAAATATATAAAAGAGAGAAAGAGCGGAACCATATAAATGACTACATTGTATTGAAGTAGTATGTCTAACAATATTACATAGGTCTCTATTTATAGAGAGACAGTGAGTAGTGAGCAAGAAACCCTAAACTACATAAGGTAGGGAATAAACCCTAATAAGAAAGACAATAATACGGTGAATATAAAATATTCTAACAATTACTAAATAAAAAGAAAATAGAAGTTTATCTTTGATCAGGTGAAACTAATAGCTTTTCAAGCTAAAGCTATATGTTTGCATCTCGCTTAAGCTAAATGTAAAAATGTAGTAAGAGCATTAGTGTTTTTTTTTTTTTTTTTCCCTTTGTTATGAAACGTGGAAAGTAATTAAAAATGTATAAAGCATTTTCACATAGAGTTAAATACTTGTGTAGATTTTAGATTTATTGTCTTAAATTCTTCCCCGATTTTCTTTCCTATGACTTTCTATGTGGCAGTCTAATGTTGACCACCTTCTTGAGATTGTAGCATACGTGGAAAAAATGAATTGACTTCATAGCCCTGCCAGCCAAGATCTTTGACAAGTCAGACTACTAATTAATTAAATTTTTTGGTTAATCATTTCATTAACTATAGACTGTCATATCAGTTTGTAAGAAACTTGTAGTTAATATTGTAGTACTCTGAGTGCAACACCCGAAAATAAAAAGTGCAATATTACATGTTAAAACTTAAGGAAAACACATAAAATATACATAGTAAGCCACGATAGGATAAGTACGGAAGGGTCTGGGAGTGATAGGATGAAACGAGTCGGAAATATAGAAGAAATTTAGAACTAGAAGGTTTCATTCAAACGAACTAGGCTTGGTTCGAACGAGACAACGTCTTTAACATGGGAAATTCAAACAAAAATACTTTCATTAGAAAAAATAATGGAAACTTGTTCGAAAATGACATAGCGTCTTCCACGAGTTTAAGGAAAACGTGTGGGAAAACGAAGTATAATCTCGTTCGAACGAAATCGCATCTTCGTGTGTCACTCGGTGTGTGGGGTTAGTCAACGTTGTGCATTTAAGACAAGTTCATTTGAACGAAATTTAATCTCGTTGGAACGAGATGAATAGTGATTGAGCAAATTCGTCTATTTGAGGCAAAACAATTGAGAATGAAAATTGGTTTCATTTTCTCTTCTTCTTCTTCACTACAATACAAATTTTTTTTTTTTTTCACTTTTCCATATAAATTATTTCAACTTTATATCACATCAATTTTAATTTTCAATTATTCAAAAGAAAAAACCCAAGGGGAGGAGAGGATAAAGGGTTTTCAAACGGGGCCTTTGATCAAAAGAGTTCGGGGTTAAGTAGGAACCGCAACGAAAGGCTCCAAGGGTGAGTTTTCGCTCATTTATCTCTATAGTTGATCTAGTGGTTTAATTAATGGTTGTGGTAATTAATTACACTATATAAAGAAAGCTGAATTTCATAGAAAATGGAGTTTAAAGAAGAAAATGAGTTTGAAAGGAATTATTTTAAAGGAAATCTGATTTCTTAAAAATGGAAAGATCAGATTTAAAGTTATTATTGAAAATGTTTCTATTCAATTCAAACTTATAAATAAGAGGGGGTCAGAAGCTTATGGATTCTAATCTAGTAATGAGTGGGGGTTACACATTTATCGATTCTGATTCAGAGATGAGTGGGAGTTAAATGTAATGACCAAAATTTTAATCTTTGGATAAAGGGATTTTGATTTTAAGATTAAAATCAAGTTAGAATATTTCAAGGCCTAAATAATAATTTCGGAATTATTTATAGGGATACGTGAATATTTATGAATATGTTTTTTGATGAGTGGAATTTAATTTATCGGTCTTGATTTTATAAGGAGAGTTTGTTTTAGAGTATGATTTACATTACTATAAAGATATAGTAATAATATATCTTTATTGTAAGCTATAAACATATAGTAATAATAAATAAATAAAATAGAATAATATTAATAATATGTAAATTGAAGGAGCAAAATTCTATTTTTTTTCATTTCCTTCTTTTGGTTCGTTGCCCACTGCCTTCCGTTTCTTCTTATTTCTCACTTCGTCCCACCGCGTCCCCTGTTGTAGCTCGACGACACAGAGAAATCGAGAGATTGAGAGAGAACACGGGGTTGAGAAAGAGAGACGACCCGACAGAGAAGAGAGACCGAGAGGGAGAGAGAGAGAGTTTTGTGTGGTGGTTGGGCCACCGGAGTTGTGATATGGGTAGCGGCTGAGCTATGTTTTCCGGCCTTTTCCGGAAAAACCGGTCCGTAGTTTTGATTCCCCTTGCTCGTTAGTGTCAGATGGAAATCAGCAAGGTAAGGATTTGAGCTTTCCATGTAAATTTGATATACCAGTAGTTGTAGAACACGAAAATCATGCTAAAAGGTAAGATAATGTTTTTTGATTTTATTGGGGTGTTTTGGATCGATTGAAGACTGGGTATGATTTCTTAGGTTTGTTTCTCTTGATTTTCTTCTGGGTTTTTTCGGTGATGGCAGATTTGGGTATTAACTGATTTGAGTTTCAGTTGTTTTGGGTTTCAATTAGTTGGTGTTTTGCTGGGTTGTGTTGATGATTTGAGAAGATGGGTTGTTTTAGGATTTCAAGTTATGATTTTGATGGGTTCATGGCCGAATGGAGGAATGTTTTCTTTGGGGTGCTCTGTTTCTTAAAGCTTTGAATTGATGATATTCTTGTGGTTCTAGTTAATGGACCCGTGAGTTTTGGTGGGTTTTGTTGATAGCTCTATTTAGCCGTATGATTTGTGGATTGTCTCTTTTATATGTGCTGATTGTGAGATTCAGTTGTTGAGGTTGAGCTATGGCCGGTTATGACATGAGCTATATAGGTGATTGATTTTGATAAATTTTCGTTGAGCAATTCATGGTATCTTTGGGTTATTAATTGTTGGGGTTTTCTCGGTGGCTAGCCGATTGTATGAGTATAAGGTGTTGGTTTTGTAGAAGAATATTAGTAATGGGTAACTTGAGTTTGAGTTGGTATTTGGCTTGCTTTGGATTTTGATGTTGCTTTGGTGGCTAGCCGATATTAGTGATGAGGTGTGCAATATTTTGGAGATGATTTGGATGGTGTATCTACTGTCATGGCCGAATATTAATGGATTTTATTGGATATGTAGATCTAGTGATGGCCACGCGTGTGTATTACTATTAGAAAGATTATGGGTTGGTTAATTATATAGAATTCTCCTTGATTAAAGTGTGGCTTATAGTGTAACACATGGGGAGGACTGAATAATGCTTGGATGATTAGTTGATTTATGAATAAAGTAATTAATAAAATGATTTAAAATGAAAATGTCTTAGAAATATAATTTATCCAACATAGCTCTATAGAAGGCATTAGAAATTAAAATGTGGTATTTTTGTAACACTTATTTAGGATTTTAAGCCACTTGAAAAAGTAATTAGATAATTATTGTATTAGTTTATGCCAACTAAAAATGGTTAAATATTATATGGATTTTAGTGGATTATAGAGAAGGATGAGGTTTGATAAAGAGTTTGAGATAGTTGCTCAGTGTGTGATGACGATGTGAGAGTTAGGTCGTGGTGCGTCGTTAGCACAAAGAAGGATAACAGTGCTTGGCTATTTTTTTTAGGAAAGTGAGAAATGCTATGTGAGAAGCGAACGATTATCTATGAAATAGGGTTTAAGGTTTGGAGGATGCAACACATGACTGGATACTTAGGATTGAAGCTAGTTATTCAATGTAAAGTACCAGATAAATGGTTGAAGCGAGGAACCGCTAAAAGAACCAACGAGAAAAGTGTACTGAGTCAAAAGTTCACCTTAACGGTCTGCGAAGCTTGTAAGTACAACTACATACTGAGAAATGATACTATTTTTATGAGTATTTTACTTACTGAATTATTTGATAAAGTTTTTGAAGTATGATTATTACAAGTACATGAGCCCGAATATTTTACGAATAACATAATTATATGTTTTTAGTTATTTTCATATGTGTTGAAAGAATTTGTGAAATGAAAGATGATGATTATGAGAACAAAAGAATGATTTTGAAGAGTCATATTATTGCATACTGTTGAACAATGGCAATAAGAGATAGTAAAACTGAGAAGCCAGAAAGTCTTCCTAAGTTAAATATGAAGCCAGAAGGTTGTCATATGTTAACTGTGGAAGCCGAAGATGCCTTCTAGGTTAAATAAAAAACCAGAAGGTCTTTCAACAGTCGAATGTGCATTCCAGGTTAAATAAGAAACTAGAATGTCTTAATGTAAAGTTAGAGGGTGTTCTTATGTTAATTGTGGAAGCCGAATGTGCCTTCCAGATTAAATAAGAAATTTGAAAGTTTTTCATAAACAATGTTTAAACGATGGGCCGAAGGTGTCTCCTATAGACATTAACCGAGGAGCCGAAGGTGTCTCCTGATAACCGTAAACGAAAGGTTCAAGTCCTTTAGAAAGCCGGAAGAGCCAAAAAAGTCTCCTAGAGAAAAATGTGAGAAGAATGTATTGCATATAATGAATAATGTGATTTATATGTTTTGTGATTATTGAATTGTTTCATTGTTTTATATTATACATATGCATTTTATGAGATGCAAGTAACATGTATATTGATATATGTATAAGGCTATACTATACGTATTAAAGAAATGTTTAGGAAAAGATAAATGAATTTTATTATGTATTATTAAACAACTCTACAGTACTTATCTTATCAGTTATGAATTACATAAAATGATTCTTTTTGGTAAACCTAATGTAGCTGTTATTATAATCATCATGTTAAAGATATTTTCTAAAAAGATGGCTCATATATGGAAATGCTCAGTAATTCTTATACTTATGCTGTGGACTCATTAATCCGCCTATGTAATTGTGGATCACAATTACATAGTTTTTGTGGTAGGACTTACAAGTATAGAAGATTGAGGGAATCTCATAGCAAGGCTTACATGTATTTTCTTGAGGTACTCAGGGACCCTAGACTTATGAAGTACTTATTTGAGTTAAATCAATATTTACTGAATTTGTTTTAATGCCACATGTGATATATTGTAGTGTTGATATATAAAGAGCAAGATTTGAGTTTGTAATGACTATACAATATGTAATAGAAGCTCTAGTATGTCTTATTGTTGAGTTTATAAGATCAATTGAAAGGCAAAGCTTTATTGCTTATATATATTTTCCACTTTGAGATATATGAACTTTGATGATATTAAGGTAGAGATAGTAGTGCTTAGTGTAAATTGGAGATTTTCACTTTCGCTTTTCATGAAGTAAAGGTGGGGCGCTATATTAAACACTTATCAATTCTAACCCATAGTTGACCAAGGGTTAAATGCTCAATAATATTATTATGTATATGTATGCATCTGCTTTACGTGGTGAATAAATTTCTCTTTACCAATCATCTGATATCAATTGAAAATTTAACTAATCTATTTTTATAGAATGGTGTTTCATTCTGGAAAAGGAAATGCTAAGAATATCTATTATATAGTACCAAGTATGAAATAAGAGTCTTTCTCACTTAAAATGCTTTTACATTGATAAAGTGCGTTTTACACAAAGTTGTAGAAATGATTTTTTTTTTTGAAAAAGATTAGAAATTTTCTGGAAAGAAGAGCTTACATCACACGTAAATTGGTTAGTATTTACTTATTTAGTTGTGACTCATTCTTTTACATCTGCAAAATTGTGAGATTTTACAGATATAGGTGCAGTAGACAACGAGGAGCTCTATCTAAGATTAGATTATTACCCCTGAGATCTACAAACGATCTTACCCTTTTGAAGTTGGAAGAACTTTTGACGACTTCAGTCAGCCTGCTAGTTGCTAGTTGCCAGTTGCTAGTTGCCAGTTGCACTCAACGACACTTTTTGTAATATTTAAACCGTATTAGGTTTGATGTGTAAAATAACTCTTATTTATATAAAGATTTATGTTTAGTTAAGCTTCGGTGTTCGGTTCGATTTACAAAACTGAGTTTGTAATTTCAAAAATAAGAAAAAGATAAATGCAATTTTCTAGCGCCGCATGAAATATGCGATTATTCCGTTGTCATTTAATATTTGGCGGAGTGTTACACCTAGCAGTACTACTAGGAGATAATATATTGTATTTGACTAATGCAACTAGGGTTGGTTGTTGAAGAATGACAACAATTCTTTAACACATTACAAAAGCAAAAGTTTTACTTGAGGCCACCAATCATTAGTAGATACAAAAATGATGAATACTTCCTTTAAAACGTAATTCTTTTCAAATTAAAGAAATAAAGAAAATAAAAAAGAAAACTATAAAAATGAGTCTTTGTTCATAAATACTATTAGTATTGGTACTTTTCTACATATTCATGGAGTAGTGGATGAGGCTAAAATGAAGTGTACTTTTCTACATATATTCATGGAGCTAGCTCCGAGGGTTGTTAATGGCTTTGTAGTAAATAATTTCTAGAGCTTAGGTATTTTAGAAAATTTAAGCAAAATATAGTCCAACGTAGCTTACTTTTTCTTTGTTTTTGTTTAACCAATAATTACAAGTAAAATTAAAATATATAAAATTTATTATGTAGGGCGTTAGCATGATCTTCTAATCAATAATATGAAACTCTTTTCAAATTATTGACGACACGAGATTATGCACTCAAAAATCTAGGCAAGATTGATTTTATTCTATGTGTTTTAATCTCAAGAACTTGAAATCAAACTCTAAGTACTTCAAAAAAACACATCCAAGCAACTTGTAACTTTATTTTCTTTTGATCAATAACATGTCATATACCTTATATAACATATTTCATAATTAAAGAAATTTATTTCTTTGATTATGCATCAAAAAGAAATTTTACAAGTTCTCAACATGTACCAAAAATTCAAAATTTCAGACTTGATTAGCAATAGGAAACATAACAAAACATGTTGAGAAAAAAAATTCAAAACACCGTTTCAACTTTTTCAATGCGTTAAATAACATTTTTACATGTGAAAACAATCGTCATGATAGGGTTAAGACATAAATTAGAGTTATAGCAGAGATATGACTGGAGTCTTAGGAGAATTAGAACTCCAAGCCCTACAATCTAGGATCGATGCACGGCCAAACGGAGAAAATTACACCCCATTGCCCCTGCATCACACGGCCATGGAGAAAACTTGACTTAAGCATTTGCTTGAGTTTTATCCATAAGGCACAATGCTCCGTTAATTCTACTTAAGCATTCTGGAATTAATTCAAATATTTCAAAGCTCTTTAATTGTTTTAAGCCCTTAGGAAATAAATTCTTAAGATCTAATATGTATTTTCAAATTAATAAATCAATCTCCATGACGTACTTATTTATTATATATTACCCCTCCATACTCAGAAGTAACAAATGGATCATACTTATCCTAAACCAGTAATAAGCTAGGTAGGAAACACTCTCAGATTCGGTCAATGGCTATCCAGCAGCAGCCAAAGTGTCACTCATGCCCTTGACTTTCTGAAAGTATTCAGTAATGGAGGAGTTCCCTTTTTTGGACTTGTCAAGTTGGTATAATGGATCTGCATCATGAGAGCTCATGATTGAGAACCAAGCATGGTCACCAAGGTACTCCAAATATCATGGTCAGTAGCACAACCTAATGCATGAACGACAAAGGGCTATGTGAGCGTGAAAATCAGCACACTATAGATCATTTGATCCCGTTGACACGGTGATACTCGATCTTGGTTTACCATGGTGGCAGGAGCACCAGGTTCAGTGCTGGTATTTGGAATGATTTGGGGTGCAGATTTGGAAGAACCATCCACGAAACTGTAGGCATCTTTGCCTCTAAGATAAGCCAGTATTTGAGTTATTCAGGACATGAAATTATCCTTGGAAAGCTTGATATAAAGAGAGTGGTTCATATTGAAGACGGTGAAGACAACAAATGTGTGGATGGTTGGGTGGATTGGGGAAGTGTTGGAGGAAATTAAGTCGTGGATTCTGAGTGAACCATGAAAAAAAAAAAAATAGACACTGGTCTATATTGGGCTATGATACGTACCATATAATTAAGAACGCACGGTACATGGTGAATAATCTATATGTGCACCTTCTTCATCTAAATGAGTTTGTGTATATATATATATAGAAATTACAAGAGAGAAGTTTGCTACAAGATAGCAATGGACGGTACTTATCGATACCTATACATTTGAAGTATCCTAGATGAAGTTACAGTACTCTTATCTTATCACTAATCATCTGGTTCACGGATAGGATGAGGACTGGTTGGAACATTTGAATTCTTTGATGATATATCATGTTTCGTTATTAGTTTGCAGGAAAATAAAAAGGCTAGAATAGCTTTTATTATATCTTTCTTATAATCGGACAGTTATCACATCAATTACTAAACAATTAAATTTATCTCTTACGTGAGTTTGCAAAGAAATTATAGTAAAAGCTATAACATCCAAGCATTTTCCCATTTGCTATGTCACTCGAATAAGCTATAAATACAAAGTTATGTTAAAAAATTAATGTTGTGGTAGTTTATATGGAACTACACCAATATCCATCTTCGATATTTATATGATAATCGAATGAATAAATGTTCAACAATTCTCTATCAAATCTTGTAAGTAGTGTCCAAAAAACCCAAGATTTAGCTTACACGATATTAAGTGGAGAGAGAGAGAGAGAGAGAGAGAGAGAGAGAGAGTTTATTCAAATGGATAATTTCATTTATGTGATAACTCAATGAAAAACTCAAAGAGAAGGATAATAGAGCCTCTAAGCGTCTTGAGCACAATCAGCTGGTGCAAATTGCAATTGTTTCCTTGGAATATCATATATGAACTTTTGGTTTGTTTGCTGGTATGCTCCCAGTGAAGTATAATGATCATCCGCAACTATCGCCAAACAAAAGACTTCTTTCCCAGAGTTGAGCGGCTTCACAAAAAATGCCCCTTCAGGTCTAACTTCAAGGTCTGCATTGCTTAAATGAAAGGTCATACCAGGGAGGTCTCTAAACCCTTCCGGTACACTGCGCTCGTAGCAAAGATCAAAAAATCCTTCAAAAAGTCTACTCCTAGTCATGTTTGGTAAACTCGAGAAATAAAGCAGAAATGTTCTAATTACTACATCAAAAGCGGGCCTAATGATACTAGTAAAAGTAGTTCCAGAGTCTATAATACAACCTCCAGAACCATCAAATTGTAAAAGAAATAGTGCTGGATTGATGCTAAGTCTTGTCCCATTAATGCTGATGCCTATCAAATCAATGTAGTAAGGTGCAGAGCTTTTAAATTGGTCTAGTTTTGTCGTCTGCAAACCTGTCGTTGGTTGAGATATACCTGGGCCGAACCTTAGATATGTGTCCAAGGCACGACCATCGTTGAACTTGAGGCAGTATGAGAATGTTCCATCATATAGAGACTGATGGCTTATTTGATTCACAAAGGAACGAATACCCCATCCCAAGCCAAATATTCCGCTTACTTGATTGTCATCATCACCATATCTCATATCAGTACTGTCAATTGAGCAACCAAAAACTATGTTTAGTAGAGTTTGAGGCCTACCACTACTGGAAACGAAAGTGAAAGATTCTTGTGAAAGAATGCCAGTTGTCGCTGCGCCATCCATGTATTTCTCTTGGTAGGAGCATGAGTTCCCAATACACTGATGGGGTGCACAAAGTGGGTGCATGTTACAAGGGAGAGCTCTATAACTTCTGGAAATCGTCTTAGGGAAAGGGGGTTCCCTACAAGGGAAGCAATGATTGCCAGGGAGCTCACAGTCCTGACACTGTATCCATGTGAGGGCGCTTCCGGTATCCATGTGCAAGTGGTATGTCTTGAATGGTCGAGCAGGGAAAGTTGCATTGAAGGTGCCGATGCCAAGTCTCACCATGTATGTAGACATTGCTTGAATAGCAATGGGCGCACGAAAAGCCTCATTAGGATGTATGGACTGGGAACCATTGGTTTGATCTGTATTTGCTGATATCATGCTAGACAGGAAACTGGCACGGGCTTTAGATTGGTTGACGAGTCTTTGAATTCTTTCTATCAAAGTGATGTTGCCAGGGTAAAGAGGTGATGCTGGTGAGTCTCTATGGATGAGCTTGATGGTCAAGCCGTTAGGTTTCCCTACAACAGGACCACCCAATAGCAATAAGCTTGACAGGATGCTGAGAAATATTGCTAATCTCAATATCGTCATGGCCGGCAAGATTTGGTGTGTTGTGCGAAATGTAACCATGTAGGACAGTGCTTTATAGTAGAGAAAACCATTAATTAAGACCATGAATGTGGTTAGCTAAGCATGGTATGCTTTGCTGTTTTTCAACATCTTGCCTTACATTGTTATAAAAGACAGTAACTTCGTGAACATAAGGAATTATTTCTTGTTTCCTTATATTAATTAATTAGGATAAGGATACCTTTTGTAATTAGGTTGTCCGAATAACACAAAAATTTAATAGTTTAAGAAAGGGGTTGCAAGATCTACCTATTTTTCTTTGTTTTTGTTTAATAGATAATTAAAATATATAAAATTTATTATGTAGGGCGCTAGGAGGATCTTCTAGCCTAGCAAAAAAGGTTTAATGAACTTGAAATTTGTTTTAGGACAATGTTTGAAATACTACGATCGAGTGAGAGAGAGACGTGGGAAAAAATAATTAAAAAAAGATTAGAAAATAATATTTAAATAAATTTCAAAGTGCAATAGATAGTCCTGCTAAAGTTTGTAGTGAAAAATTAGTAGCTAAAATAGAAAATGTTGTATTTTGAGTAGCTAAACTAGCCACCATTAATGCTGGAGATGGTCTTATAGAATTATTCTATAAGAAAAATAGCTACTTTGCCTTATTTGTTTGTTTGTTTTTTTTTTTTTTTTTTTTTTTTTTTTTTGATATGTCCACTCAAAAGAGGGAGGGGAGATTCAAACTAGTGACCTCCGCTTCATGAGGCATAGTTTCCGACCAATTGAACTACCCCTTGAAGACTACTTTGTCTTATCAATTGGATTAAAAAAAAATTAATAATAGTCAAATTTAACTATTTTGAGGCATATGACCGGTCTAATGGAGATGCTCTAATGATTGACATAATGCCTAATGCTCGTGCACGCAAGGCAACTAATTAATGATCAAGATTATTGCGGGTAATCTTAATTTTCCTTCACTACAAGAAATTTGATCATTAGCGGCCAACGCATAATGACCGCTAATGATCATATTATTAGCGGCCACTTTTAAAAGTGGCCGCTAATAATACACTATTAACGGCCAAACATAATTGGCCGCTAATAGTCGCCGTTATTTTTAAACTATTAGCGGCCACCTAATTGTGGCCGCTAAAAATAGCCGCTAATAACTTGGCGGGGAGTTGCGGGAAACTCCGAGAAACTATTAATAAAACTATTAGCGTCCAAAAAAGTGGCCGCTAATAATTGATTATTAGCGGCCACTTTTTTATATGGCCGCTAATAATCCATTATTAGCGGCCACTTTTTTTGCCGCTAATAGTTTTATTAATAGTTTCCCGGAGTTTCCCGCAACTCCCCCCGCCAAGTTATTAGCGGCCACTTTTTTATATGGCCGTTAATAATTTTTTTTTTTTTTTTATGTTTTTATTTTAAATATATATTTTTCATTCTTAATTTTTTTTTTTGTTTTTCTTTAATTTTTCTAATTTGTTTGTAAAAATATTTTTAAAAAAAAAATTGATTTTTTTAAAATAATAAAAGGAAAAGTTAATTTTTGGTTTTTCTATCAACAAAAAAAAATTGTTCTTTTTCCTTTTTTTTTTTTTTAAAAAAAAAAGATTAATAGAAAACTAGTTTTTCTTTTTCTTTTTTTCGTTTTTTTTTTTAAAAAAAAAAAAATTTGTTTTTGAGGAAGCTATTAGCGGCCACTTTTTTAAATGGCCGCTAATAATATTTTTACTTTGTTCTTTTTTCGTTTTTTATTTTTTTTATTTTTTTATTTTTTATGTTTTCAAAATTTCTAGTTTTTATTTTTTTTAAAAAAAAATCATTTCCATTAGTTACCACTAATAATAAAACTATTAGCGGCCATATTAAAAAGGGCCGCTAATAATTGATTATTAGCGGTCACTTTTTTATATGGCCGTAATAATATTTTTACTCTTTTTTTTTTTTATGTTTTCAAAATTTCTAGTTTTTGTTTAAAAAAAAAATCATTTTCAATAGTAACCACTAATAATAAAACTATTAGCGGCCAAAAAAGTGGCCGCTAATAATATTTTTACTTTTTTTTTTTTATGTTTCGAAATTTCCAATTTTTTTTTAAAAAAATATTTTTCATTTTTAATTTTTTTTTTGTTTTTTCTTTAATTTTTTTAATTTGTTTGTAAAAACTAATTTTGTTTTTCGAGAATTTGGTTTTATTTTTAAATAAATAAAAAAAAGTTAAGTTTTGGTTTTTCTTTCAACAAAAAAAAATAAAAATCGTTCTTTTTCCTTTTTTTTTTTGAAAAAAAAAATTAATAGAAAACTAGTTTTTCATTTTTATTTTTATTTTTAAAAGAATTGTTTTCATAATTAATGCATTATGGTCAATCAGACGGTTTATCAATCATATTAATCGATCAAACCTTCATTGTGTGAAGTCTGTTTAGTCGACCTCTATCACGATTGATCAAATGATCTATCAATCCTATTGGTCTATCAAGATCGATCGAATAATCTATCGATCATATTGATCGATCACGATCAATCGGATGATTTATTGGTCATATTTATTGATCAGGATCGATCAGATGATTTATCGGTCCTATCAATAAATCACGATTGATTGGATGATCTATCATAATCGATCGGATGGCCTATCGATCTTATGGATCTATCACGATCAAGCGGATGATTTACCATGATTGATCGGATGATCTATCGATCTTATTGATCTATCATGATCGATCAGATGATCTACCATGATTGATCGGATAATCTATCGATCCTATTAATCGATCGGATGATCAATCAATCCTATGGATCTATCATGATCGATCAGATGATCTATCATGATCGATCAGATGATCTACCATGATTGATCGGATGATCTAACAATCCTATTGATCTATCATGGTCGATCGGATGATCTATTAATCCTATTGAACTTTCATGATTGATCGGATGATCTATCGATCCTATTGATATATCATGATCGATCGGATGATCTATCATGATCGATTGAATGATTTACCATGATTGATCGGATGATGTATCGATCCTATTGATCTATCATGATCGATCGAATGATCTATCGGTCCTATTAATCTATCAGATGATGTATCGATCCTATAGATCAATAGGATTGATGATCTACCATGATTGATTGAATGATCTATCAATCCTATTGATCTATCGATCCTATAGATCAATAGGATTGATAGATCATTCGATCAATCGGCTGATCTATCCATCCTATTGATTCTATTGATCGATTGGATCGATACTATCAAGATCGATTGGATGATCTATCGATCATATGGATCGTTCACGATCGATGAGATCGATCCTATTGATCGATCAGATAGGATCGATACTATAATGATCGATCGGATGATCTAACGATCCTATTGATTGATCACGATCGATCGGATAGGATCGATACTATAATGATCGATCGGATGGTCTAACAATCCTATCGATCGATCAGATTATCTATCGATCTTATTGATCTATCACGATCGATTGGATGATCTAACGATCTTATTGATTGATCGGATGATCCAACGTTCATATTGATCGATTACGATCGATCGGATGATCTATCAATCATATTGATCTTTCACGACTGATCAGATGATCTATCGATCCTATTGATCGATCACGATCGATCGGATGATCTAACGATCATATTGATCGATCACGATCGATCAGATTATCTATCGATCCTATTGATCTATCACAATCGATTGGATAGATTGATACTATCATGATCGATCAGATAGGATCGATACTATCACGATAGATCGAATGATCTATCAATCTTATTATTCGTTCACGATCGATCGGATGATCTATCGATCCTATGGATTGATCACAATCGATCGGATGATTTATCGATCCTATGGATTGATTACGATCGATCGGATGATTTATCGATCCTATGGATCGATCACGATCGATCGAATGATCTAACGATCCTATTAATCGATCACGATCGATCGAATGATCTAACGATCCTATTAATCGATCACGATCGATCGAATGATCTAACGATCCTATTAATCGATCACGATCGATCCTATTGATCTATCACTTTCGATGGGATTATCTATCGATACTATTGATCGATACAATTACGATCGATCGGATGATCTATCCATCCTATGATGATCTATCCATCCTATGGATCGATCATGATTGATCGGATGATCTATCGATCCATAGGATCGATCACGATCGATCGAATGATCTATCGATCCTATCGATCGATCAGATGATCTATGGATCCTATCGAGATCTATCACGATCGATCGGATGATCTATCGATCTTATCGATCGATCAAGATAGATTGGATGATCTATTGATCCTATTGCTCTATCATGATCGATCGGATGATCTATCGATCCTAGTGGAGTAGTCTGATCGATCGGATGATCTATCGATCCTATTGATCGATCACGATAGATCGGATGATCTATCGATTCTATTGCTCTATCACGATCGATCGGATAATCTATCGATCCTAGTGGAGTAGTCTGATCGATTGTGATAAAACAATAGGATCAATAGACCATCTGATCAATCATAATACATTAATTAGTTCGATCGAATGTCCAATCAATCCTAATAAGTACGAGTCCACTAACAATTGCGGTACTTTCTGTACTGAGGCATCGGTCCGATCTATTGTGACATGAATGTCCGATCAATCAAACTTGACACAGTTATCAGTTCGATTTAACGTGCGGTCGATCATGACATGATCGATAGAATCATCCAATCGATCTTGGTGTATTACTCCGGTCAAAAAAACCAATTTTTCGAAAAAAAAAAAAAAAAAAAACTAAAAAAACCAAAAGTTATTTTTTAAGAACAAATTAAAAACATTAAAGAAAAATGAAAAAAGATTATTATTTTTTTAAAAAAAAAAATAGCTGGAAATTATGGAAAATTTTTTATTTTTTATTTTTTTAAAAAAACAAAACAAAAGAAAAAGAAAAACCTGTTTTCTATTAAATTAAAAAAACAAGAAAAAAAAACGATTTTTTTTTTAAAAAATAAAAAATTAACTGAAAATGAAAAAAACCAATTTTTTTGAAAAAAATTAAAAAAATTAAAGAATAAAGAATAAAAATTAAAAAACGAAAAAAGATGTTTTTTTTTTAAAAAAAAAAACTAAAAATTATGAAAACAATTTAACAAAAAAGATAAAAGAAAAACCTGTTTTCTATTAAATTAAAAAAACGAAAAATAATAATAATTTTTTTGTCTTTTAAAATAAGCATACGAAAAAAAAAAACTGAAAAATTAAGAAAAGTAAACAAATATATACTAATTAATAAGGAATCACATACTAATTAATAAGGAATCACGAAAGAATTCCTTCTTCAACACCAATTAATTAGTTACCATTTTTAATAAGGAAAGCATGCATGCATGGCAAGATGTTGGAAACCAACAAAGCTTACCATACTTAGCTAAACCACATTCATGGTCTTTTCTACCACAAAGCACCGTCCTCCATGGTTACATTTCGCACAACACGTACAACAAATTAATCTTGCCATGACGATAGTGAGATTAGCATTAATTTCTCAGCATCCTGTCAAGCTTATTGCTATTGGGTTCTGCAGCAAGGAAACCCAACGCCTTGACATTAATTAAGCTCATCCGTAGAGACTCACCAACATCACCTCTCTACCCTGGCAACATTGCTTTCATAGAAAGAATTCAAAGACTCGTCAACCAATCTAAAGCCCGTGCCAGTTACCTGTCTAGCATGATATCGATCAGCAAATACAGATCAAACCAATTGTTCCCAGTCCATACATCCTAATGAGGCTATTCGTGCGCCGCGCCCATTGCTTTTCAAGCAATGTCTATATACATGGTGAGATTTGGCATTGGCACCTTCAAGTTATAGACCTCTCCCTTGTAACAGCCACCCGCTTTGCGCACCTTATAAATGCATTGGGGACTCATGCTCCTACCAATTGAGGTGCATGGATGACACAGCTAGCCGCAACTGGCATTCTCGGTCACGAAGCTTTTGCTTTCGTTTCTAGTAGTGGTATGCCTCAGACTATTCCAAACATAGTTTTTGGCTGCACAATTGACAGTACTGATATGAACTACGGTGAGGATGACAATCAAGTAAGCGGAATATTTGGCTTGGGATGGGGTCTCCGTTCCTTTGTGAATCAAATAGGCTCTCTGAGTCATGGAACATTCTCATACTGCCTCAAGTTCAACGATGGTCATGCCTTGGGCACATATCTAACGTTCGGCGCAGATATATATATCTCAACCAACAGGTTTACAGACGACAAAACTAGACCAATTTAAAAGCTCCGCACCTTACTACATTGATTTGCTAGGCATCAGCATTAATGGGACAGGACTTAACATAAATCCAGCGCCATTTATTTTACAATTTGATGGTTCTGGAGGGTGTGTTATACACTCAGGAAGTACTTTTACGCGTATCAGTAGGCCCGCTTATGATGAAGTAAAAAGAACACATTTCTGGTTTATTTTTCAGGTTTATCTAACATGACTAGGAGTAGACTTTTGAAGGATATTTTGATCTTTGCTACGAGCGTATATAGTGTGCCGGAAGCGTTGAGAGACCTTCCTGGTGTGACCTTTCATTTACGGAATGCGGACCTTGAACTTAGACCTGAAGGGACATTATATTTTTGTGAAGCAGCTCAACTCTGGGAAAGAAGTCTTCTGTTTGGCGATACTTGCGGATGATGATCAGTCTACTACATTGGGAGCATGCCAGCAAACAAACCAAAAGTTCATATATGATATTACAAGGAAACAGTTGCATGCAATTTGCACCAGAGGAATATTGTGCTCAAAACGCTTAGAAGCCAGCTCAAGTACTACTATATATCCTTTTGCTTGAGTTTTGCATTGAGCTAGTTATCACATAAATGAAATTAATTAACCATTTGAATAAACTCTCTCTCTCTCTCTCTCTCTAGCCATTTCCTGGCTCTCCCTCTTTTCACTTAAGTGTTTTTGGGACACTAATTACAAGATTGAATGGAGAATTGTTGAACAATATATATTTATTCGTATACAAAACACGTCGTCATTGGATTATCGTATAAATATCAAAGATGGTAATTATATTTTGGCACTGCCATATAATCTACCACAACATTTTCTAACAAAACTTTGTAACATTTTTGTATTTATAGCTTACTTGAGTGATATAGCAAATGTGTAAATGCTTGAATGGAAAAGTTTTTATTGCAACTCATTTACAAACTCACATGGTAAGTAAATTTAATTGTTTAATAACGGTTGTGATAAGTGTCACATAAACTACTAGTTATGTAAGCACTAATTATAATAAAAGCTATTGTAGCTTCTTTTTTCTTGCAAATGGTAGAATTATGTTATATATGCTATTCATTTCCCATATTGATGCAAGAAAATTAGCAGTTGAGTTAATTACTAGATGCCGAATTAATGGCACTAACATATTATGACAAAGAAGACCAGCTCAAAATGGCAAGAGTTGAACATAAGATTTTAGGATTATTTTGGGAATAATTTCTTTTTGCTTTCTGCTTCAAGTTTGCCGGCGATGGAAATCTTTCTCAACTCACAGATAAGGGATGTATGATTCCCAAACGTTAACAAAAAAGAATAATCTATATATATATATATATATATATATACAGAAAAAAAAAAAAAAAAAAAAAAAAGGCACTTTGAGCCATTTCATTTGGAGCCGTTTTTTTTTTTAAAGGTTACTAACTGAAGCCGTTTTTATAAAATGGCTCAAATTTGAGCCGTTTAAACTAAAAACGGCTCAACTTCAAAAATAAAAATAAAAATTGAGCTGCTTATAGTTAAATAGCTCAAAATAGAGCCGTTTTATATAAAACAGCTCAAATTTGATCTGTTTCTACAAAAGCAACTCTAATTCGAGCCGTGACTATTTAAAACATCAATATTAATTAGAGTCGTTTTTAGGGAAAATGATCTTTTTTCAACCCTTTTATAAAAAACGGCTCAATTTTGAGCCACTTTAGAAAACGGCTCAATTTCCAGGCACTTTATATAAATCGGCTCCATTTAGAGCCTTTTTTTTTTTTTTTTTGTAAAAACGGCTCCATTTTCAACCCTTTTATCAAAAAAAAAGTCTCCAATTTTAAAAATTAAGTGTGAACACATACAAGCAAGAATATACAAACAAAAAACAAATAGAGAACCTAACATACCGGTTTTGAGAAAGAAACGACCGCCAGAATCAACGTGTGTAAAGCATACATCTTCTCGAGGAACCCCCTTAGCGATGGACGACCTTCACGAGCTTAAAATGACACCTTCCAAGACCGGAAAAAATAGTTGTAGCCCACACGCACATAAAACAAAAGATCTAAACTGCCGGCGCATGCAAGTCACACACCAACCAGAGACGAACCACACGGCCTCATTAAATGGCCATCTTGACCAGAAAAGGCTGGCTACTACTGCACCTAGATAGTTCTTGTTGGATAAAATCCAACCGAGTATAAAAGATCGGACTTGGAACATATCTGCACTGAAAATCCACCAACACCAACTATTCTTCACGGACCAACACCTAAAAATCACTGCTTGCAGCAAATAGGAAAAAAAAGTGTTGAAGATGAAGAAGAAAAACCCAATTAACAACCTCCATCACTTAAAGCACTGAGAGGATCAAAAACTTCAACAACATAAAGGCTTGAAGAAAAAAACCACCCTAACTTGCCCTAAAGGCTAGAGGGAAAGCACCAGTACTAGGAGGGGATCGGAGATGTGAAGCCTCTCTCTCCCCGACGAACAAAGCTTTTAGGTTTCTCTCTCACTGTCTAGAAACTTTAGACGTTTTCTCTCTAAAGAGAGAGTAGAGTACTTGGTTAGTATGGCAATATGTGTATATACAATATATATGTTATACATGCACACACATACATACATGTTATATACTAATTAAACATATTAATAACTAACTATATATTTATCAAGAGATTATAATTAATATTTATTGATTTGTTGTGATATTATATATATAGATATATAATTTATATACATATAAATATTTAGAGTAAAAATTTAAAATAATTGGAGTCATTTTTGTCCAAAACGACTTTAGATAGAGTCGTTTCTCTAAAAACAGCTCCAAATGGAATCGTTTTGTAATGAGTAAAACAACTCTGTTTGAAGTCGGAAGGCGTGCGCGCGGGACATAGTTCTGTCCCGCGCCACTCCTTTCTTGTCATTTCGCATTTATTGCGAAAGTTCAAAGTTGTTTTTAAAAAACGTCTCTCTCTCCACTTACTGTAGTCTTCTTCCTCCGGCATCTAGGGTTGACAATTTTTGACACAACCCGCGTACCCGGCACAAACACAACACGAAAAAACAGGGTTTGAGTTTGGCTTTATCGAGTTCAGGTCATAATGGGGTCAACCTGATTATGACCCGTTTATAATCGTGTCTGGTGGGTCAAACCACGAGTGACCCGCCAATCACGATTATGACCCGATTGTTATTCTTTTTTTCTTTTTTCTTTTTTAAAACGTCACTTTTGTCAATCTTTTGGTCCAAGATTCCAAGGGAAAACCCTACCCGTGTAACCCGCATCACTTTACCCACTTCACTTTACTTTTCAGTGTTTTCACTTCACCATCTTCACGACACACGCCTCCCATCCTTGGCTCCTTTCACACTTTCAGTCTTCCACCATCACTTTTCTTTTCACTTCACTGTCTTGACTCTTCACAAGCATAGCCACACAGCCGCATAGTTTTACCTTCGGATCGGACGTACTCACGGGTTCACACTCACGACTTCACGCGGCCTTCACTTCTTGGTTCACTGTTCACACTCACGACTTCACGCCGTTTGAGGTTTAGCAAATCAGGGGCTCAGTGCTATGTCATTTCGATTTTTCGGTTTACGAACTTAGGATCCCCAAATTTGGCTCTTGTTGGCTGTGAACATGGTTTCCCGTGTGATCTGGGTTTGCAAACCATGGCCGGATTGTGTTGTTTGGGTCTTTTCTTTTCTCCTGTGACTGCAGTGCGAACTTGGGAGCCCTAGATTTGGCGCTTGTTGGCTGTGAGCCTGTGAACACGGTTTCCCGTGTGATCTGGGTTTGCAAACCATGGCCAGATTGTATTGTTTGGGTCTTTTATTTTCTCTTGTGACTGCAGTGCAGATTGAGGTTGTGGGGTGGGCATGGGTTCATCGGGTTCATGTTGTGTAACCCGATTCACAATTGGGTCGTGTCCGGGTTACAAGTTTTGACCCGATTATGAATCGGGTCGGGTTCGTGTTGAACCCAATTGTGAAATCGGGTCAGTCGGGTCGACACAAACCCGAATTGCCAAGCCTACTAGCATCTCTGTCTCTCTCACGCTCTCTCGCTCTTTGTTTCTCTCTCTCTCCCTCTCTTTGTTGGCGTTCTCCTCTCCAAGCCTCGGCATTATCCTCTCCCGAGCTTGGCGTTCTATCTCAATCTCGTCTCTCTGCCTTGGCGGTCTCTCTCTCTCTCTCTCTCTCCATGCCTCGCTCTCTCATTAAAACCCCACCACCGACCGGGGTACCGCCGGAAGGCCGGGTAAGTCCCTCGGTCTCTAGCTCTCTGTTTCTCTGTTTAGCTCTCTCTCTCTTCCTCACGCTTTCTCTTTTCAAGTCTCTCTCTCACAACTCCAACTGGCGAAGGGAACAAGCTCGGCCACCGAGGAATACCAACGACCAACCAAAGGTTTTTTTTTCCATTTATTTTATTTTTAAAAAAAAAATTCTGCTTTTTATTGCTGCTTTTTTTTTAAAAAAAAATTATATATTTCATACCATTAAAAAACTATATATTCATAGACTATTAATTTAAAAGAGCAATCTGAATATAAAAGCTTATTTAGACAGGGTACTAATCTAAAAATAAATTAGTGTAAAAATTTGATTCATACCTAAAACTTTTCAGGGAAGACAAAATATTGTAAAAAAGAAAAACTAAAAAATATAGTAACAGTGTAATACTCTAGTATTTTCCGGTGAATTATGAATGAAAAAAGTGGTGAAGCCAGGATATTTGTTGGGGGGTTAAAATTTTTTTTTTTAAATGAAAAAAAAATAAAGTAAATAAATTGATTCAAAATATTAAAAAATATAACTAACTAAATAGATAAATAAAATACATAAATATAACTTTCAATTTATTTTGTCATGCCTTGAGTTAATTTATTTAATTGTCTTCATATTTGGTCTATATTACTATGATGGTCATGAGAATATATATATATATCTACCGGCGTATTTGTTAAATCTATCTTGGACGAGCTTGATTCGAATTTGATTGAAGCATAATGAGATCATTGTTACTCTCCATAATATTACGTAATTTTTATTGCAATTACATATTTCATAGTATAAAAAAATGTTAAAAAAACTATATATATTCGTAATCAATTATTTTGATTGAGCAATTCAAATATAAAATATTAATAAATAGAAAAGTTAAATTATATTCCTAAAACTTTTTTTTAAAAAAAAAAAAAAAATTATAAAAAAAAAAAAAAAAAAAAAAACAATCAATTTAAATTGTTGAACAGCTTGATGAAAAAAAAAATAAAAAAATACTGAAAGAACAATTCCAAAGTTTTGTAAAAGTCTAAATAACAATTCACAATTTGGTTTCCATGTCCTTTGAAACCTTATATAGTTTAAGCTTTTATTTTTAAAGTTGTTTTAAGTTTTTTGTGTGTCTTTTTTTTTGGCAAGTAAAGTTGCCTTGAGTTAGTTTGGTGGCCCACATATTAAAAAGTAAAAATGGTGGTAGCCTGTGTAAGTAAAAGTAAAAATAGTCTACAAACTAAAAATAACAAATCTATACTCTGTAGACTTTTAAGATAGCATGTATCTGGGGTATAAAAAAGTCAAGCAACAAACTTAATCAAACACTGCATTTAATAAAGGGTATTATGTGTCATTTGTCATCGTCTTCTTCCTTATCCTCTAACCTGAACCTAAATCAAACCTAAAAGCTGAAACTGAAAGGTTTGAACTATGACAAAATTATAAATCGTTGGTTTCAATGGCTTGATATGCATAGTATTAATAGTATGAAAAAAAAAAAAAAAAATCTAATGATGGAATTAAGAATTTAACTTGGGGGCCAAATTGCATTATACTCAGGTTGTTGAATCATGCCCCAATTTAAATTTGTGTATTGTAATGTAGTAAGATAAATATGGACAAAAGTTGGATGACAAAGTGGAGAGGTTCGAGGGAGTATATGGAAGGGGCCAAAGCGTTCGTGAAATATGCAGTTACGAACTCCAAAAATAAAAATTTAATTGTGTGTCCATGCAAAAAGTGTGGCTTGGACAAGAGTCTACGGCCAGAAGAAGTATATGACCATTTGACTGGTGGAAGGAGAATTATGCCTAATTACACTAAATGGATTTGGCATGGGGAGAAGATTAGGGCTCCTGTACCTAATAAAGTACCTATTGTTGAATCTCCCAAGTCGGCTCCGGCTGCAAATAATGTACCAATACTCGACAAGTCAAGAACAATGTAGTTCATGTTGTAAGATGTTTTTGGCATGTATAATATTCAGGCAGACAATAGTGAGTGTCAAGTGGAAGTGCAAGCCGATTATGTACTTGAAGCAGTTGATGAAGAGATCGATGAGAGGAATAGACAAATATCGAAAAGTGTCAATAAGATATTTCACACATCTGGCTCAAAGAGTTACGCTAGAGTCGCGAAAGAGCTGGTCCATTGATTTCGTTCACAATAATAAATATATTGATTTATTTATTAACAAGATTCATGTTACTAGTTGATGATCATTTTTTTGTAGATATTTATTTTTGGTGCTAAATATAGAAGTTCTTATTCACGTTCGCACATTTGACTCTTGTTTGATAACTGTATATTTGTTTTCGTAGGAGATATCAAACCAGAAGCCACCCACCCGAGCAAAAAATTTGTGGCAACTCATACCAAAAGGGATGGGACACCTAGCACGCAAACAGCTGGGGAGACAATTGTAAGTGCTTAACTTTGTCTTTATTTGTGTGTTGTTGAATATATCATATAATAAAGTGGTATAAGTATTTATTCTTAATCAAATAAGTGTCTAATAATTAACACATTTAATATATATATATGTCAGGAAAAGTTGAAGGAGCTGATGACAGATGACACTGCAAGAGCGAATCTTGTATCTCCACAGGGTTTAATACTATGGGCAAAAAATAATGCTCTTGCAAGGGCAATGGGAAGGGCAGAATATTCGGGTTGTGTTCATAGAATAGGGGTTGGACATTACCAGTCAGACCCACCTCTCGATTATCTACATCACGGTTGACTCAAGAAGCTTCATTTAATATTCAAATGAATGAGATGATAAAAAAGTGGGAGGAAGAGAAGAGAATATCGGATCAGCGATGGGAGGAAGAAAGGAGAAGAGCGGACGAAGAAAGGAGAAGAGCAGACGAAGAGAGGAGAATCGCGAACGAAGATGGGAGAAGAACGGATGAAGAGAGGAAACAAACTAATGAAAGAATTGCAAAACATGATAAAATGATGGAAAATGAAAAAGATGATTGACGATCTTGCTAGAGCCAATGCATCACTTCTAGGCAACTCTTCGTCTGCATCAGGCTCATCGGGAAGGTGACATCCACAGTAATTAGTCCACTAGGTTAGCTCCAAACATGATTAACTATAATTTATTTTTAGTATATAAAGTAGAAAATATAAAGTGTATCGTTACTAGATATATGTGCATAACACATTTCATTTGAATCACTAATGTAGGTGACGTGCTCTTAACATCTGATGATGTTGATACGCATAAGGAGCTATCGTGAAAAAGACATCTTGAGTTGTTGTAAATGTAGTATTGAATTTTGTAAATGATGTAGGTAACTTTTTGTGTTATCGGTTGGACTTGATCAGTTTGTGATCATAGGTAACTTATGTATTATGTTTTGAAATTACTTATGGTGATATGTTGTTTATGATTGTAGGTAACTTGATCGGTTTGCGGTTAAGTGAAATTATATATGGTGATATGTTATATTTGTTATTGTTTTTGTTTTAATGTCTTGGTGTGTATATTAAGGCATTGTTTTTGTTTTAATGCCTTGATATGAAGTTTGGGTTATATATGAGTTTATGTGAATGTTTATGAGTTTATATATATGAACAATATTTTTGCTATCAGGTATTTTTAAAAATTAAAATTTTTTATTTTATTTATTTTTTAGTTTTAGAGCCTTTTTAACACTTAAAGCGGCTCTAAAATTATATTTTAATTATTTTTATAATTTCAAGCCCATTTAACCCTTAAAACGACTCTAACAATATATTTTAACTATTTTCTAATTTAGAGCCGTTTTGACAATTTAGAGCCGCTTTAGAAAATGGCTCAAAAAGTTTTGAACCGTTTTAACAAGCGTCCCAAGCCATTTGGAGAGCTTTTATTGAACCGGCTCGATCCATTTTGAGACGCTTTAGAAAAGCGGCTTAAACCGTTTTGAGACGCTTTAGAAAAGTGGCTCCAACCTGTTTGAACCGTTTTTATAAAAGCGGCTCAAGTTTAAACCGTTTTAGTGAAAAACGGATCAATCTTAGTTTTTAGGGATAAATATATTTTAGCCACTCAAACTACCACCCTTTCTTTGGATGGCCCCCCAAACTACCAATGCTTAGATTCTGGCCCCCCAAACTACCACTTTCTTATTTTTTGACCCCATCCGTCCATTTATGCCGTCAATTTTAAACAAAAATCCGAAAATACCCCTCTTACACTTTGAAATTCTCACGGTTAAAGGAGGGGTATTTTCGGGTTTTTGGCTAATTTCTGTTAGAATTGACGGCATAAATAGACGGATGGGGCCAAAAAATCAGAAAGTGGTAGTTTGGGGGGCCAGAATCTAAGCATTGGTAGTTTGGGGGCCATCCGGAGAAAGGGTGGTAGTTTGAGGGGCTAAAATATATTTAACCCTAGTTTTTAATACTTGAGTGTGGACCCGTTTGTAAAACGGTTCAAAAAAAATGTCAGTACTTGATGCTAATATATAATACACACATACACACACACACACACACACACACACACACACACACACACACATATATATATATGGGATAACTACACTTCACCCCCCTGATTTATCCACGGTGTGGCGATTTACCCCCCAATGTACAAAAATTGGTAAATGACCCCCCCGAACTTGCCAGCGTGTAACGAAATGGACCTTCCGTCCAGTCGCCCGTTATTTTGGACGGCAAGTCGGTCACGTGACTTGCACGTGACCGTTTCAGACAGAAATTCTACCCAAAATACCCCCGCCTCACCTCATCTTTATACACCCCTGTGCTCGCACATATTTCTCATCTCCTTCACCAACGGCTCTTTGCAAGAACTAGGAACTAGGGTTTTCGAAGTGGGCTTCCAATTTTCGACATCTCTGACCAGTTTCGCACCATTTCCCGAAGATGCAACCATCAGGCACTGCTTCTACGGAGTCGGAGTCGACAACGAGTGGGGCAACTTCTGCAGTAATGCCGATTTGTTATTGCGAGCGTCCGGCTTGTATGTTAACCTCCTACACCGAAAAAAATTTCGGTAGAAGGTTTGTGAAATGCCAAAATTACAAGGTAATTTAACCGAAAATCTTCAGCAATTTTTATGAAGAGCAATGCTGCTTACCTCTTACTGTACTTATATAAATATTTTTTTTAAAAAAAATGAACTGGGTTGATTTTTATTTAGTAGTTTTTTTTTTGGAGCATGTTATTAGATTACATTTTTACACATGTGATTAATTCTGTATAGACACGTGACTTTTGTTTTGTTAGTTAGTTAGACTATTAGATTATAACTTGCAAAGCAAGTCATGTAACTCGGTATATATATACTGCGAGTCATGTACAGTTGATTATGCTATTCAATACTAAATCAGAGAATCATTTTTCTCTCAAACCTTTTGTTCAGTTTCATATTCACAGCTCGTTCCTGCTTTACATAATCATTCAACATCAAATTCAATACATGTATTAAACTCATTAATTTTCTGAAGATTAATGAGTTTTGAAATGATATGGAAAAGTGCATAAATAGTCTACGACGATTAATTTTCAAATAACATAAGCCAGAAATAACCTTTGTTTCTGTCTGTTTTATTTTATTTATTTTTTGATTTATTTTTGTTATCGTTTTTCAGATAAATCGAGCTTGTGGTTTCTGGCAATGGGTTGATCCCAAAATGTGTTCACATGGAGAGAGGGTGGTAGGTCGTTTGCGTGAGTGGCATGGAAGTTTGATTCAAGACGCTGAACGATGCCGTACAATGGTTGAAACTGAAGTTGCAAAGTTGAAGGTGAATATGGGGATAGAGGAAACCGAACGATGCCAACTTATAGTTGAAGCTGAAGTTGCAAAGTTGAGGGCAAATATGGAGATTGAAAATGCTGCCCTCCGTAAAGAAATCGAGATTCAGGGGATCAATTACCAAACAATGAAGAAGAATTATAAGACAATAATTGTATGTACATGGATATTGATGATTGTGTATCTGCTTATGGCTGGATCAGAATCAAAGGGTGCATTCGATTCCAAACATGATCGTATGTTGTTACCATGAAGATTTAGGGTGATGATGTTTAGGGTTTAGGGTGATGTTTTGGGCAGGGTTTATGGTGATGTGTTTATGGTTACTTTATGTAGACCATTATTGGTACGTAGTGGATGATGTTTTGGAAATGAAAAATGTATGTGTGTTGAACCTGAACTTATTTGAGTCCGGTTGTGTTAAAGCATGCATGTCCACTCTAATTTTGTGTTAAAGCATGCATTCACCAATACCATGCACATACCATGCATTCACCAAACCAAACCTGTCCAAACCCATTTAACAAAACCTGTCCAAACCCATTTAACAAAACCTGTCCAAACATACCAAAACCATGCATTTACCAATTCTGTCCAAACATAATTCTGTCCAAACATACCAAAAGCATGCATTCACTACACCATAGGTTTTTTAAAGACACTGAAATCTGTCCAAAAGAAATCAGCATGCAATTCAAACTACTTACATAAACTACATGTCCAACCCTTTCCTATATACAAAATGCCATTATATTCCAGAAAACAAAAACTTCAATGCTTCCATTCTGGTCTTTTCCTTTTCGGCTTTGACTCCATAATCTGTAATCCTTTTTCAATGGTATGGGCGATCCTTTTTCCTTTCGCCTGTGTTGAGGATGTTGTCGCCGCACCGTGTTCTGCAACTTGTGGGGTTCTTGGGGTCAACCCAAATACTCTCCCTCCTCCATCAGTACTAGTCCTAGCTGTGAGGTCAATCAAAACAGGTCGACCCTTTTGAATTGGAACACTCTGCACCATGGCCCTGATTCGATTAGACACTCTTCTAACTGGTATGTATGGTTTGGGTGCTGGCGGTTGCCTGTTCCAGCTGGGCACTTTAAGTCCAACAGGATTTTGCTGCCATAAATTTCAAATATGAGATATTGACAAATAAACAGTATGATGCATTTTAAAGACTAAACTAAAGTAAGTACCAAATTTTTCTCAGCTGTTGCAATAGGTGGGGCAGTGGCAGTGGGTTGCTGTGTAGCACCAGTAATTGTCTTTTTGAGGGCTGGTTGTGCACCCCCCCTTCGACTGTTGGGGGATGGTTGTGCATCCCCCCTTCGACTGTTGGAGGCTGGTTGTGCACCTCCCCTTGTACTACTGCTACATCCAACGCTTTGGGTCTGAAGGCCAACATTAATAACAGATCAAATAATACATTAATAGCACATCAACTACTATACAACTATATTGGTTAGTGAGACTTACACTTGTTGAGGGTGGAGTGGGCAAACTAGCTGGGGGTGGAGTAGGCAAATCAACTTCTGTCGAGGGCTGGTCCTTCTTCATTGGACAGGTCCTGTTGTTGTGGCCAACCAGCTTGCAAATCCCACATCTACCCTTCAATCCAAACTTTCTCATTCTATAAGGATTCTGAGGAACTCTCGACTCATCAGGACCTCTTACCCTGGCCTTTCGAGGTCTGCCTGGCATCTTTCTTGATCTAGGCGGATCCAATACATCATGCGCAGTCTTTACCCACTGTTCCTCACTAGGCATTGGATATATGATGGGAGCATAAGCCTTCTTGTACATCTCAATGCTATAACATGAATCTACATAATCCTCCGGTTTATGCCCATGAAATGTTATGGCAGAATGTGCATGTGCACATGGGATCCCAGTCACCTCCAACTGTCTGCAACCACATGTCCTCCTCCTCAAATCCACAGCATATTGCCTTCTTCCCTGCTCTACTTCAAATATGCCATCACCAGCAAAACGGGATAGGCAGTCCGATGCAGCCTCACCAATGGCCTCAAGCTTCTCAACAATTCTAGGGCACAACTTGCCCTTCAATTTGTTGATGCCATCTCTTTTAAGTTGGTACCTTCTCATGAGCTGCTTCCTAATCATCTCAAGCATCGTCAGAATTGGCTTGTCACGTGCCTTCAGGATGTATGAGTTGAAACACTCGCATATATTGTTGACAAGGAGGTCACATTTAGGATAGTCACTGAACCATGCTCTCGACCATCCGCTGGGGTCAATCTTGTCTAGGTTGTCAAAGGCATCAGGACTGACTTTCTTCATCTCTTCCATCTGAAATCTGAACTCGACCTCAGTATATGCCGATGCTACCTTCCACAACAATTCCTTCAAGGCCACCCCCCGAAATCCTTTATCTCGAAAGTTGGCATATAAATGTCTTACACAGATTCGGTGATCCGCCATTGGCATAACAACATCAAAACTTGGCACAAGACCCTACATCAGTCCAATGTGCAAAATGGGTAAGTTTATATGTAGAAAAAAAAATAACTAAAAGTAATATGTAAAATTATGCAAGTAATATAACTAACCTTTTGCCGATCAGAAATGAATGTAGGAGCAGTGTGCCTCTCATGATGACCAAGATCTGAAACAAGGCACTCCAGGAACCAGGTCCAACTGTCTTTTGTCTCAGATTCTACAACGGCGATTGCAATTGGGTACATGTTGTTGTTGGCATCTCGACCAATCGCAGCCAGTAGCATTCCCTTGTAAGGTCCTTTTAGAAAGCACCCGTCTAGGCCTATGACAGGCCTACAACCTTCCAAGAACCCATTCTTCATGGCTGCAAGGGACAAGTAGAGTCTCTGAAACTTAGCAGGCAAATTAGGGTTTGGTCTTTCAACCTTCATCACTACACAGCAACCCGGGTTAGTACGCCTTAAAGTCTCACAGTAATCCCACAGCCTGCCATACTGTTCACCCAGACAACCGTATATCTTCTTTTCTGCCTTCTTCCTACCCCTATACATTTGACTCCTGTTGACTTCAACATTCCATTTCCTCTTGACTTCATCTTGTATCACTCGCAGTGGCATGTCTGGTTGAACCTTAAACTTATCATAAAGTTTATCTGCTATCCACCTCGAATTGACAATTGAGCTCTTGTATACTCGAGTACAAGAATGTGTAGGTCTTAAGGACCTTATTTCAAATGAGGCCTCAGTCGCCATCTGTCTACCATACACTCTATAACCACAACCTGGATCTCTACACACAGCTACACACTTGGCTCTTTCATTTTTCTCAAACCTTATGTCCTTTCCCCTTCTCACATTGTATTGCTTAACAGCTTCTCTAAATAGTTGAATGTTAGCGAACTTCATTCTAAGCTTCAGGTTTGGATTGACAATGTCAACTTCATGGAACTCCACATCAGGGTGAGATGAAGTCCCACCATCCTCTTCATCACTGACAGGTACTGGTGACAATAGGATGTCACTTCTACCAATCTCAGAGTCATTCTCATCCACCTCAACATCTTCAAAAGATGACATTTTTATACTAGATGGCCCACTCTGGCCATCACCATCACCCAAAGTACCCCCACTCTCACCCCCACCCTCAACCTCAATACCATCACCACTATCTCCATCCCCATCCCCATCCTCCCCATCACCCTCCACGCCCTCATCAGTTTCTGGCATTTTTGAGGGGCCAGCACTATCCACCAGATAATCTTCTAAAACATCGTCATCATCACTGATTTTATCATCCCACCATGGATCATTTAAATCAACCCTACCTCCATCATCCCCCTCTTCATTATTTTCCAAATCTTCCCCATCCCCACCTTTATCATTTTGGAAAGAAACAATATAAAGGACTACATTAGGAGTATCCACATGTTTGGCAACCATATAAGCTACATCATAATCCGAGGATACTAGTTGTAGACCATCCACTAGATCTTTGGTAGGGTCCCTAAAGTAAATCAAATCACTTGGACTATACCCATATTGTCCCACTATAGACTCTATCAGGACAAATGACACATCATCAGGATCAACGTTATCCGGATGGACATCCACTTGACCCCCCCACATAAATACATCCATATTTTCTGCCAAACCTACCCCCATAGTTTATCTCAAAGACTAGCTTCATTCTACACATGCAAACAAAAAAAATATATTATGCATGGGACAAGGGGACCACAATAATAAATCTCAAAGACTAGCTTCATTCTACACATGCAAACAAAAAAATATATTATGCATGGGACAAGGGGACCACAATAATAAGGCATTGCAACTAATATGCAAAGCACAACTGCAATCGGGACCCCACTGCATATAAAGTAGTAACATGCAAAACAAATAGTGGTCCAAAAAAATAGTGCAACTAATATGCAAAAAAATATATTTGATAGGTACACATACATATTAACCAATGCAGAGACATATTAAATAAGGATCCAATAATGCTCCAAAATCAATTGCAAAAAAATAGTGCATTGGGACCCCACTGCATATATAAGGTGTAAACAAAACAAACCACATGGGACCCAACGCATATAAACCAAACCCAATGCATATAAACAAAACAAACCAATTAGGTTCTCAGCAGACAACAAACAAATCAAAAAATGATACAAATCGGGACCCCACTGCATATAAATTAGTAAAAAAAAACAAAAAGGATAGAAATCGGGACCCAATGCACTTTAACAAATCAAACCCAATGCACTTTAACAAACCAATTACGTTTTCGGCAGACAACAAACAAAGCAAAAAAGGATACAAATCGGGACCACAAATGATTAAAAAACACATACTGTAAGCGAAACCCCCAAATCCCGACAAACCCTAACATTTTTTTATACCCAAATTGCAGTCAATTTCTACATTAAAAATGAGACTAAACAAACAACAAATGAGACTAAACAAACAACATTAACAAAAACCCCAAAGCCGACAACCCTAAATTAACAAAAACCCCCAAATCCAAAACCCTAGATTAACAAAAACCCCCCAAATCGCCTACCAAAAAAAAAAACTTTCTCCATTAAAAAACCACTAACCTTTATTTAACAACGATTATGAACGAGTTGAGCGGTATGGATTTCGGTATGGATTTCGGCGACAGGTTGTGGGTGGGTCAGTTCGTGTAGAACCTTCGAAAGTAGCCGTTCGTGCTAAGTGGAAGTGGGGACCTCATGCACGAAATGTCTAAATCCAAACAATAGGTGAGGCGGGGGTATTTTGGGTAGAATTTCTGTCTGAAACGGTCACGTGCAAGTCACGTGACCGACTTGCCGTCCAAAATAACGGGCGACTGGAAGGAAGGTCCATTTCGTTACACGCTGGCAAGTTCGGGGGGGTCATGTACCAATTTTTGTAGATTGAGGGGTAAATCGCCACACCGTGGATAAATCAGGGGGGTGAAGTGTAGTTATCCCTATATATATAGATATATTAACACAAAATATTGAGTATTCTAACTATATTACTAATTCACTTATTTACTTAGTATATATTAATTAACTAAATAATAGATTAGTTTATTAACTAACTAGTTAATATGTTATCCTAAAGTTACTTATATAGCATATATTACTCAATTACTAATATACATATTTAAATGTATATCAATCATTTTAATTAAAATATTCTAACTATATTTGTATATATATACAAAGATGTATGAATGAGTTAACAAGTTGAGTCGAGCTTCATCACAACTCATAAGTATTTAATGATAATACTTAAATTAGATCATATGAACTAAGTATTATCATATGATCACATAATTCATATGATTTTAAATATCAGATAATGTGATTTAATGATTTCATAAATATATAATAATAATACTTAAATTATATGGTTATATTCATATGATAATGATATAAAGATTAAATGGAGTAATATAGATACAAATATTGAATAACCAATATAAATATAATATATATTACTTAATTATTAATATACATTCTTATATCTATATAAACCAATATATATATATAAAAGCTAACGAGTCGGGCGAGCGGGTTGAGTCGAGCTTTAAACGAGCTAGCTAGGCTCATGAGCCCCTAAACGAGTCGGGCGAGCGGGTTGGGTCGAGCTTTAAACGAGTTAGGCTCGCGAGCCCCTATCGAGTTTTGTCGAGCGGGTATGTATCACTTATTAATCGAGCGGGTTTCTAAAGTAACGAGCGGGTTTGTACAGTCCAAGCTCGAGTTCGGGTCGAGTTTAACCTGGCGGGTATCGAGCGAGTTGTCGAACAGACTGGTTTTTTTACTTCCGTACTTGTATAACTAATTAATTAATATTTTAAGACCCTGAATATTCTACCACATCTTTTATAAACATTTTGGATATTATCATGCAGAAAGAATATATACATGAGAATCTCGTTATTGATCAAAACCTTTATTTTATTTTATTTAAATTTATTTTCTAATTAATCAAAACCTTTATTATTTACCATTGGGTGATCCTTTTGCTCATAATGACTAGTTATTAGGAGATTATGGACTCGCTACTTCTAGTTCATAAAAGGCTTCCAATCTCACAAATAATTAAAATTTTACATCATCAACTAAAGCTCAATACGTGTAATTGTTAATTTAAAATTAGAGTAAACTGTGTAATTAGAACCAAAACTTAAAATTTTTATTCTGATACCATATTAATTAAATCATCATTTATATCAAAATTTTAAATTTAAAAAAAAAAATTAATTAATTATTTAATTAATATTCTACCACTCTCAATTATATGTACGTGTGAAAACAAATAATTGCACTTTATTGAAGGCCAAGAAACTATTGATCGGTTTCATGATAGAAGGAAAAACATACTAATTAATATTGCTAATTAACTTGTTCAGCAAGAATTGGGATTGGACTTGGACATGGTATAAATTATAGCTGGCATACTATACACTCTATGCAGTTTTAAGAAAAGCCAAACTCAGAAGATGTATATGTAAGCTAGCTTTCTAATGCTAGGACGCAATTAATGGGGCTTTATCCTTTTTTCTTTTTAATATATTAGTTCATATTGTAGCTAGGCCATAACTAATGCATTGAACTTCAAAGAAAAAAACAAAAGACTATTTGTTAAAAGGCAAAAAGTGAAAGAGAGATAGAAACTATACCAATGTGATTTAATTGGCCCGATAAAATTTGCCGGAACCTCGTATATGGCTAAG
The DNA here is from genome assembly GCA_028654335.1 of Alnus rubra. Taxonomy (NCBI): domain Eukaryota; kingdom Viridiplantae; phylum Streptophyta; class Magnoliopsida; order Fagales; family Betulaceae; genus Alnus; species Alnus rubra. The sequence goes on from JAJPGS010000910.1 coordinate 461,809, forward strand.
AATTTGTACGACCTTAAAATGAGCGTTGTTATTGGTACTACAACTTTTACTGCAAATCATTTACAAACTAACATAAAAGAATTATAATAAAAATTGTAGTACTCCAAGCATTTTCTCTTTCAAATTTATGATGACAAAAATAGTAAATCAATAGAAACTTTGCTTTTTTTTCAAACTTAACTAATATTGATGTAACCTATTTGACCAGGAAATCTTCCAAATAATAGTGAAAATCTCTTCTTTTTTATTCAAATTAGGACGGAGTTACAAGGGAGTAGTGAAATTCTCTTAACTACAACATACAAGTGATTTATGCACATAGCTAGATAACATTGTTTGTGGGTGTTTATTTTAAGTTGCTACTTATATTGATTCATCAAATACGTGTCCGGATTAGTGGCACAAAATCAAGAGATTAAGTGGGATCAAATTGGCAATGCTTCTTTGCAAACTCAATCTCACATATCAAGTGCTTTTCATGATCGGCAGAAAATCAGGACAAAGTGGGTTTGCATTGGCAATGCTTCTTTGCAAATTCAATAGGAGTTCAATCCCAACTCAGGAAAAACTCAATGTTCAATCATATTTGTTGGGTAGGGCAAGATAACGAAAGTGGTTAGACAAACTAAGTCGTACGAAGGTTTGAATCCCGCAATGATAATCTCTGCACGAATTTGATTAATTAGTGTTAGTATATATAAAATCGGGTCTTTGACCATCTTATCTGAAAACCAATTGGTATCTAATGACGGAAGCCAAAATCTTTTATAACATTTAAAATCAAACCTTATGAGACATGTTCTAAAAGTTGTCCATGTGACATGAGCAAAGTGGTGTTGTTGCACCCCAATAGTTAGCCGTTTTAAATCTTACTAATGTTCTTGAGAAAGTATTTGTAATTTCTCACCGTTTAAGTCCCTCTTATCATTAGTTCTCAATGCTACTATATATATATATATATATATATATATAAAAGTAGAATAGTCATATTTCGTCATCTCCTCCTACCATTTTTTGCTTTTAAAAATTTTAACTTTATAAAAAGAAAAAAAGAAAAAAAAAAGGCTAGTCTAGACGCGGTGTATTGGTTGAAACCGTTTGAACGTAACGGCTAGTGGGCTCTCACATCTCACGAGCTTTGAGCAAAACGTACAACAAACTCGGTTGCCTGTTGGCCCCCATTACTAGTCTTTATTCTCTCAATCGCTTCACGTCACCACATGGCTCAACTCAAGCCGCTGACTCGCTTTCCAAGCCACGTCAACCGACTCACTGATCATCAGGGCTAATTAAAATAATTAAAATAATTATTTTATTTATTAATTTAAACTTGTAGAATAATTATTGATTTAACAATGTCAAATAAACAGAAGGGGTATCAGGCTGTAAATATGATATTTCATTGGATTAAATACATATTTGGTACCAGTGGTTTAAAAATTTTATTTTTTGATACCTCAATTTAGACTTGGCAAAATGGGTTGGCATGTCAACTTGTTTAGCTAATTTGATATATATAAAAAAAAAATGGATCATAAACATGTTATAAACGGTTTGAAGGTCATAAACGTATCATAAACAGGTTGGCGGGTCATAAACGGGTTATAGTCTAAACTCAAACTCTATATATTTGTATCGTGTTCGTGTAGAATTCGAAATCGTGTCAAAATTACTAACCCTACCTCAATTTTATTTCGCTTCACAAATAGTATCTGAATTTTGAAAAAAAACTGACTTGGTACCTCCGTTTATTTTTCCGTCCAAATTTTAATGGACCGTCACGTGTTAACCAATGAGGGTTGGCACATGGCACAATATAAAAAAATTTAAAAAAAATCTTTAAAAATTAAAATTAATAAAAAAATATTAAAAACTTTTTTTTAAAAAAAAAACACAGCCTACGGAAATAAAATCTCGTTCAAATTAAAATTGTTCTTCCAAATAATAGTAACCAAACGACGTTCTATCATTAGCTTCCAATATATATTTTACTCATAATGTTGCAAATTAAAGACTTTTTTATTACTATCAGATTTGAATAGAGAAATTAGAATATATATATATATATATATATATATATAGCAACTTATTATACCGTGAATAGAGAAATTAGAATATATATATATATATATTTTACTCACAAACGTACGGCTACTAAAAGCGGCTAGCTAGCTATTGATGAAAGTTGATGAACGATGCCGAAGAAGAAGAACCAAGAAGTAAAGCTAGCTCCAAAAAAAAGGCAATAATTAATATTAGAGCTTCCCAGCTCATCTACTTGTAGCCCACAAAGTATCCATCGGGGACGGAGTCAAAAATTTTGTGGGCAGAGATCAGTGGGTAAAATAAATTTTTGGTAGAGGTCAATAGACTAAATTTTTATTTTTTTATTTTTTATTTTTTACATTTTTACAAAAAAAAAAAAAGAATCCACCTTATAATTTTTTTTTTAGGAACACTACAAAAAAACATGCAATTAGCCACGTTGCTACAGTAACGGCTACTGTAGCCACGTGGCTAGATGACAGTTAGCCACGTGTATTTATTACACGTGGCTAATTAGCCACTCATATTTATTACACGTGGCCAATTGGACACGTGTATTAATACACGTGGCCAAGTGGCCACGCGTTTCTAATACGCATGGCCAAGTAGCCACGTGTATTTTTACGCGTGGCCATTTGGCCACGTGTATTAATACGCGTGGCTAAAATATTTATATTTTTTATAATTTGTTTATATTTATATTTGCAATTGGCCACGTGTATTAATACGTGTAGCTACAATATTTATATTTTTTATAATTTGTTTATATTTATATTTGCAATTGGCCACGTGTATTAATTACACGTGGCCAATTTGGCCACGTGTATAAAATACATGCGTCCATTTGGCCACGTGTATTAATACACATGAACACTTGGAGACGTATATGTATACACGCGTCCAAGTGGCCACGTGTATAAAATACATGTGGCGAACTGTTTTTAAAATTTATGCACCATATAATAAAAAATATATTTAAAATATTAATTAAGAATTTGGCCACTTGGCCACCATATAATAAAAAATATATTTAAAATATAAATTAAGAATTTGGCCACGTGGCTGTAGGCCACGTGGCCAAAATTGGTGCAGGTAGGCGCGCGGGACAATTCCCGCGCACCCACCTGCCATTAGTTTGAAATATATAATATATATATAAATTATATTCTCAGTAACTTCTCTCTCTCTCTTGCCGTCACTCTCTCTCTCTCTCAGTGTTCTCTTTGTTCTCTCTCTCTCTCCCTCTCGCTCGCTCTCTCTCTCTCTCTGTCTCTCTCTCCCTCTCGCTCGCTCTCTCTCTCTCTCTCTCTCTCTCTCCCTCTCGCTCGCTCTCTCTGTCTCTCTCTCTCTCTCTCTCTCTCTGTCTCTCTCTCCCTCTCGCTCGCTCTCTCTCTCTCTCTCTCTGTCTCTCTCTCTCTCTCTCCCCGTCACTGTTCTCTCTCTCTCTCTCTCTCAGTATCTCTCTTGTCTCTCTCACTCTCTGTATCTCTCTCTATCTCTCCAAACTCCGACCAGCCAGTTCTAAGTCGACGACGAGTTGGTTCTGCATGTGTTTTGTATAGGTATATCGTATACGTATTAGGAAGGAAAAAAACAAAAACAAAAAAGAAGAAGAAGAAGAAAAGAACAGATCTGTTCTTTTCTTCTTCTTTTTTTTTAAAGCAATATTTTTGATTTTGGCAACATGTATTCTTAACACGCATAAAAAATATATATATATATAATTTTTCATTTTTTATTTTATTTTATATATGAATACACGTTTAGCCACGTTTATTTGAATACACGTGGCCAATGTTAACCACGTGTATTTGAATACACGTGGCTAATTGTTAGACACGTGTATTTTAATACACGTGGCCAATTGGCCGCGTGTATCAGACACACGCGGCCAAATGTGCATTTAGCTACACCCGAATCTAACACGCGGGGAATACGTGGCCAATGACACGTGGCCACTAGTTAGCCACATGTACAGTATCCGTACACGTGGCTAACTGCTCGTGGCCAAATATAGTGTTTTTTGTAGTGAAAATTGGGGAGGAGAGGGGGGGGGGGGGGGGGGCGTGCCATGGCCCCTGCCAGCTCCCCTTCCCTCCGTCCCTGGTCTCGATCATCTAAACCTTTTTTATATGATCATATCATATAATATTTATATATAAATACGTACCCATAACCAAGAGTACTTGTAATTAACAAGCTGCTCTTTGTAGTGCCCTAGCTTCCTCAACAGAGCTAGCTAGCTAGCCTGATCCATCCCCAGGCCACCATAAAAAACTACATCAAGAATGGCAATCAATCATGCTGATGATCACCTCTCTTTTGTTTTCGGCCTTCTTGGTACCTACTTAATTAATTGATGCTGTTCTTAGTTCATGATATATATATATATATATATATATATATATATATATATATATATATATATATATATATACTCTATCTCATCATCTAATGTTATTTCTTTCTTTTTTTCTTTTTTTGTTAATTTCTCATAATTATATACAGGCATTATCGTCTCCTTCCTTGTATATCTAGCCCCATTGTGAGTTTCTCTCTCCATGTTTATATTTGGAATTAATTTCAGCTTAATTATGAAGCTAGCTAGCTCTCGATCTATATATCATTTAGCTTTTTAATTAATGATTTTCTTTTTTATTTTTGCTAGGCCAACCTTTTATAGGATATGCAAGAAAAAATCAACACAAGGCTTCCAATCACTGCCTTATTCAGTAGCTCTATTTAGCGCCACCTTAACGTTCTACTATGCCTTCCTGAAGACAAGTGCTCTTATGCTCATCATCATCAACTCCATTGGGTGTGTCATTGAATCCACATACCTCATCATGTTCATGATATATGCACCAGGGAGACCTAGGGTACGTACTAGTCTTAATTAATCTCTCTTGCTCCATATATTGATTATCTTCTGCTAATTAGTAATTGTAGCATATATATAATCGTTGTTAAAAGAATATATATAAATAAAATAATTAAATTTATTACTCTGCAGATATATACGGCAAAGCTACTTATCTTCTTTAACTTAGGACTTCTGGGGTTGATTATACTTTGCACGTCGTTACTGATTCAAGAGAGTTCTCTACGACTCACGGCTGTTGGATGGATTTGTGCAATATTTTCTGTTTGTGTTTATGCTGCTCCTCTTAGTGTCATGGTAATTAATTAATTGTTATGTACTCTATATTTAATATATATCCAAATTATGCACCATTTCAAGCGCGCGCGTGTGTATATATATATAACAGGATTCAATTTTTTATTTTTATTTTTTTTATCAGAAGCTAGTTATAGAAACAAAGAGTGTGGAATTCATGCCATTGCCACTATCATCCTTCTTGACAGTCTGTGCAACAATGTGGTTCATCTATGGGCTATTGATAAAGGATTTCTTCATAGCGGTAAATAACCCCCCCCCCCTTTTTTTTTTTATCTTACCCTTAATTGCTTAATTATAATAAGTCTATTAATTAATTTGCTTATTGTTTTCCTTTTCAGACACCAAACATACTAGGTTTCACGTTCGGAACTGCTCAGATGATATTATACATTATTTACAAGAATTCGAAGAAACAAGTGTTGCCAGAATCTATGCAACAGGATGGCGGCATCCAAATGAACACAACAGAAGAGACGACAATGGAGACTAGTGTTGAGCCAAGTGAATCCAACGTGTGATGATCATGATCGAGCGGATACAAACTACAAAGCTAAGACTCCAAATAATATGATTGAGAAAAAGCAATTAATATTTAGAAGCTTCTAATTAGCCCTAGAGATCGAATATAATGGGTGTAATTCACACAACACAAGGAAAAAGCAAAAGGTTTTTTGTTGTTTCTTAAAGAGCGCGCTTCTTTATTATAATTGGTGCATGCATGTATCGTCCATGTCGATCGATCGATCGGCTTCCTTCCCAAAATAATTAGAGTGCAATTTTTTTACAGTCAGGCATGCATATTATTGTTCTTGAGAAGGAAAGGAGTAAATAATTAAATAGACATACCATATATTCATAATTCAATTATTTGTATTTATGCGTATATTTCATTATCCAAATTATGTTTTCATATTTTGCTATATAGTGAATATCTTATCTCATTATTTAAAAATTTTAAATAATGTGGCACTATACACACCGTTAAATGTAACAAAATAAAATTTAAATAGTAAAACGTGACATTTTTAATAAAGTATATATCCTCTTAATTTAGTAAGGAAATATTTAATTGTCTCCGCCAGTTGCACATAAATTATTTATATACGCAAGGAATGAAAGATTACTAGCCAGTACCACTTCTCGATCTTATTCGATTCCAATATTTGATCAAAGCAAAACTGAATTGATGAATTCTTGTTTTGTTTGGTTGTATAGTTTAGTGTATAATTTGGCTCTTCCTTATTGTATATATATATATAGTTTTGTTTCCTAAAGTTTCTGGCTAAAAATAGCTTAAATATAGTGCATTATACTTAAATGTTGATATATGAAAGAATTACTCATTCATAATTATTTTAAAAAAAAAGAAAAAAAGAATTGATGAAGCCTGCTCATTAATTGGACAAATACATTGTCCATTTCTGATAATTAAAGAGCAAAAGAACAAAAGGACTTTCAGTGGATTGCTATATAAATAACCGATACTTTTGTCTTTAATTTATTACGGTGCTTTTGTCATTTTATGTTATAATAATGACAAAAAGATACGAAAATAAATTTTCATTAACATGCAAAAAAAAATAAACTAAGGCCTGTGTCTTCTCTGGTTTAAATCATCATGTTCTTGTTCCTTGGCTTATTTTATTTTTTTTCCTTTTCTTGGTAGAATTCCCCATTCAAATATCACCACGAAAAAAAAAATTAACTAAAAAATTAAAATTTACAATTTTTTTTTATTAATTTAAGTTATTAATGTTGAGATAGTTTTCAGTTGGTGATTTAATGCTAGGAGGTGGCGTTGGCAGGACCATACCATGTGACACGTGTTGGCAAGCTGTAGTGCTCTTACTCTCGATTCGGGGAGCTAAAGGGGTGTCGGTCATGTCCAAGTACTATAAACTGTCAAGTGTATCGTAATCGTACTCTAGAATCGCCAAATTAGATATACAATTTAAGAATACTCTTTTTAATGCAAGTCTAATTAACCTCTAGCTAACAAGATCTTAGGGCCTATTTGGTAAGTAATTGTGTTGTGGAATATTTGTGTGTTATATAGTAAAAAGTGATTAATGTGTTATAAAAAATTGAAAAAGTTTTGTTTTGTAGTAAATTTTTTATTTGAATAGTAATTAAATGTGATTGATGTGATATAAAAAGTGTAAAAAAAATTAAAATGTTTTTTATTTAATTTTTTTAAGATAAGTGAAAAGAAAAAGAGAGAAAGTCAGAAGGAATTTGTCAAACAAGCCCTTATAATTTGTGGTGACATCTTTTGGTGGCGATCGGCACAGACGATTGGATCTGATCCCCGATCGATCATGAACCTCTGATGACGTGGAGTAAAGTATGACCAGGATCAGCTCAAAGGTACAGTATTCAATATTGGGCATCAATCGGTTGTAAAACATTGGACTTGACTTTAACAACTGGCCCACTTTCCAATAATTAAGATAATTGATGATTTAATATAATTTTAAAATAAAGTCTTGAATTCATATCTCTGTCAATTACCTCTAGAAAATAACTCCATTGTATGACTTTGTTATGTTCATATCAAGAATCGAACTTTTTTGCATGTAATAAGCAAAAAAAGGAGAGATGCTTTTGGTTTAAATATGCCATTTGCCAAAACAAACGCAAGCGTGCTCTACAAGGCACTTTCTAGGTCATGGTTCTCCAACTGTATCAGCCAATTATCACCGACTACCAATAAAATAAAATAATCATGCAAGGTGTTTTTGAAAAAATTACACATAATTCTATCAAACTACTATTTCATTGTCAATATTCTCAAACATAATGTCATGCTATATCATCTTGTCATTGTTATTTCTCTAAAAAAATGCCAATCGATTCTTTCTTTGTTTCCCTTAATCTTTTTATCTTTTAACTACTTATTTTTTCAAAACACTTATATCTAGCTCAGCATTTTAATTATTTACTTTCATTATTTCATTTAAAATAATATTTATTTATCTATTTTCACTATTCCTAAAGAGATTGAGAATCGTATTTATTTTTATTAATTTAACTTATGCATTGTTATTAAGTTTAACCAAAATAACCTTTTAACTATTTTGGTTAGCGGAATGTAAATGATGCAGCCAACTTGAGTTGATATGACAATAACCATATTAAACAAATAAACCGTATCAAGTATAATCTTCTTGACACCCGCCAAATCATGATTACAAAGTCCACTAAAATAATCATATCACATGATGAACGTTTGTGCATTTTGAGTCCTTCCCTCCATTAGTTTCCCATTATGGTGCCAACTAAAATGAGATTGTGGGTGTTAATGTCAATGATACAATGATAACTCAAGCCTAATAATATTCCATCGACACTTTTATAATTTTGTTTTAGGGATAATTGCACCGTTGGTCCCTGTGATATACCATAATTATTTTTCACTCCCTATGGTTTAAAAAGTTCATAGGAGGTCCTCGTGATATACAATAATTACAAATCGATCCCTGGCGTCAAATTCTGTTAAATTTTTTAACAGATTCCGTCAAATACCACGTCAGCGACACGTGTCGCCAATAAGATGGCGACACGTGTCCACCGTAATAAAAAAAAATATAAATTTATTAAAAAAAATAAAAATACTTATTTTTTTTAAAAAAAATAATAAAAAAAAAAAGCTGAAGGGGCGGCCACCCCTTCAATTATATATATTATTTGTAAACTTTTTTTTAACTAAATGAACTTCAATAAAAAAAAAATTGAACTATTTCAACAAAGATTGGTAGGAGAATAAAACAAAATTATAAAAGTGTCAATGGAATATTATTAGGCTTGAGTTATCATTGTATCATTGACATTAACACCCACAATCTCATTTTAGTTGGCACCATAATGGGAAACTAATGGAGGGAAGGACTCAAAATGCACAAACGTTCATCATGTGATATGATTATTTTAGTGGACTTTGTAATCATGATTTGGCGGGTGTCAAGAAGATTATACTTGATACGGTTTATTTGTTTAATATGGTTATTGTCATATCAACTCAAGTTGGCTGCATCATTTACATTCCGCTAACCAAAATAGTTAAAAGGTTATTTTGGTTAAACTTAATAACAATGCATAAGTTAAATTAATAAAAATAAATACGATTCTCAATCTCTTTAGGAATAGTGAAAATAGATAAATAAATATTATTTTAAATGAAATAATGAAAGTAAATAATTAAAATGCTGAGCTAGATATAAGTGTTTTGAAAAAATAAGTAGTTAAAAGATAAAAAGATTAAGGGAAACAAAGAAAGAATCGATTGGCATTTTTTTAGAGAAATAACAATGACAAGATGATATAGCATGACATTATGTTTAAATGATATGGAATTTATAAATACATGTTTGTCTTATTGGGGAAAAAAATTAGGGTCATTTTTTTATTTTTGACTTTTTGTCGGTCTTAAAAGGGATATTGGCATATTTTGGTGATTTGAAGGGAAAATTGACAACTAAATGATAGTTTGAGGAGATATGTGTAATTTTCTTTTTCTTTTTAAGTAATGCTCAACTTCCATTTCAATTATTGGGGTTTATAAGTTTATTGGTACACCTGTCCCAAAAGTATTTCTTTAAGGTGGAAGCTAGCTAATTTGATTAATTGTGTTGCTTTGGAAAAAAAAAATTGAAAAAAGTTAATAGTAGCCCGTATCAATTATTTTGCACAAGCAATAATACAGTGCGTTTGGATATCACATATAACAGTCTACTGAATAATATTATTCATAATATAAGCTAGATTTCTTTGCATACCACATATATCGTGACAAATATTTCCACCTCTCTTGTACGATCCACTTAATACCAGTGATGTTTTGAACTCTAAAAGTACTTAATTCCTTAATTTTATAGTCTCTTTGGCATGGTGATTTTATAGGCCAAAAGTGCACTTTCGAACAAAATCACAGAAAATGAATTTTTTAGGAGTGTTTTTAGAGTAATGTTATATACTATATTTTTAATCATACAATTGTTCTACAATGTTAAAGTGACACTCCAAATCAATTATCGGAACTTTTTTTTATTTAATAAGGATTATTTCAATAGTTAGTTGTGAGTACCACATCAGCCATTTCTTAGATGAATGTTAGATAAAAATTATAGTATCTAGTATTTCTTTTTTAAAAAAATTAGGGTTTAATTTGAAAACATAAGAAAATCTGTTTTTTCAACTCGAAAGCAATGGGGTATATTTTTAAAAACGCATGATTTTAAATGCTAAATTCTAATTTTAAAAGCCAAATCGCGATTTTATCAAATGCGTAACTACATTTTTAAAAATTACATTTTCAAATCGTTATTTTTTAAGTCACACAATTTGAAACTACAAAACGCAAATCAAAGGGACTCTTAATTAAAATGGTTAAATACCTTTGACCCCTTTGTGGTAAACAAACTTTATAGAAGACCGCCTCGGTTTCAAAATGTATCGTAGGTAATACTTGGCTTAAGCCTAAATACCAAGACACTTCGGTTTATGAATTTAACGAAAATACACGTCAAACTAATCAAAAACTACCACGTGGCTCATATGCCTCATTAAAAATTATATTAAAAAAATGATAAAATAAAAGCCGGGAGTGACTCAATTATCCCCTAAAACCCGATCTAAGGGTTGTCGAACCATTTCATGCCCATTTGAGATGGTTTTAACCACCTCTTCTGACATGTCTAGGATTGGTAGAAGCCCCCCATATGATTGGGGATGACTCGTATGGTCGCTCTTAAGGTGGTGAATCCCATTCCCAAAAGGCGTAAAAAAGAAAATTTTATGGTTCGGTCAAATGGGGTTAGCCTAACCAGCCCAAGGCCATGGTTGGTTGGGCCTTCCCAAGACCAGCCATTTGACGACAAATATTGTGCCAGTAAAAGGATCTATGGAAATTCTGGAATATCACACTATCTCTGGAACGAGGAATGATATTTGGGGGCAATTGTGCCGGCCCCCAACCGGCATATATAATAAATAAATATTTTTTTAATCAAAAATAATTCTGATATAACATCAGAATTGCTTTTTGATTAAAAAAAACATTTATTAATTAAAAGAGCTTGTCGAAGTACTGAATCACTCCACTAGTGGATACCGTATGCCACATGTGTATTTTTTATTAACCCAGGAGACAGGCTTCTACAATTATCTGGAAACTGGAAAGAACTGAATCACTCCCACCCTCCTGAAATTTCAAATTAGGGTTTCTAATTCGTCGCCCTTTCTCTCTAATTCCCTTCTCTGCTTTGCTCTAATCCTTCAATCTCTGCGCTTTTCACAAAATTCCTTTGCCACAGTGAAGAATCGGAAACTCAAAGATAAGGAAAACGGAGAGAAAATCAACGGTTCAGAATCGATCAAAATGAAGAAGAACAAGAAGAGGTTGGGTGGGCGTGGTCTTTCTCTCGAGGCCTTCGCCAATGCCAAATCAAAGAGGGATTTCTACAACCCAGCTCTGATAAGTACGTATATTTTCTTTATTTTGGTAAAGCTTTAATTTTTTGGGGGGGTGCTTATATTTCGACAAGTTGTGTTTTCTGATCATTGGGCTATTTATTTGATTTAAAAATTTTTGTATTTTGAATTTTTTGCTTGTTTTGTTTGATTGGTATGAGGTAGTGGGGCTTGAAACCATTTTTTATCGAGCTAAATTTCCTCTTGTTTGATGAGAAATTTTGGAAGAAAATAAATGAGAATAAAAATTTGCTGTTCATTTTGAGCTTTATGGCCTTTTTATTAAATGGGTTTTTACAGGTTTGATTGTGGAAGATACTAAGATCCATATATATATATATATATATATATATATATATATATATATATGGAGTTTCATAGGATGCCAATAATTTTGAAAACAAAGAGTGATAGATATTGTATGACTACTTTTGAAATTGGAAACTCTGATGTGGTATTGTCCTAATGTACCTCGTGTAGACTATAGGGGTTTTAAGCTGTAGATTGTATGCCTGATTCTGGGATCATATGGTTGTTTGAATAGATGACTTTTTTAAAGGAGCAATTTTAGTTTAAACCTACAAAAATGTTATTCATCGTTTCAGTATTCTGTCTTCTCAGACCAGTCAATGACTTACAAACCCTTCAGTGCACACATTAGAAAGAGGAAGGACTGGATGGATGTTCTTGAATTCCCTTGTTCTCTTAGGAGAAATATAGGCATCTTCCAGCCTAATAGTACGTGTAACAAGAGCTACAGTGGCTTTGATATACATAAAAGCCATCAAATGAACAATGAATTGACCACTTTTTTTTTTTTTTTGAGGGGAAGGGGAAGGGGGGGGGGGGGTCCTAAACTTAGATATAAAAAAATGGCAACGATTAAGCTGTTTTTCTTCTTGTTCTTTTCAAGAATAGAATGTTGTATGAATATTCTGTTATTAAAGAGAATGGGAAAGATGTCAGAGAATTTTAAATTTTGTCGGGCAAATTGTAGCATTTAACTGACAGGTTGGTTCCTGTTATATGTCTTTTAGAGAAGCAAAAGGAGTTCTATAAGAATGCAAAAAATGTGAAGAAGTACAAGAAGTTGCTGAAGCAACAAAGTCAGCAGCATGATATTTCCTTAGCTATAAGCCCCCTTGAGGTTTGTTATGATGTCTACTTCATCCAAGTCTTACATTGTTTTGTTGGTTTCTCATATATTGTAGGGTCTCAAATACCGCAATTTTTGTCATAAATTATTGTATCACTGTTTCTGAAATACAATCCGTTACTAACTTACTCATGTCTTATAAAACTAGCATTGTTTTTAATTTTTTTTTTTTTCCCAGGTAGTATGTGGATTTTAATCTAGAGGGTTAGGAATTTCAGTTCCCAAATATCAATTCATTGTTTGACTTCTTCAGAATGCTGATTTAAATGGAAAAATGCTCGGTTGTGTTGTTTTTAAGTGTATAGCTCTCTATCTAACCCCCCCGAAAAAAAAAGTTTACACCTCTCAAACCCAAAAGCATCCATTTAGCCGCAGTCAGTAGTGGATGTGCAGTTGCACATGGAGCTTGGAAGCTTAAGTCACATTGCGTTCTGATGGTTATTGCAGGAAGAGAATGAAACTGAAGATGGAAGCACGATGAGTATGAAGAACAAGAACAACAAGAATCACGGTATACCCAGTTTGAAAGAACTGTATAAGCAGAAGCATGAAAAGAAAGAGAGGACAAGGATTGAGATGGTGGCTCTTAATGAGGCAAAGATGGAAGAGAGAGAAAAAGCAGAAGCTCGGAGGAAGTCTGCGAAAGAGAAGATGTTCAAGAAGACGCAGGCAGGCCAGCCTGTTATGAAGTACAGAATTGAGCATCTATTGGAGACTATTGAAAAGTCGACCAGAAATTAAGTTGAAAAGATCTCCTCACGCATTACTGAGCATCTTTTGGGGGGGACTTGGTTGTAGTCTTCGTATATCATTTTTTGCTGCTTGAAATGTGATAGATGAATAGTGTTTTGTTCTTCTTTGCCCTAATGTAAGAATTCAAGAACAGAATTTTTTATTTCATAGAGAAGAGAAGTGAAGTTATTAATCTGCATTACAATTGTGCCAATTTAGTTTTATTTCCCACTAGAATATGTAATTGAGCATTTAATGCATTTCGCGCATGTATTGAATTGTTTATCTATCTCCATCTCTCTTCTGCTCAAAGCTCATGCTTCTGAATGTGGTCTGTGCTGGGTCTTTCATCTTTCATGAATTGCAATCGTGTGTTACAAAACACTTGTAAGCTCCATGAAGAAGCTTAATTAAGGGCCTTAATCCATTTGTATATATTCTTGCATCACAAAGCAGGTTTGTTCATGCATACATCTGACTGGATGATAACTTATTATTCCTCTCTTTTTTGCAAGGATAAATTTTATTATAAAGGAAACACAAAATTACAACAGAGGAATCCCCCACAGCAAAACGGAAGAGGGTCGCCTGCTGTAGAAAAACAGCAGAGAAGAAGATAGATGGAGAGGAGGTGTAGACGAGGCTTCAAACTATATCATCAACAAAACCCAGGTATCTATCTATGCGATTTATCAAGTTTATGATACGCACCAACTAAACCAAAAGCTAAAACAACGAAGAAAAACTCAGATAGGCAAGAAACATTTGGCCTAGAATATGTTGTCAGCTATAGCGATAAACAACGACTGGAGCCGGAGCAACTGCAACCCGCCGTGGACGTGGGGTACTGCAGGTCATCATGAGAACCAGAGCTATCACCAACGCCAGTATGAGTCCCATGAAATCTGGACCGCCGCCATCTAATTCCGAGCAAACGAGCTTTCCCATCACCAACGATTCAAAACACGAGCCTCCTGCAGTCCCTTCTCTGCACAATACAAGGAGAAAGAAGGCCCCTGAAATAAGAGAGGAGAGGGTATTGCTTTTCTTTTGAAGACTTGACTTGGAAAACTTTACGTGCTTTCATATTCTTAAGAAGATTCTCGGAAACTATTTATTTTACATCAAATTAATTTTCTATGAAGTTTCTCAGACCATAATTAAGGTCGTCAGCTACATTAATATATATATATATATATGACTATTCATGGCCACAAGCTGATTCCATTACTACTTTTCAATATGATGCGGTTATTTGTTTGGACTAAGTTTCCTTCCTCGGAGGGAAGTCTTGAAAACGAGTAATTGTCTCCGTCGCCCCTCCTGCATCCATCCGGGTCTCATGTGGCATCACGTCACCTCATGCCCTTTCAACAGTCGAATGTGAAGCCAAAAGGTTTCCTTATGTTAACTATGGAAGCCGAAGGTGTCTTCCAGATTAAATAAGAAGCTAAAAGGTCTTACTGTAAAACTAGAGGGCGTTCTTGTGTTAATTGTAGAAGCCGAATGTGCTTTATAGATTAAATAAGAAATTGGAAAGTTTTTCATAAACATTGTTTAAACGATGAGCTGAAGGTGTCTCCTGATAGCCGTAAACGAAAAATTCAAGACCTTTAGAAAGCCGGAGGAGGCAAAAAAAAATTCTCCTAGAGAAAAATGAGAGAATAATGTATTACATATAATGAATAATGTCATTTATATGTTTTGTGATTATTGAATTGTTTTATTGTTTTATATTAATATACATATGCATTTTATGAGATGCAAGTAACATGTATATTAATATATGTATAAAGCTATACTATACGTATTAAAGAAATGATTAGGAAAAGATAAGTGAATTTTATTATGTATTATTAAACAGCTCTATAGTACTTATCTTATCAGCTATAAATTACATAAAATGATTCTTTTTAGTAAACCTAATGTAGCTGTTATTAGGGGTGAAAAGGCGGTGGCGGTTAGCGGTTATTGGCCAAAACCGCTAACCGTAACCGCCTAGGCGGTTACTGAAAATCACAAACCGCCTCCGGCAACCGCCTAGGCGGTTGCCGGTTATGAAAAAACCGCCGGTTGGCGGTTAAAAACCGGCAACCGTTTTTTTTTTTTTTTTTTACATTTGGCCGTGCGGAAATCGACCCCTCCACCGCAGACGTCATCCTCTGCCTCTTGGTGGACCGAGCCACCACCACCACTTCAGACTCCGATGAGTCCTCATCCAACAACAATGACCACTCCAGATCTACCCAACCACCACGACCGCTCCAGATCTACCCAACCACGACCACCACTCTAGATCTACCTTCACTCTCACGTGCTCCACCGCTAATCGTCCCTCCAGTGCAACTAACCATCCTCCAACTCCTCTATTGTTCCGATCTCTCCAGTTCCATCAATAGAGCTTCCACCGCCCTCGATCTCCTCCCCATCACCCTGGAGCTTCTCTTCGAAGATTGCGTTAAACGACTGGAGAGGGAGACGAGAGAGAATAGAGATGAGAACCATGAGAGAGTTGAGAGAATGGAGATGAGAATCATGAGAGAGTTGAGAGGTGAGGGCACTGAGGGGCTGGCGGCGTGGAGAGGGAGACAAGAGAGAATGTGATGAGTCTAGGTTTTTTTTCTGGGTTTTTAATGTCTAGGTTAAAATTCCAAAACGATTTGTTTTGGTTTTGGTGTTTTTATATCTAAAAAATAATATATATATACACGGTTAAAATTTCAAAATGATGTGTTTTTGATTTTGGTGTTTTTATATCTAAAAAATAATAATAAATATATATATATAAAATAATAATATTATAAAGGCGGTTAGTGGTTATAACCGCTAACCGCATTTCTAAAAACCGCTAACCGCCTTTATAGGGCGGTTACCGGTTACCGGTTTTTAGGCGGTTTTAACGGTTTTATGGTTATACGGTTAGCGGTTATGGACGGTTAGCGGTTAGCGGGCGGTTATTGCGGACGGTTATTTTCACCCCTAGCTGTTATTATAATCACAATGTTTAAGATATTTTCTAAAAAGATGGCTCAAATGTGGAAATGCTCAGTAATTCTTAAACTTATGTCGTGAACTCATTAATCCGCCTATGTAATTGTGGATCATAATTGCATAGTTTTTGTGGTAGGACTTACAGGTATAGAAGATTGAAGGAATCTCATAGCAAGGCTTAGATGTCTTTTCTTGAGGTACTTAGGGACCCTAGCCTTATGAAGTGCTTATTTAAGTTAAATCGATATTTACTGAATTTGTTTTAATGCCACATGTGGTATATTGTAGTGTTGTTATATAAAGAGTAAGATTTGAGTTTGTAATGACTTTACAATATGTAATAGAAGCTCTAGTATGTCTTATTGTTGAGTTTATAAGATCAAGTAAAGGTGGGGCGCTACATTAAACACTTATCAATTCTAACCCATAGTTGACCAAAGGGTTAAATGCTCGATAATATCTCGATAATATTATTCAGTATATGTATGCATCTGCTTTACTTGGTGAATAAATTTCTCTTTACCAATCATCTGATATCAATTGAATTTAACTAATCCATTTTTCTATATAGATTGGTGTTTTATTCTGGAAAAGGAAATGCTAAGAATATCTATTATTTAGTACCAAGTATGAAATAAAAGTCTTTCTCACTTAAAATGCTTTTAGCTGTGACTCATTCTTTTACATCTGCAAAATTGTGAGATTTTACAGATATAGGTGCAGTACACAACGAGGAGCTCTATCTAAGATTTTAGATTATTACCCCTGAGATCTACAAACCATCTTACCCTTTTGAAGTTGGAAGAACTTTTGACAGCTTCAGTCAGCCTGCTAGTTGCCAGTTGCACTCAACGACAGTTTTTGTAATATTTAAACCGTATTAGGTTTGATGTGTAAAATAACTCTTATTTATATAAAGATTTATATTTAGTTAAGCTTCGCTGTTCAGTTCGATCTACAAAATTGAGTTTGTGATTTCAAAAAGAAGAAAAAGGTAAATGCAATTTTCTTTGCATTAATCAAAGATTGTTGTTTATTTTATTGTCATTTAATATTTGGCGGAGTGTTACACCTAGCAGTACTAGGAGATATTAATATATTGTATTTGACTAATGCAACTAGGGTTGGTTGTTGAAGAAGATACAAAAATGATAAATACTTCGTTTAAAACGTAATTCTTTTCAAATTAAAGAAATAAAGAAAATAAAAAGAAAACTATAAAAATGAGTCTTTGTTCATAAATACTATTAGTATTGGTACTTTTCTACATATTCATGGAGTGGATGAGGCTAAAATGAAGTGTACTTTTCTACATATATTCAAGGAGCTAGCTCCGAAGGTTGTTAATGGCTTTGTAGTAAATAACTTCTAGAGCTTAGGTATTTTAGAAAATTTAAGCAAAATATAGTCAAACGTAGCTTACTTTTTCTTTGTTTTTGTTTAACCAATAATTACAAGTAAAATTAAAATATATAAAATTTATTATATAGGGCGTTGGCATGATCCTCTAATCAATAATATGAAACTCTTTTCAAATTATTGACAACATGAAAATTATGCACTCAAAAATCTAGGCAAGATTAATTTTATTCTATGTGTTTTAATCTCAAGAACTTGAAATCAAACTCCAAGTACTTCAAAAACACATCTAAGCAACTTGTAACTTTATTTTCTTTTGACCAATAACATGTCATATACCTTATATAACATATTTCATAATTAAAGAAATTTATTTCCTTGATTATGAATTAAAAAAAAAATTTACAAGTTCTCAACATGTACCAAGAATTCAAAATTTCAGACCTGATACGCAATAGGAAACATAACAAAACATGTTGAGAAAAAACTCAAAACACCGTTTTGACTTTTTCAATGCGTTAAATAACATTTTTACATGTGAAAACAATCGTCATGATAGGGTTAAGACATAAATTGGAGTTATAGCAGAGATAGAACTGGAGTCATAGGAGAATTAGAACTCCAAGCCTTACAATTTAGCTAGGATCGATGCACAGCCACTGGGAGAAAATCACACCCCTTGCCCCTACATCACACGGCCATGGGTAGAAAATGTTCTTCCCATGCGTCTAGGACCTATTGCTACGAGCTCTTAAGCATGTGCTTGAGGTTTATCCATAAAGCACAATACTCCTTTAACTCCATTTAAACCTTTTGTAATTAATTCAAATATCTAAAAGCTCTTTAATTGTTTTAAGCCCTTAGGAAATAACTTCATAAGATCTAATATGTATTTTCAAATTAATAAATCAATCTCCTTGACGTATTTATTTATTACATATTACCTCTCCATACTCAAAGATAACAAATGAATCATACTCCAATCCTAAACCAGTAAAAAACTAGGTAGGAAACACTCTCAAATTCATTCAATGGCTATCCAGCAGCAGCCAAAGTGTCACTCGATCATGCCCTTGACTTTCTAAAAGTATTCAATAATGGAGGAGTTCCCTTTTTTTTTGGACGTGGCAAGTTGGTAATGGATCTGCATCACGAGAGCTCGTGATTGAGAAGCAAACATGGTCACCAAGGTACTCCAAATATCATGGTCAGTAGCCCAACCTACTGCATGAACGACAAAGGGCTATGCGAGCATGAAAATCAGCACACTATATGTTGGGGAATTATTATTCCCCACTCGGGTAGTACACGTGTCGGATTATATGCTCTGTCGGGAATGACTACTCGGATGTATGCTTGGTCGGGAATGACCAAGGACTCGGATATATGGTTGGTCGGGATTATGTGCCATGTCGGTAATGACCACTCGGATTATATGCTTGGTCGGGGATGTATGCTTGGTCGGGAGTGACCAAGGTCTCGGGAACATATGGTTGGTCGGGAGTCACCAGGATCCTTAGCATTTATTAGGATCTTAGTACTGGTCAAATCAGGTCAGAAATCAGCATGTTGCACCATGCCTAATATCTTCACACCTTACTGGTCACTGTTCACACTGTACAATAACAAGACTTTTGCTATGCATCAACAGTAAAAAAGGAGTCTATATATATATGTCTATCAACTAAGAGGTAAAAAAAATCTCTATCTAATATGATCACCCTCTCTTACTCTCCCTACTAACTTGGGCGTCGGAGGAGGCACCACCGGCCAACCCCCGGCGGGTCTTTCCCTTGTTGCAGGTTACAGGCGAAGAGGCGAATCAGAGGCTGCCACGTCATCAGGACAAAAATCGTATCAACAGTTTGGCGCCGTCTGTGGGAACGATTCAATCGTTCTTGCAAAAAGAAAAATCTAGAAGTGGTGACCGGCAGAGCACGTCTTTCGTCAACTGTGGATTTACACATATCTGAATTTATGGACAGTAGATCCGGGCTTACTTACAGCAAATCCATGATTATCAGTTTTGGTTCGCATTTGGAGATACTGAGTTGGTGTTCACTGATTTCGGATCCGTGTTTATCTTCATCAAAAACCTTTTGTATAGGTTCTCTTCGGCTACAAAGTCAAGAACTCAAGATGGGATTTCCACATCGCCTCTTCCTTCCTGCCATTGCTGAGTATGTTGAAGATACATGGGAAACTTTGAAATTTGTTGCATTTGGTTGTGGGAATTCAGGTGAGTCGGTGTTGGAAAGAAGAAGAAGGAATTCGAGACCTCGATGACTTCGATAAGAATAAAAAACAAAGGACAACAGAACTGAGCCCACTTTGTCTCGGCAAGGGGAGCAAAAATTGGATGCTCATATGGACAGGTACGTTGCATTGGATCTTGAACTCAGTAGTTAATTTCCTTACAACTCGAAGAATACCAAGACACCTCCAGTGCTAGTCACTGACCCACAACAGTACCCATTCATGAAACATTGATTTTCTCTCTCCATCTGGTTACTAACCTCTGCACCGACTCGCGGTAAGGAAGACACAGTAGAACGAGCTCTAGGTGCGTTGATATTGATCGGTTTTTTCGCCAACCTCCCTATTGTCGATCCAGATGACCTCCACAGTACCGAGAACCAGATGACCCAATTCATCAACGTGAAGCAGTGAGGCCCCTTAACGGTGCTTCCTTCAACAACCCGAGTAAGACAGACAAGGTGTATACCACTGAGCAGGCACAGAGTAGCAGGAAGGCCCACCTATCTATTCTCAACTCATATCCACCCAAGCCAGTAGCGAGAGGCCCATTCCGGTTTGAAGCAACCTACTAGATTAGCCTTTGGATCGGGGCCAGCCAGAATCAGTTCTGTCGCTAGTGGGCTGGCCGTCATCCAGATCTCCCTAGTTTGAGGGGCTCGGTCTTGGTCCCGGTCATTAGCCAAGTCGGTGTCGGCGCGTAGTTGTGGGTTTCAGCCGAGTCAGGATTTCAGCACCTAGCGTAGCCGAGTCTGCATGACACATGCAGATTCTTGTGCACGTGTTATGCATGCAGCTTGGCTAGCGTGACCCCAGGCGCGGTTACGGCATGCTCCGATCAAAGGGCGTGTTTTGGGGAAAAGGCAACAGGTATCATCTCCCCGAACGGACTCCAGATTTTTAGAAGGTTATCACCGAGACTTGGACGGTCTTCTTTGGTTATAAGGCTAGAACTTACGCAGTGGGCTCCAGTGGACCCCGAGCGGTTTGCATGGCGCATGCACGCGAAACCATCGAGGTTCTCGGCAAATAGAGGCTACGAGTGAGCAAGGTTGACCGGGAACTCCAATGGGTCTTCAGAACTGTCACCACCGGGACTCGATTTGGTACCCCAAGGTATGAATAGATATGGGATGCAAGAGGCATCTGAAACTATGAAAAGAAAGGGTTCTACACCAATTCTTCTCTCTCGGCTTCTCAGAAATCTCAACTCGGTCACTCCCTGTGAGGCGTGATTCATGCTGCCATCGTCAGGATCCCCTCAGTGCAAAAGGCTTGGTCTCGGTTCCGTTCACCAGCCAAGTCGGTGTCGGCACGTAGCTGTAGGTTTCGGCCGAGTCAGGATTTCGGCGCGTAATGCACCCAAGTCTGCATGTTACATGCGAGTGCATGTGCACGTGTTTATGCATTCAGGATGCAGCAGTGCAGACCGAGAGCTGGGCTCAAAAGCTTTCAAGTCCATTTTTTGGTGTCATAGAGCCTCGTCTTCACCCAGGTAGCGGAGACCCGTGTGTGTCCTCGAAGTGCACCTCTGTAGCTCACCCTCCAGACTGCCAGCGACCCCCAGCAATGCCCATTCAAGGGGCGCCGGTTTTCTTCTTCGACCACCGGGGTAGCTTTATTGGTCTATTTCAACCAATGCCTTTATCGGTTCAAAAAAAAAAGGGAATACAGCAACTTGAAAGGCATCTGGAACCATGAAAAGAACGGATTCTATACCGAACGGCTTCTCGAAAATCTCGACTCGGTCATTAGGATCTCCTCGGTTGATTGGGCTCGGTCTCGGTTCCAGTCACTGGCCGAGTCAGCGTCGTCACGTGGCTCTGGATTCCGGTCGAGGTTATGTGCATGTATATGCCAAACTCACAATCAGAGCGCGGGGTCTTCTGAGCAAGCCTGGTTTACGCGGGGAATCTTTTGGGCAAGTCTGGTTTACATGTAGGGTCTCCTGAGCTGTTTGCATGGCCCATGCAGAACCACGATGCTCCCGATCAGCGGGTCAGTCACGGATTTCCCCTCTTGGCCCGTCCCCCTCTGATTTCCTTTGTCTTCGTTGGCAAGTTTTACAAACAATGGGCCATGACGTCGGTGAGCAAACTCAACAAAGTGTCGGTCCGGTCCATATTTTCTGTGAGCAGACTCCGCGGCGTGTTGGTCGGTCTAGTCCACATTCAACCGAGACAATGCCCAATAAACCTTATGTATATTTATCTCTATCGTGAGCCCAACACAAGTTTAATTCTTCGGAAAATCTCCCACTGAACCCATATGGAGCATCTCGGTTCTCGGCCTATCCATTGTGGCTCGGCAAGCATATAGATCAAATTCCCGAGCAACATGCAGGAGAACACCGGATTGGGATTCTCCGGGTGAAAGCCGACAATGGGATTTTCGTCAAAGTACCTAGCAAACTCTACGCATGGAAGTATGTGGATATGCACATGGAAGCGATCTCCAGACCCAGGTGCTTGACTTCACCAACCTCCCTTTCCTCAAGGACCTGCTTGTTTCATTCGGAGTCCTGTAAAATCTCGGGTAGTTGCTTGTATTGTTCGGTGAAGACCTGTTTGTATTTTTCGTTGGAGCATGCGAATAAAGATTCGCGTTCATGGACTCATGGTCGGTTGAAGCACATCCTGACTTGAACCATACCGAATAGATACCCGGCCCTCCAGAAAGATAAGTGGAGAGGTGCTTCGTTAATTTTTCTGCAGAGATGACAAGGAGGAAAAGCTCTATCCCGAGCTCATTTCAAGCTCCAATTTAGAGCTTATGATGACTGCTACGTTGAAAAGCGAAGCTTACCTTCGCCAAATCTACGAGCATGCAGTTTGGAGGTCTGATTATGGTACCGAGTTGGGAGAGGCCCCTATGGGCCCGCACATTGGCTCTAATAAAAGAAGAAAGCTTCTTGCGAAAGAGATGGAAAACTCTGTTGGTCTGTTCGAACCGTACACCGAGTGTACCTGATTACTAGCTCTGTGCGTGTGAGGGAAGGAGCATTCGATGTCTTTATTTTGTTTGAATTATTAAGCTTCCCTGCTGCTTACTTGTGAAGACTCTAACTGATGCTCTGAGAAGACCTTTAATTGAGTCTTGTGGTTGATGGGAGTACAATCTCTGTATCGTGCGCCCTTAATATTCACTCTCAATGTCGTTGGCTTCGATTAATTTAAGTCTTCATGGCAAGGCTTATACTTCAGATGTCAAACTGAAGGAAGGTTGCGGAAGGGATAAGCATTGCTTTATTGGAGTCCGTGTAGCTTCAGAACAGTGCTCCCTGACGACTGCTTCAATTATTGAAGACAACATCCCTCCTTGCCGAAGAGAGATTCCCGGGATTAACCCTGACTAGTCTCATATACTGTTTGAGAAGAATACCCGAATGACCGTTCTTGGCAGCGGCATGAAAAGCGTCCATATCAGCAAACTTAAGCAAGAATCCAACAGGATCCTGCAGATTATTCTCGGCAACCACATAAAAGGCAGTTTTGCCCGCATTGTTCTTCAAAATCATAAGAATAGAGACCGTGAAGCCACCTGAAGGGCTGTCTCCAGCCAGTTCATCCAAGAGGAGTCTGACGGAGTCAAGGTGGCTAGATCGAAGCTTAACGTTTGGATGGGCGGGATGCCCGTTACATTGTCGGAGAAGGGTGTCGGCCTCTCACATGGTCAGGCAGAGGCTTCCCAGGTTAGGAGGCACTTGCCGATACATCCTTGGTAGTAGACCGGGTCCTCTGGACCGTGGCTCGTTGGGATGGCTTTGGCACAACCTACTGTGGTTCGGCTAAGAAGAGCAAGAGCTCGGCAAAGAAGCAACGATCACACGGAAAGTGCAATGGACAAAGCTATGGGGTAGGAATGCAAAACCGCTCGGCATTTGATTTCCTAGTGTCAAGATTAATTATTGAAAAGGCACGCACTCATCTATAGCATCGGAAAGGAGCTTTGTTAATTTTCCGTGTAGAAATGGTAAAAAGGGAAGGGTAGCATCCTGAATTCACCACCTTCCCGAGTTCGGTATATACCAGGTTCTTTGTTCTACATAGCGAGTTCTTTGATCTACATGCTGACTTGGCTAGCATTCCGAGCAAAGCATTCCGAGCAAGCATTCCGAGCAAGCATCCCGAGCAAGCATCCCGAGCAAAGCATTCCGAGCAAGCATCCCGAGCAAAGCATCCCAACCAAAGCATCCCGACCAAAGCATTCCGAGCAGGCATCCCGAGCAAAGTATTCCGAGCAAGCATCCCGAGCAAAGCATCCCGAGCAAAGCATTCCGAGCAGGCATCCCGAGCAAAGCATTCCGAGCAAGCATCCCGAGCAAGCATCCCAAGCAAAGCATTCCTAGCAAGCAAGGAGATAAGTCTATTCTTGGCATTTTATCTCATGAATAGCCTATTCACAATATATGATAATTTATGGAAAATGATTTTTTGCAATTCTTGAATTCTTTAAGATGACGGTACATTACCACTTGCCCTTGCATTCTAAGTTACAATAAAAAATTTCTTATCCTCCTTCGGTTAAAGGGGGGTAAGTTAAAGCATTTTCGGTTACCCTCACTCGGATAAGGGGGTAACTCGGCATAAATTTTTTTCCTATAAGTTATCCTCCTTCGGATAAGGGGGATAACTCGGTTTTTTACATTTAAGTTATTCTCCTTCGGATAAGGGGGGTAACTCGGTTTTTAAATTTTAAGTTATCCTCCTTCGGATAAGGGGGGTAACTCAGTTTTTACATTTAAGTTATCCTCCTTCGGATAAGGGGGGTAACTCGGTTTTTACATTTAAGTTATCCTCCTTCGGATAAGGGGGGTAACTCGGTTCTTACATTTAAGTTACCCTCACTCGGATAGGGGGGTAACTCGTTAAAAAATTTCTTATCCTCCTTCGGTTAAAGGGGAGTAAGTTAAAGCATTTTCGGTTACCCTCACTCGGATAAGGGGGGTAACTCGGTATAAAATTTTTTCCTATAAGTTATCCTCCTTCGGATAAGGGGGATAACTCGGTTTTTTACATTTAAGTTATCCTCCTTCGGATAAGGGGGGTAACTCGGTTTTTAAATTTTAAGTTATCCTCCTTCGGATAAGGGGGTAACTCGGTTTTTACATTTAAGTTATCCTCCTTCGGATAAAGGGGGTAACTCGGTTCTTACATTTAAGTTACCCTCACTCGGATAGACGGGTAACTCGGCAAAAAATTTCTTATCCTCCTTCGGTTAAAGGGGGGTAAGTTAAAGCATTTTCGGTTACCCTCACTCGGATAAGGGGGGTAACTCGGCATAAAATTTTTCCTATAAGTTATCCTCCTTCGGATAAGGGGATAACTCAGTTTTTTACATTTAAGTTATCCTCCTTCGGATAAGGGGGGTAACTCGGTTTTTAAATTTTAAGTTATCCTCCTTCGGATAAGGGGGTAACTCGATTTTTACATTTAAGTTATCCTTCTTCGGATAAGGGGGTAACTCGGTTCTTACATTTAAGTTACCCTCACTCGGATAGGGGGGTAACTCGTTAAAAATTTTTTTATCCTCCTTCGGTTAAAGGGGGGTAAGTTAAAGCATTTTCGGTTATCCTCACTCGGATAAGGGGGTAACTCGGCATAAAATCTTTTCCTATAAGTTATCTTCCTTCGGATAAAAGGGATAACTCGGTTTTTTACATTTAAGTTATCCTCCTTCGGATAAGGGGGGTAACTCGGTTTTTAAATTTTAAGTTATCCTCCTTCGGATAAGGGGGGTAACTCGGTTTTTACATTTAAGTTATCCTCCTTCGGATAAGGGGAGTAACTCGGTTCTTACATTTAAGTTACCCTCACTCGGATAGGGGGGTAACTCGTTAAAAAATTTCTTATCCTCCTTCAGTTAAAGGGGGGTAAGTTAAAGCATTTTCGGTTACCCTCACTCGGATAAGGGGGGTAACTAGGTATAAAATTTTTTCCTATAAGTTATCCTCCTTCGGATAAGGGGGATAACTCGGTTTTTTACATTTAAGTTATCCTCCTTCGGATAAGGGGGATAACTCGGTTTTTAAATTTTAAGTTATCCTCCTTCGGATAAGGGGGGTAACTCGGTTTTTACATTTAAGTTATCCTCCTTCGGATAAGAGGGGTAACTCGGTTTTTACATTTAAGTTATCCTCCTTCGGATAAGGGGGGTAACTCGGTTCTTACATTTAAGTTACCCTCACTCGGATAGGGGGGTAACTCGGCAAAAAATTTCTTATCCTCCTTCGGTTAAAGGGGGTAAGTTAAAGCATTTTCGGTTACCCTCACTTGGATAAGGGGGGTAACTCGGCATAAAATTTTTTCCTATAAGTTATCCTCCTTCGGATAAGGGGGATAACTCGGTTTTTTACATTTAAGTTATCCTCTTTCGGATAAGGGGGGTAACTCGGTTTTTAAATTTTAAGTTATCCTCCTTCGGATAAAGGGGGTAACTCGGTTTTACATTTAAGTTATCCTCCTTCGGATAAGGGGGTAACTCGGTTCTTACATTTAAGTTACCCTCACTCAAATAAGGGGGTAACTCAGCAAAAAATTTCTTATCCTCCTTCGGTTAAAAGGGGGTAAGTTAAAGCATTTTCGGCTACCCTCACTCGGATAGGGGGTAACTCGGCATAAAACTTTTTCGGTTACCCTCACTCGGATAGGGGATAACTCGGCATAAAGCATTTTCAGTTACCCTCACTCGGATAGGGGGTAACTCGGCATAAAATCTTTTCCTATAAGTTATCCTCCTTCGGATAAGGGGGATAACTCGGTTTTTTACATTTAAGTTATCCTCCTTCGGATAAGGGGGGTAACTCGGTTTTTAAATTTTAAGTTATCCTCCTTCAGATAAGGGGGTAACTCGGTTTTTACATTTAGATTATCATCCTTCGGGTAAGGGGGGTAACTCGGTTTAGCATGAACATTGCGGATAAAGACTTCTGAGGCTTGTTATAGTCTTCCTTGTTCTCAGCAATCTCTAGGATGTGTTAAGTCATCTTTGAAGCAAAATTCGGTTGTCTGAAACAAGTAATTCAGATTTATTGATGCACCCTTGATAAATAACTTAGGCAATTTTGTACAAATTGCCACAGTTATTTAGGGGGAATATTAACTAAAGACCTGCTTATCTCATGCTAACTTGTTATTTCCCCTTTTGGAAAGAGCACACATCTATACGTGCATTATTAGTAATATGCAGATTCTACGAAGATTTATGTGCTGATGTTTCGACTTCTCCAATGCCAAAGCAAATTTGCTCGAGAGGTAAAGCTCCATTCGAGAGCACCACCCACCATCTTCTGTGGCTAGGAGGTGGCATAAAAAGCGTCTATCCCGTGCATTGGGGTAGTCGTAAAATTCCTCCTTGGATAAGGGGGTCCTCCTCGGATAGGAGGTGGCATAAAAAGCGTCTATCCCGTGCATTGGGGTAGTCGTAAAATTCCTCCTTCGATAAGGGGGTCCTCCTCGGATAGGATGTGGCATGAGGAGCATCACCTCGGTAAAAAATCAATGAGGAGCATAACCTCGGTAAAAAATCAATGAGGAGCATCACCTCGGTAAAAAATCAATGAGGAGCTTAACCTCGGTAAAAATCATCATGAGAAGACGTTCTCTGGGACAAAATTTGGAAACAGAGCACCATTGACATTCGGGTTTTTGTTAAGGAATAATGCAACAGAAAGGATGAAGCCACTCATGGAAAATCCCTCCTTGGATAAGGAGGTCTTCCTTAGATAGGGAAGACCAAAAACCCCTCCTCGGGTAAGGAAATCCGCATGAATCTTGTTGGTTTGAGTAAATGGGCTCCCAGTTGTGCATTTAGATACCCCACCAGGGTTTGGACTTCCCTACTTACTAAAGCGAATTGCCCGAGCGCCTCTGACACCGAAACAATAGCTCAAAAAGGCGACTAATCAGAGGATGGGGATGACAGAATTATCAGACTAGATACCTCGTTCTATTGCAACTCTTAAGACATTGGGCGCACCTATTAAAATATAAAGGCTTAAGGGATATCACCCCCGAGACCTTGATCTTTATTACAACAGCATTGTCCGTAGCAGCACCAGGCGTGTGCTCAGGAGTTTGGGGGGTAAAGCGAGTTCGAAACCACCATAATAGGTGCAGAGCTCTTTCTCGGACACGAAGACGAATTGATGGCCCGACCTCATGATTCTAATGGAGAATCCCTACATGACGTTCCAAGAACACGA
Organism: Alnus rubra; assembly: GCA_028654335.1. Lineage (NCBI taxonomy): Eukaryota > Viridiplantae > Streptophyta > Magnoliopsida > Fagales > Betulaceae > Alnus > Alnus rubra. Next base: position 490,201 of record JAJPGS010000910.1, read on the forward strand.
CAACACTTTGGTTTTTTAGCAACACGAATGACAGGATGCTCCCTGTCCAAAACCACTACGGCCGGGATCAATTCCACCTACTTACCTCCTCGGATAAGGGGCAGCTCGGATGGGCGGATCAGCCCCTTCCTCGGATTTCAACTCACCAAAGCCTTTGTTGACGACCCATCACAACCCTTGTCTAATGAGAGTTAGTTATTATAAATTTTTCAAGTTTTCATGAAGACTACAATAAGCATTATAAGTTTGGCATCCATGAATCTATGGAGTTATTATAAGAAGTCTTGGAAAATTACAAAAAACTTGGAACCCGGCCAAAGCTCAAGAAAAGTCACCTTATCACGGGAGGGTCAAGAAGTGCGAAAATTTGAGATTCTAGAATTTCGAAGCATCGATTTCCATGATTCCCTTGCTTAATTCTCTTTATCTCAAAAAAGAGATAAAAGAATTGGGGGGTAACTGTTGGGGAATTATTATTCCCCACACGGGTAGTACACGTGTCGGATTATATGCTCCGTCGGGAATGACTACTCGGATGTATGCTTGGTCGGGAATGACCAAGGACTCGGATATATGGTTGGTCGGGATTATGTGCCATGTCGGTAATGACCACTCGGATTATATGCTTGGTCGGGGATGTATGCTTGGTCGGGAGTGACCAAGGTCTCGGGAACATATGGTTGGTCGGGAGTCACCAGGATCCTTAGCATTTATTAGGATCTTAGTACTGGTCAAATCAGGTCAGAAATCAGCATGTTGCACCATGCCTAATATCTTCACACCTTACTGGTCACTGTTCACACTGTACAATAACAAGACTTTTGCTATGCATCAACAGTAAAAAATGAGTCTATATATATGTGCCTATCAACTAAGAGGTAAAAAAAATCTCTATCTAATATGATCACCCTCTCTTACTCTCCCTACTAACTTGGGCGTCGGAGGAGGCACCACCGGCCAACCCCCGGCGGGTCTTTCCCTTGTTGCAGGTTACAGGCGAAGAGGCGAATCGGAGGCTGCCACGTCATCAGGACAAAAATCGTATCAACACTATAGATCATTTGATCCCGTTGACACCAGGTGAGATACTCGATCTTGATTTACAATGGTGGCAAGAGCACCAGGTTCAGTGCTGGTATTTGGAATGATTTGGAATGGAGGTTTGGAAGAACCATCCACAAAACCATAGGCATCTTTGCCTCTAAGATAAGCCAGTATTTGAGTTATTCAGGACATGAAATTATCCTAGGAAAGCTTGATATAAAGAGAGTGGTTCATATTGAGGACGGTGAAGACAACAAATGTGTGGAAGGTTGGGTGGATTGGGGAAGTACGTGTTGGAGGAAAGTCGTGGATTCTGAGTGAACCATGAAAAAACAAAACAAAAAAGAAGACACTGGTCTATATTGGGCTATGATACCATATAAGAACGCACTGTGTATGGTGAATAATCTATGCACCTTCCTCATCTAAATATATATAGAAATTACAAGAGGAGTTAATTTGCAACAAGATATCAATGGACGGTACTTATTGATGCCTATACATTTGAAATATCCCAGATGAAGTTACAGTACTCTTATCTTATCTCTTATCATCTGGTTCACGCATAGGATGAGGACTGGTTGGAACATATATTTGAATTCTTTGATGATATATCATGTGCGTTAATAGTCTGCAAGAAAATAAAAGACTAGAATAGCTTTTATTATAACCTTTTTACAATCGGACAGTTATCACATCAACTACTAAATAATTAAATTTATCTCTTACGTAAGTTTGTAAAGAAATTGTAATAAAAGCTGTAGCATCCAAGCATTTTCCCATTCGCTATATCACTCGAATAAGCTATAAATACAAAGATGATACAAAGTAATGTTAGAAAATTAATGTTGTGGTAGTTTATATGGAACTACACCAATAACCATCTTCGATATTTATATGATAATCCAATGAATAAATGTTCAACAATTCTCCATCAAATCTTGTAAGTAGTGTCCAAAAAACCCAAGATTTAGCTTACACGATATTAAGTGAAAACACACAGAGAGAGAGAGAGAGAGAGAGAGAGTTTATTCAAATGGATAATTCTATTTATGCGATAACTCAATGAAAAACTCAAAGAGAAGGATAATAGAGCCTCTAAGCGTCTTGAGCACAATCAGCTAGTGCAAATTGCAATTGTTTCCTTGGAATATCATATATGAACTTTTGGTTTGTTTGCTGGTATGCTCCCAATGAAGTATAATGATCATCCGCAACTATCGCCAAACAAAAGACTTCTTTACCAGAGTTGAGCGGCTTCACAAAAAATGCCCCTTCAGGTCTAACTTCAAGGTCTGCATTGCTTAAATGAAATGTCATACCAGGGAGGTCTCTAAACCCTTCCGGTACACTGCGCTCGTAGCAAAGATCAAAAAATCCTTCAAAAAGTCTACTCCTAGTCATGTTTGGTAAACTCGAGAAATAAAGCAGAAATGTTCTAATTACTACATCAAAAGCGGGCCTAATGATACTAGTAAAAGTAGTTCCAGAGTCTATAATACAACCTCCAGAACCATCAAATTGTAAAAGAAATAGTGCTGGATTGATGCTAAGTCTTGTCCCATTAATGCTGATGCCTATCAAATCAATGTAGTAAGGTGCAGAGCTTTTAAATTGGTCTAGTTTTGTCGTCTGCAAACCTGTCGTTGGTTGAGATATACCTAGGCCGAACCTTAGATATGTGTCCAAGGCATGACCATCGTTCAACTTGAGGCAGTATGAGAATGTTCCATCATATAGAGACTGATAGCTTATTTGATTCACAAAGGAACGGATACCCCATCCCAAGCCAAATACTCCGCTTACTTGATTGTCATCATCACCATATCTCATATCAGTACTGTCAATTGAGCAACCAAAAACTATGTTTAGAATAGTTTGAGGCCTACCACTACTGGAAACGAAAGTGAAAGCTTCTTGTGAAAGAATGCCAGTTGTGGCTGCGCCATCCATGTATTTCTCTTGGTAGGAGCATGAGTCCCCAATACATTGATGGGGTGCACAAAGTGGGTGCATGTTACAGGGGAGAGCTCTATAACTTCTGGAAATCGTCTTAGGGAAAGGGGGTTCCCTACAAGGGAAGCAATGATTGCCAGGGAGCTCACAGTCCTGACACTGTATCCATGTGAGGGCGCTTCCGGTATCCATGTGCAAGTGGTATGTCTTGAATGGTCGAGCAGGGAAAGTTGCATTGAAGGTGCCGATGCCAAGTCTCACCATGTATGTAGACATTGCTTGAATAGCAATGGGCGCACGAAAAGCCTCATTTGGATGTATGGACTGGGAACCATTGGTTTGATCTGTATTTGTTAATATCATGCTAGACAGGTAACTGGCACGGGCTTTAGATTGGTTGACGAGTCTTTGAATTCTTTCTATGAAAGTGATTTTGCCAGGGTAAAGAGGTGATGCTGGTGAGTCTCTATGGATGAGCTTGATGGTCAAGCCATTGGGTTTCCCTGCAACAGGGCCACCCAATATTAGCAATAAGCTTGACAGGATGCTGAGAAATGGTAATCTCAATATCGTCATGGCCGGCAAGATTTTGTGTGTTGTGCGAAATGTAACCATGTAGGACGGTGCTTTATAGTAGAGAAGATCATTAATTAAGACCATGAATGTGGTTAGCTAAGCATGGTATGCTTTGCTGTTTTTCAACATCTTGCCTTGCATTGTTATAAAAGACAGCAACTTCGTGAACATAAGCAATTATTTCTTGTTTCCTTATATTAATTAGGATAAGGATACCTTTTGTAATTAGGTTGTCCGAATAACACAAAAATTTAACAGTTTAAAAAAGGGGTTGCAAGATGTACCTATTTTTCTTTGTTTTTGTTAATTAACAGATAATTAGAATATATAAAATTTATTATGTAGGGCGCTAGCTAGAGCAGGATCTTCTAGTGCTAAAAAGGTTTAATGAATTAACTTGAAATTTGTTTTAATTAGGACAATGTTTGAAATACTACAACTTTTATTGTAAAGTAATTTATGGATGATGATCCTCTCCAATTTTATTTTTTTATTTTTTAAGAAAAGACGAGATCACATGTCCAATAGTGATCCCGGCCCAAATTTATTAGATAAAAGCCTCACTTTTGGCGGAGGAATACCATGATAACATCCAAAAATCACAGGATTTACAAAGAAACCATCCCATGAAAGACATAACACAACTTACTTTATTCTAAAGCAAGGTAATCCACATTTATCTACCCGTAAAATCCCTTTAAGTTCCTTAGGAAATGATCCTTTCCATTTTACTCAAACTCGAAATGCACCATTTCATAATCAAGATATAATGTTGTTGCATCTAAATAATGTCACATTATTTAAATCTTTTGAATAACGTGATAACATGTTTATCACGTATTATCATTTACAATACTGATAAATACAACAATATAAAAAGACTTTGTATTAGTAAAGATTGGTAAATTAATTAAGATTACGTGCGGTTGACAAGATAGCAATTATAATTATGAACTGACGTGTCAATTTGTAAAGAATTTTGTAGTAATAAAGATTGTCTTGCTCTCTCGCTACTCTTTTCTTTAATGAGATCTTCAGTACTTTACATTAATTGTATAGTTATTGGCCTCAAAAAAATAAAAATAAAAATTAACACTACAAAAATACAAGCTTTTTGAGTCACTTTTGTTTGGAGTCGTTTTAACAAAACGAATCCAAGTCAAGTTGAATCGTTTTTTTTTAAAAAAAAAAAATTTAAAAGAAAAAGAAAAAGAAAAAAAGGCAGGCTCCACTTTGAGCTGTTTTAGACCACTTTGAGTCGTTTTAAAAACGACTCCACTTTGAGCCATTTTGAGAAGAAAAAAAATGACTCCATTTACAATTATTTTTATTTTTAACCAGTTTCTTAAAACCCTACTGGTTATCCGGTTGCGGTTATTTCTAATTTCCCGGTTATCTGATTAGTGGTTATTAGTTGGCGGTTACACATGTACACCCCTACTCAGCCCCATCACTTTTAATAATATAACTATAACCCTAACCCTATATACTACATATAGCACTAAATTAACCAAAATATGTATAAGCTCTAACCTTATATACTATATATATATATAAACCCATATATTACATATATACTAGTATACTATATATAGCACTACATAAGTTGTATTTAGGGATGTTATCGAGACAAGCCGAGCTTTAAGATTTCAAGACTGGCTCGTTTATGAGTTGAGCTGAAATAATCGATCTCGAACTAGAGCCGGTCTATGAAATATATGTTCAAGCTTGCCTCGTTTAAAGCTCGATCGGGCGAGGTCGTTGAGAATGCCATTTGAGCCGAACCAGGTTACTCGATAAGCTTTGCTCAACTAGAGCTCGAGCTGGTATGTTGCTTTCATTCATAAGAATATATATATTTATTCATAAGAATCATATCACCAGTTGAAAATAATTTTGTAAGGTAGAGATTTATTTTTGGTGATATTCTAATAAATAAATTTATTCCTAAATAATAAAGCATGTTGTTGTGTTGGGACACTTAAGGTGATATGTACGTTGGATTTTGTTATGCGCGTTAAGGAAATAAAAGTTTTTGATTGACCATGGCCTTTTGATTTTTGGGTATGCACGAGGTGGTGTAGTTTTATTTTTTAAAATCATAATGAAATGCATTGACAAAGGAGGTTTCTGGTTGCATGTTTTTTGTGTGGATTTTATGATATTTATAAACAATGAAAACTTATACTCTTCAATATAGAGCTCGTAATTTAGTAAATAGATACGTCGTAGTCACATAGGCTCAAGCTAGCTTAAACAAGATTCTTTCACATAATTAGAGAAGAAGAAAAAAAAAAAAAAAAAAAAAAAAAACCCCACCTTCTTTGACATGCAAGTGAAAGTTGAAAATGAGATTGTCAATCTAAATTCTCCCTCCACAAATGTTATACATTACACTTTCATCCCACTAAATAATTGTGACCGAGTGTACTCTTTGGATCAACCTTTAAAAAAAAAATGTTAATGCTAAAAATTACATTTTTACTTAGGTATTTCATCCAGGTAATTATGTAGCAGTACCAATCAATCCTTAGATTTTTTTTTTATTTTTTTTTATTTTTTATTTTTTTTTTATTATAACAAAGGCTGATTTGCAATACTGCTATATCAACACTACTGTGAGATAATAGTAAAATAAAAGTGTGATTTCTAACATTAGTAAAAAAAAATCCAATACCTACTAGACTCTACTGTTAGAGAATACATTCTCCATAAAATTGTGATTGAATTTAGTAGGAGAATATATGAGATTGATTTGATTGTAATCAGATTTGATGCTAATCAAATCAATGTGTGATTTGATTAGCATATTTATCTACCACAATTCTCATATAAATAGGAATTTCATGCATTAATATAAATATATAAAGTGAAATAAGAGCATAATATAGCCATTTGTGCTTTATCATACGGACATAGGTCATAGACCGAACCACGTAAAACTCGTCTTTATTTTATTATTTCGCAATATATTTTTATTTCATTATTATTTTCTTCATTTGCCACGTCAGTACAGTGGAATAAATATATATAGGCTTAAAAATTGCTCCAAATGAATTCCAAAATATTATGAATGATATTCTAAATCCTTCAGTCATTTCATTATTATCTACATTAATGATGTTTTAATCTATTCTAAATACATTGATGAACATTGAAAACATTTGAATACGTTTTTAAATATTATCATACACAAGAGTCTTGTTGTTTCTACTAAAAAGATTAAACTTTTCCAAACCTAATTACTCATTCTCCCTCTCTAAACAATAACCATACCCTTTAGAAGGGCAAGTGGCTACTTCCATGCACATACTCATGCAGTGGCGGAGCTACATGGTTTCTTGGGGTGGCTTGAGGGGCTTTCCCCAAATTCTTTCAAAAATATTGTTATAATTTTTTTAAAATTAAAATTTTACCCTATAACCATGCCTTCTTCAATCAAAGTATGTACTAATTAATAAGGAATTACGAAAGAATTCGTTCTTCAACACCAATTAAGTTACTATTTTTAATAAGAAAGCATGCATGCATGGCAAGATGTTGGAAAACAACAAAGCTTACCATACTTAGCTAAACCACATTCATGGTCTTTTCTACTACAAATTAAAGCACCGTCCTCCATGGTTACATTTCGCACAACACAACACAACAAATTAATCTTGCCATGACGATAGTGAGATTAGCATTTCTCAGCATCCTGTCAAGCTTATTGCTTTTTCGGTGGTCCTGTTGTAGGGAAACCCAACGGCTTGACCATCAAGCTAGCTCATCCATATATAGAGACTCACCAGCATCACCTCTCTACCCTGGCAACATTGCTTTCATAGAAAGATCTGTGAACACCATGCATGTCGAATTCACACGTACGTGAGTGTCAACATTTCACATTTGTTTAATAGCTATAGATATATACAATTGTGACACCAAACATAGAAGGATATATATATATATATATATATATATATATATCAGTTTGAAATTGATGTGAAACACAATCTCTATGAAGGGAGACACTGTTGTTTAAATTATGAAAAGGTAATTAATATCCGCTAATGAGTTGTCACTAAGACAAATTAGGGCCCAAAACAATTTGATGGATGCGCCTGAATATCTCTAGTTAAAATAAGGATAACATCATCTAACTCTAAGAAAGTCATTTAGGTAATTGGGGTGAAATAGAGTTTAGTTTAAAACGATGATCAGCTGATATAAATGTCAGTGTTCATTAATTTTCGGTGGATAGAGTTAGGTTGGGTAGAGTCAATAGAGCTACCGGCCAATGGGGTTGTCCTTTAACTTGGTCCCGCCCTACTTGAACAACGGGTTTAGATTCCGTGCAATAGGACTATTTTATTGTACGAATTTGGGTCCCTTAGAACAACACAAACCCAAGTACATTTTACCGTCAGAAGTAACATAAATTTTTTGAAATTTAATTCCTGAATGGAGAGAGATTCAATATATATAAAAAGCAAATTACGAGCATAAAAAATCTCTTTGAAAACATTTGATATGCCTTCTTACCACCATGGTGCCATTGGGGTCTTAGAGCAAATTACAAGCATAAAAAATCTCTTTGAAAACATTTTATATGCCTTCTTACCACCATGGTGCCATTGGGGTCTTAGAGCACCAAGAGGTGGCTGTTGTTTGCGATGTACAAAAAAGTAAAAATTAATACACACAACTTTTGCACAGAAGCAGTAATTATTAATTAAGCCACACCAAACGGCTGCCACAGCAGGCATCAAATTTACTACAGAACACAGCATTAAGCAGCCAGCTAGCCCTTCTATTTTTCTTCTTTCTGAATGCCATAAGGTCCATGCAGAAGTATTTAATACTAGTCAAGTACTATTACAGACAGAGTTTTCCATGACGGCTAATATCCAAGACCCTTTGGCTTTATTTCTGTTTCTTACGCAGTCCCAAAACAGCCAGGACCACGAGCCAAATAAAGGCAAAAGAGCCAAACAGAGACAGGACTAGGGCAGCGGCCATGTGGTGGCAATAGTCATCAAACAAATCACAGACCTTTCTCCATTGCACGTGTGAATTCCCATGTTGGCCAATGATACCAACAGCAGCGGATGCCCCATTGGCGGAGAACAGTAGCGCCATTATTATTAGGTCTAGGATGATTAGTACCACCGTTGCATTGTGTTTGAAGCTTAGGGCTGCCACAGAGTATGCTAAAGATCCTGCTGCATATGAACAAGCTATGGCATTTGACACCAAGAAGTACCTATATGCAATTGGGTAAGAATAATTCATATTAGGCCCCTAGTTTTCAACTTACTGTTAAAAGAATTAAAGATATGTATGTATCTATGCAAACCTTTAAGATGGTGGTTTAACAACTAGCTAGCATCAGTTTTCAAGCATGCCGGAGTAATGCTATTTGGGCCTCCTTGTGTCCTCTCAAATGTCACATGACTTTTAAAATCAACATTCAATTTGATATGAACATTTTTAGGTTTTGATCAATAGTGATTATGAAAGCCGCATGACAATTGGGAGGATTAGAGTTCTCCTTATAGAACTACCTGTCCGTGTGTGGGAACATCTCAATGCCCCTCTGCATGCTACGTGCCTAATGACTGCATAAACCTTAATTATGTCATCATAAACTGTCAAGCGTTCTAAGAGATAAAGTTTGGTGTTGGCAGCCGGCAAGAACGGAGGATATTGTAAAAATTCAAAGTAAATTTACGAAAGGGGAGAAGTTACTGAATGGGGGATATTGTAACCCCAACTCAGTAAATTTAAATTTTAAATTGCCTGTGGCGTGTGTTGGTGACTATATATAATCAGCCTATTTGGAGCATTTCTTAAATGGGAGTGTACAACTGTGCTGAAACTTGGGAAGACATTCGGCACAAGCTGCAGCATGTTGAATGGTGGAGGTTAATCTGGTTTTCTATGGCAATTCCAAGACAAGTTTTCATCTTGTGGTTGGCAACTCGTGATAGTCTTACAACATGGGGAGAAGTTAATCACTGAGTTGGGGTTATGGAGGTAATGTATGTACTTTGTTTTTTTTCTGCAGAAGGAGTATTGAAGGGAGACGACACTTATTTTTTCAGTGTGGCTTCAGCAAAAGGATTTGGATGGAGCATTTAAGCAAATGCTTAATTGATGATCCTCCTACTGAGTGGGAAGGGAGTTAAAAGATGTGTTATGCAGATTATGCTTAAGTGCTTTAGTGTACAATATATGGAAGGAGAGGAATATTATTAGGCAAGGGAATCAAGTGCAAACTGAAGAGAAGAATATTTGGAGTTTAGGAGGTCTTTCTTGTTTGTAAATCTGAAATTGTAACAGTCAATTGTATATAGTTGTCTTGTTTGTAGATACAGAGGACATAGGTTTTTATTTCCTACATAGCAAATGTGCTTTAGTTTGGTTAGCTGCTGATATGCAGCTGTTTTCCAGTTTATACTAGAGTGTTTGTAAACTTTTGAGTTTTTTTTACCTCAATAAAATCTCATTCATCTAAACTTATGTCATCATAACATTTGTAGCAAATTTATGAGGAATTATTAGATATGCTTAATATATAGACAATATTAAACTTATTCTTTGATGTATGTTTGAGAGGAAAGCTAGAGTTTATGATCTTGGCAGACTGAAGAGAGAAGAAAAGTGAAACAAGGCAGGGAAAAGCTTACACAAAAGCAGACATGTATTGCCACTTAGCTGTGAAAGTAAGATGCAAGGTGGGTAAACCATCTGCAAGAGAGATAGGAACAGTCTTGGTCTCCTTGGTAGCACCCACAAGAACAGCAGCAGCCAGAGTAAAAACCAGCCCCAGAAATCGCAGCAAGACATCATAAAGCCTCACTCTCCTTGGACTCTCCACCACCTTCACATCACTCCTCACTCCATCCATGTTGCTGTGCTTGTATACTGGCTAGCTAGCTCGCCAAGAGAACTGAGAGAAGAGAGAGCGTAGAGGAAGGCAATTAGGAGAGTGAAAGAGTGAAGCAATAGATAGTTATATAATGTAATAAGACAGGACAGAGTAGGTGGGAAATTGACCGAAGTTAGAGCTGCATTGAAGGTCATGTCAGCTGCTTCTGTTTAATACCATTGACAATGTGGTTAAAAGCCTGCTCCTTTGCGTTTGGCACTGTAGTTACTACACATGGAGCTGGCTGGTGAAGTTATATATAAGGGGAAATGATCTATACACAAAAGTCTCACAACTCTCACACAACAGGCTTACGTGGCAAGAATATTTTATTTTTTTTTGTTTTTTTGGTTCATGCGGCTAGAAAAAACTGGAGAGGGGGAAAAATGAAAATCAAAATTTCATCGCACCACTGCCACTGCTCAGTCCCTCTCTCTCTCTCTCTCTCTCAAATTTCTCTCCGTACAGATCGCCCGTCGCCGGCTTCTCTCTCGGCGGTCGCCCGTCGTCCGTCGTCCGGCGCTTCCCGCTCCGGCAGGCAGATCCTCTCCAGCTCTCTGTCTCTCCGGCATATTTCCTTCTCTCCGGCGCTTCCCACTCCGCCAGAGACGGTCGTCCGTCGTCTTCCCCCTCCGGCAGATCCTCTCCAGCTCTCTCTCTCTCTCTCTCCGGCGTATTTCCTCTCTCCGGCGCTTCCCACTCCGCTAGAGACGGTCGTCCGTCGTCCGGCGCTTCCCGCTCCGGCAGATCCTCTCCAGCTCTCTCTCTCTCCGGCGCTTCCCGCTCCGCCAGATTCGGTCGTCCGTCGTCTTCCCTCTCCGGCAGATCCTCTCCAGCTCTCTCTCTCTCTCTCCGGCGGTTTTCCTCTCTCCGGCGCTTCCCCCTTCGCCAGATTCGGTCGCCCTTCTCTTCGCCGTTCTCTCTCGGCGTCCGGCGTCCTCTGTCGTCCGGCAGATCTCGTTCCAGTCCAGCTCTGTCTCCGGCAGATCTTCTCTCCGGCGGGCAGGTATTTTTTTTTTTCTTCTTTTTTGCTGCTACATTCTGTTTGTGCTGCTTTAAAGTTTTGGGATGTGATTGTGATTTTAGCTTATCTTGTTATGCTCTCAGTCCTTATTGATTGTGACTACCAAGAAGATTGTTCTGAGGTTGCAGTGCTAAGTTAGAGATTGCATTTGTTCTTTGCCTTGTTTCTTGCTTTTTGCTGATGCTTGGCTGTTGACCTGTATTTGCAGAGGTGCAAGCATTTTGAAATTGGTGGAGATAGGAAGGGTCCTTACAACCCAAGCTTGCTGGAGTGGATTTGGAAGCAGAGAAAAAGGTAGCATGTTGGGAAGACAGTCAAAAGAGCCTCGCAGTGATCTTGTTGTAGGGCATGTGCAGAATCCGTGAATTTTGAAATTTATTATAACCAATGTTATCATTCTGCATTTTATTTTATTTTTGGTACCGCGGGGGCATGAGCTCAATTACATACAAATGGTTTGGTGAATATGTTGCAGTTTATAGGTGCTTTATATTCATTTGTGAGTATAGTAGGAAATTATGTAAGCTATCTAATCGCTTCATAGGAGTTGCTTGGAAGCATTTTAAGGGCGTGAGTTGGTGTTAGTGATTCATTGTATACCGATGAGTTATTGGGTAGGCAGATATCTGATGAAAGCATAGTCGGTCTTCGCTTGAATTTGCAGTTTTTATCAATCAAACTTGCAAATTTTTCTTATGAAATAATAATTGCAGGCCTCTCCCCTTTATCACCGCCATATGGTTGGGGCAAGATTACGGGTATCCTGCCTCTCATCTCTCTCACCATTCTTGCCCTTCCTTTCTTTATTTGACTTTTTATTCAACTTACCTTGTCCAGTCAGGGCTACAAGATTTCTTTTGAAAAAAAAAATTCAAGACATTGAATTTCATGAGCCAGCTTGGCAAATGTTATAGTTTATTCAACAAAGAAAACAAGTTTCATTTGAAGTAGTTTGCGTGATGCTAATCTTTTATTCTCCAGTAGATGGGTGCCATCAATGCAATCCTTAGTCAAATTAGCAACCATGTTCAGACAAGTTCCAAGAACTGCTCTCAGATGGAGAATACCATTATCATCAAGTTCAGGATTTTGTGCAGCACAATTTCTATCAGCTTCAGATAACCACTTGTAAATCACACCAGAACAAACTAATCAGAATAGTCTGGCGCACTGTAACACGTAACATGTATAAGCGCAAATGTAACTTTTTACATGTTTGATTGGCATGTTGGATCCTAGCAAAAAATGATTGGTGGCCTGCTCCACACCTACTGAAACATGATGGACTGGTCTGGCCATTTCGAATCCAAAAAACAAAATCCCATATTCAATTAAATGGATAAAAAAGTAAACAATTTTAGATTGTAAAATAATTTCTGATGAAATAAGCTAAAGCAAACAAGAAAGAAAGAACCAATGGAGACTTTTGCAACTTCAATTGTGAAAACTAACTAGTCTGCAAGCATAAATGTAGCCTTTTATCCTCACCGAAACCTAGTTCACATGGAAATGCACCAAAACAGATATAGTGTGCCATTCTAAAGGTGTGTTCTCAATATCAACAATATACTGTAAAACTATAGTTTCTTTTATAGGAATTCACCTGTGAACGTTTTTACAAGTACTTTCTCAAAAGGATTTACATAATTTCCTACTATACTCACAAATGAATATAAAGCACCTATAAACTGCAACATATTCACCAAACCATTTGTATGTAATTGAGCTCATGCCCCCGTGGTACCCCAAAAAAAAAAAATGCTGAATGATAACATTGGTTGTAATAAATTTCAAAATTCACGGATTCTGCACATGCCCCACAACAAGATCACTGCGAGGCTATCTTTTGACTGTCTTCCCAACATGCTACTTTTTCTCTGCTTCCAAATCCACTCCAGCAAGCTTGGGTTGTAAGGACCCTTCCTATCTCCACCAATTTCAAAATGCTTGCACCTCTGCAAATACAGGTCAACAGCCAAGCATCAGCAAAAAGCAAGAAACAAGGCAAAGAACAAATGCAATCTCTAACCTGGCACTACAACCTCAGAACAATCTTCTTGGTAGTCACAATCAATAAGGACTGAGAGCATAACAAGATAAGCTAAAATCACAATCACATCCCAAAACTTTAAATGAGTAAAAGCCAGCCCAAGGGACAAATCAATGCAAATTTTATACTGGAGGATGGATTATGAACTGACAACTGCAAAACTACATAAGTGAAGAAAACAATTGAGCAAAACTCACAGACATAGCGCAATTGAGACAAACTTCAAACCCCTTAGTACTTGCAACAATTGAATCCAAATCAGCATTCTAATTAATCCTAAGTACTGCAAATTATTATTGGATCATTGGTACGCTGAAACAAACTATGGTCAGTGTCCAACAAAAGCAAATCGGGATCCATATAGGAAGTCTCAAGATCGAGAAACTGTAGGAAACAATCTAACCCAATCCTGCTGCAAAAAATAAAACAAAACAAAACAAACTCATACAAAATCAAATCAAATCAAATACAAAATAAACGAAGAACTAGACGTACAAGAAGAGGCGGAATATATTTAAAAAAAAATATAGTTGACGCTAAAAAGAAAAAAAGAAAAAAAGAAAAAAAATACCTGCCCGCCGGAGAGAAGATCTGCCGGAGACAGAGCTGGACTGGGACGAGATCTGCCGGACGACAGAGGACGCCGGACGCCGAGAGAGAATGGCGAAGAGAAGGGCGACCGAATCTGGCGAAGGGGGAAGCGCCGGAGAGAGGAAAACCGCCGGAGAGAGAGAGAGAGAGAGCTGGAGAGGATTTGCCGGAGGGGGAAGACGACGGACGACCGAATCTAGCGGAGCGGGAAGCGCCGGAGAGAGAGAGAGCTGGAGAGGATCTGCCGGAGAGGGAAGCGCCGGACGACCGTCTCTGGCGGAGTGGGAAGCGCCGGAGAGAGGAAATACGCCGGAGAGAGAGAGAGCTGGAGAGGATCTGCCGGAGGGGGAAGACGACGGACGACCGTCTCTGGCGGAGTGGGAAGCGCCGGAGAGAAGGAAATATGCCGGAGAGACAGAGAGCTGGAGAGGATCTGCCTGCCGGAGCGGGAAGCGCCGGACGACGGACGACGGGCGACCGCCGAGAGAGAAGCCGGCGACGGGCGATCTGTACGGAGAGAAATTTGAGAGAGAGAGAGAGAGAGAGAGAGAGGGACTGGGCAATGGCAGTGGTGCGATGAAATTTTGATTTTCCCCCTCTCCTGTTTTTTCTAGCCGCATGAACCAAAAAACAAAAAAACAATAAAATATTCTTGCCACGTAAGCCTGTTGTGTGAGAGTTGTGAGACTTTTGTGTATAGATCATTTCTCATATATAAGTGACTTATTTTGAATTGATATTCTCTGTACTCAGTTTGGAAGTGTACTGTGTACATGTCCTTGGTCTTTACATCATAATTAGGTATCCACCTGCGCGGGGCACGTGTTGCCTCATAACTCTCTTCTCTTAAGTTGTCGGAATTTCAGTGTTATTCGGGTGGGATACCATGGCCCGTTTGATAACCTCCTTTTCTTTCTTTTCTTTAGTTCGCGGAGAAATTTATTTTTGGACCGATAGTAAAAGGTGATTGATATGATATAAAGTAGAAAGAATTTATATGAAAAAGTTGAAAAAATTTATATTGTAGTTGATTTTTTATTTAAATAGTAATAAAAAATTGTTGAAGTGAAGTAAAAAGTGAAAAAAGTTTAAATATTTTGAAGTTGATATTTTTTTGGGAGAAGTAAAAAATAAAATAAAATAAAAAAATAGAAGAGGAAGGGAGAGAGTTGCCAAACGGGTCCATATCCCTACTAACCTTGCCTTAGTGGTGTCGAATTATGTTAAGTATAACGTTTTATAGGATGATTTAATGGCATGTATAATGTTGGGTAACCCAGAAATACAGAGGAGAGGGTAACTTGAGGGACAATTAAGGACAAATGCATGGTGTCACAATCAGTGTATTGCATTTTTTTTTTTTTTTTTTTTTGAAGGTTTTTCGTACAGTTAGTTGCCAGGTCAAACACATTAAAAACGCGACACGTATTATTTTATTTATGATTTTTGTAAAACACAACTTGGCTTTTCCACATCACTTTAGTAAGCCCGAGTAAAATAACACGAGTGTTAACGTGGCAACTTAACAGTTTTTGTCAAGTCAGTGATGGAAAATGTCTTCAGAGAGTATTTTGTCCATTTTGCTTGCCACATGGATCTCTCATTTAATATTTATAATACAATGAGTGATTTGTAAATTAAGCCAATTACAATGATCAATTTTACATTTTATTTTTCTTAATTTTAAAAGGAAAAACTTACTTGTCCTCTAAACTACCACAACTTTTTTAATATATTTCTAAGCTTTAAAAATTTGCAACGTGAGTGTTCGATATATGAGTCCCTTTCAATCACTCCCTTAATTAGAATCTTTCGTTAAATCCTAATGGCAAAAAATAAAAATGACCATTAAAATTTTTAAAAATAATAGTAATAAACTTTTGCGATGACGCTATGGGTCTACATTGACCCACAAACACGCCATGGGTGTTGTCACTGACCCAGAACCAAGATTTGGGTCTTCAGTGACCCACGGTCTAACCGTGGGTCTTGGTCTGCAATAATTCACAGCGAGCTGTGGGTCTTGAATGACCCACGACAAAGGCTGTGGATCTTTTTTTAGTTTTTTTTTTTTTTTTTTTTTTCATTTCTCAGTTTTTTTTTTTTTTTTAGATTCTTTATTTATTTTTTTGATCTTTTTGAATTAAGGTATATTTTTATAAATTTTACAAAAGTATAAGGGATATTTCACTTGTTAACCGTTTGAGTTAATGAAAATTCTTAAGGGTAGAGAGTGATCGATTGAAAATGGCTCATATATATATTGAATACCCACATTGCAATTCTTTTAAGGGAAAAATATATTTTTGGTCCATGAGATTTGGTGTTGTGACAAATAGCTCACTGGCCGGGGTACAAAATTATTTTACAGATTAATTTGTTCAGGGGCATGAGATGTACGTGTGGGGTATGTTTAGTAGGAATTTTTTTAAAAAAAAAAAAAAAAAAAAAAAAAAAAAAAAAAAAAAAAATTGTAAGGAAATGAGGAGTTTATTCATATAGCATAGATTAGAAAATGATGAATTTGAATTAATGGCGATTGCGGCAAGAAACCTTTGATTCAGGAGGAACTGGATCATTGTTGGTTCATCGAGGGGAAACTTTTGCCATCCTCCTACTCATCTAGTAAAAAAGACATTGGATTCACGTACATAATGACTTCAAAAATGCTTATGCGAGGCCGAAAGAAAGACGCAAATGTAGTAACCCTACAAACCAAAGCTGGAAAGCTTCTACACAAGGGTTTGTGCAGGTTAATTTGGGATGCAAACTTGGACAATAACATAAGGAAGGTAGATATATGTATGGTTGTATATATATAAGAAATCATGTGGGAGAGGCGTTATCGACTTTGATGGCCCCCAAATCATACATATATCATTGATGTGGTTGTTGGAGAGGATGTAGCGGCTGCAATGTTCACTAGAGAAATATATGGGAGTTGCAAAAGGATGAGTTAAAAGGTGATGCTCTTTAAGTTGTGAAGGGACTGAGAAAGAAGGGAATGGATTGGTACAGACATAGCCAACTTATTGAAGATGCTAGAGTTGTCCTCAACAGTTTGCAGGTTTGGCAAGTGAGTACATGTTAGAAGGAAGCAAAATAGAGTTGCTCAAAGGCTAACTAAGGAAGCTGAAAGCGCTTACTGATCACTTGGACGAACAAGTCCATATGAAGAAAGCTTCTCCTTATATTTTTGATATTGTATTTGTTGAACGTTGTGTTCAAACTCAATCTTTATTAATGAAAGATTATTAGCTTGTTTTTTTTTTAAAATAAACTGTTAACCCAAACCTAATACATTAACCATAGCAGATCATTAATACTTGATTTTTCATAATTCTCTGTTCTTTTTCTTTTTCTTTTGTTACTGTGATGTATCTTTTGCGGATGAGCATTTGAAACAGGCTACTTTTTTGCATTTTGTTAATAATTTCAATCAAATTACACAAATTTTAGCAATATTGACTATTCAAATGCAACACGTATACATGTTATCAGTACTGTAGCAGAAAAAAGATGAAATGACCAAATGCACTTCAACTAATTATTTAATGTATTAATTGAATATCTTGTATATATTCTTATGTTTCGTTGCAATATTGTAATGTTCAGGTTGAATTTAAGAAAAAATTAAATTGTGATGAAAATTACTTAAAATATAAAGAAAAGTACACACACCCCCTTTTGTCCCGTGAAAAAAAAAATGCCCTTAAAAATTCTCAAAAAGAATAATACTCCTATAAATTCGTAAAATAAAAAATAAAAAACCCCTTGTGGCCGTGGGTTACCATATTTAATATATATATATATATATATGTTTGTTTTATATTTTTGTAATTTTTTCTAAATTATTATATAAGGGTATTTTTTTTTGTATAAATTGGGTACATTGCAAATTTTTGATAGTTTAAGTGGACATTAATGAATCAATCATCAAATCAGAGACATTATAAATTGAGTATTAGTTTGAGGGGTATGTGTATTTCCTAAAGTATAATACTTCGAATTAATAAATTGCTTATATAAAATACAATAAAGTCAGGAAGGGAACGAAAATTGTCGATCTACTAGCGTTTGTTTGCCTTGTATAATTAATTAATTAATATTTTAAGACCCTGAATATTCTACCACAGCTTCTATAAACATTTTGGATATTATTATGCAGAAAGAATATACACATGAGAATCTCATTATTGATCAAAACCTTTATTTTATTTTATTTTAATTTATTTTCTAATTAATCAAAACCTTTATTATTTACCATTGGGTGATCCTTTTGCTCCTAATGACTAGATTATTAGGAGATTATGGACTTGCTACTTCTAGTTCATAAAGAAAAATGATTCTTGCACAACAGTTGTGCAAGGTCTTAAAGACATGGAATGGGTCCCATGTGGTGAGTTCCACTACATGGGTCTCACGTGGGACTCATCTTATGTTTCTAGAGTGGTGCGCAACTGTTGTGCACTAATCACTCATAATTCATAAAAGGCTTCCAATCTCATAAATAATTAAAATTATACATCATCAACCGAAGGTCATCACGTATATATAATTTTTAATTTAAAATTAGAGTAAACTGTGTAGTCAGAATCAAAACTTAAAATCTATGTTCTGATACTATATTAATTTAATCACCATTTATCTCAAAATTTTAAGTTTAAAAAAATAATAAAAAAAAGAAGATAAATTTAATTATTTAATTAATATTCTAGCACTCTCAATCATACGTACATATGAAAATAAATAATTGCACTTTCTTGAGTGCCAAGAAAATATTGATTGGTTTCGTGATCGAAGGAAAAACATATTAATATTGCTAATAACTTGTTCAACGAGAATTGGGATTGGACTTGCAGTTTTAAGAAAAACCAAACTCAGAAGATATATATATGTAAGCTTTCTAATGCTAGGACGCAATGGGGCTTATCCTTTTTCTTTTTAATATATTAGTTCATATTGTAGCTAGGCCATAACAAATGCATTGAACTTCAAAGAAAAAAACAAAAGACTAATTGTTAAAAGGCAAAAAGTGAAAGTGAGATAGAAACTATACCAATGCGATTTAATTGGCCCGATAGAATTTGCCAAAACCTCGTGTATGGCTAAGATTTGTACGACCTTAAAATGAGTGTTGTTATTAGTACTACAACTTTTACTGCAAGTCATTTACAAACTAACGTAAAAGAATTATAATAAAAGTTGTAGTACTCTAAGCATTTTCTCCTTCGATCAAATCTATGATGACAAAAACAGCAGGTCAATAGAAACCTGCTTTTTTCAAACTTAATTAATATTGATGTAACCTATTTGACAAGGAAATCTACCAAATAATTGTGAAAATCTCTTCTTTTTTATTAAAATTAGGAAAGAGTTACAAGGGAGTAGTGAAATTCTCTTAACTACAACATACAAGTGATTTATGCACATAGCTAGATAACATTGTTTGTGGCTGTTAAAATAAACACGTGTAAAGTTGCTACATATATTGATTCATCAAATACGTGTCAGGATTAGTGGCACAAAATCAGGAGATTAAGTGGGATCAAATTGGCAATGCTTCTTTGCAAACTCAACCTCACATATCAAGTGCTTTTCATGATTGGCAGAAAATCAGGACAAAGTGGGTTTGCATTGGCAATGCTTCTTTGCAAATTCGTTAGGAGTTCAATCCCAACTCAGGAAAAACTCAATCTCCCGATCGAGAAGTTCAATCATATTTGTTGGGTAAGGCAAGATAACAAAAGTGGTTAGATACACACTAAGTCGTACGTAGGTTTGAATCCCGCAATGATAATATCCATATAAACTTGATTAGTACGTGTTAGTATATATAGGATCGAATCTTTAACCATCTTATTTGAAAATCAATTGGTATCTAATGAGGGAAGCCAAAGCTTTTTATGGCATTCAAAATCGCACCTTATGAGACATGTTCTAAGAACCGTTCACGTGACGTGAGCAAAGCGGCGCTGTTGCACCCTAACAGTTAGCAACCTTAAATCTTACTAATGTCCTTGATCGAGGAAGTGCTTGTAGTTTTTCACTTTCTAGGCCCTTCTTATGATTGGTTTCCGGTGCATAAGTGTTATTATAGTTACGTTCAAGTAAAGTAGTCATATTTTGTTATATGCTTCTACCATTTTTTGCTTTTAATAATTTTTATTTTTTTAAAAAAGAAAATAAAGCTAGTCTAGACGGGGTGTATTGGTTGAAACCGTTTGAACGTAACGGCTAGTGGGCTCTCACATCTCACGAGCTTTGAGCAAAACGTACAACAAACTCTGTCGCCTGTTGGCCTCCATTACTGGTCTTTATTCTCTCAATCACTTCACGTCACCACATGGCTCAACTCAAGCCGCTCACTCGCTTTCCAAGCCACATCAACCCACTCACTGATCATCAGGGCTAATTAAAATAATTAAATTAATTATTTTTTTATTAATTTAAACTTGTAGAATAATTATTGATTTAACAATGTCAAATAAACAGAAGGGGTATAAGGCTGTAAATATGATATTTTATTGGGTTAAAATGTTAAATACATATTTGGTACATGTGGTTTAAAAATTTTATTTTTTAGTATCTCAGTTTAAACTTGGCAAAACGGGTTGGCGAGTCAACCCGTCGAGTTGGCGTGTCAACCCGTTTAGCTAATCTGATAAGAAATGTGTCATAAACAAGTTGGCGTGTCATAAACGTGTCATAAATAGATTGGTGGGTCATAAACGGGTTGGTGAGTCATAAACGAATTTTAGCTTAAACCCAAACCCTATATATTCGTGTCGTGTTTATGTCGAATTCGTGGGTCGTGTCAAAATTGCCAACCCTACCTCAGTTTCATTTCGCTTCACAGATAGTACCTGGGTTATGGAAAAAGACTGACTTGATATCTCCATCTATTTTTTGTCCAAATTTAAACGGACTGCCACGTGTCAACCACATGGCACAATATAAAAAAGTTTTAAAAAAAAATCTTTAAAAATTAATTAAAAAATTAAAATTAATAAAACTTTTAAAAAAAATTAATTTTTTTTTTTAAAAAAAAACAACACACAGCCTACCGAAATAAAATCTCGTTCAAATTAAAATTATTCTTTCAAAATAATAGTAACCAAACGACGTTCTATCATTAGCTTCCAATATATATTTTACTCATAATGCTGCAAATTAAATACTTTTTTCATTACTATCAGATTTGAATAGAGAAATTAATATATATATATATATATATATATATATATATATATATATAAAGCAACTTTTTTTTTTTGAAAAGATATAGCAACTTATTATACCGTGTAAGTTACTCCGGCTAGAAATTAATGCCCATTTGATCACAAACGTACGGCTACTAAAATCGGCTAGCTAGCTGTTGATGAAAGTTCATGAGCGATGCCGAAGAAGAAGAACCAAGAAGTAAAGCTAGCTCCAAAAATGGCAATAATTAATATTAGAGCTTCCCAGCTCATCTACTTGCAGCCCACAAAGTCTCGATCATCTAAACCTTTTCATATGATATGATCATATCATATCATATCATATTTATATATGTATATATAAATACGTACCCATAACCAAGATCGAGTTATAATTAACAAGCTGCTCTTTGAAGTGCCCTAGCTCCCTCAACAGAGCTAGCTAGCCTGATCCATCCCCACCATCAAAAACTACATCAAGAATGGCAATCAATCATGCTGATGATCACCTCTCTTTTGTTTTCGGCCTTCTTGGTACCTACTTAATTAATTAATGCTGTTCTTAGTTCATGATATATATATATATATATATTCTTTTTTGTTAATTTCTCATTATATACAGGCATCATCGTCTCCTTCCTTGTATATCTAGCCCCATTGTGAGTTTCTCTCTCCATGTATATATATGGAATTAATTTCAGCTTAATTATGAAGCTAGCTAGCTAGCTCTCTATATATCATTTAGCTTTTTAATGATTTTCTTTTTTATTTTTGCTAGGCCAACCTTTTATAGGATATGCAAGAAAAAATCAACACAAGGCTTCCAATCACTGCCTTATTCAGTAGCTCTATTTAGTGCCACCTTAACGTTCTACTATGCCTTCCTGAAGACAAGTGCTCTTATGCTCATCATCATCAACTCCATTGGGTGTGTCATTGAATCCACATACCTCATCATGTTCATGATATATGCACCAGGGAGAGCTAGGGTACTAGTCTTAATTAATCTCTCTTGCTCCATATATTGATTATCCTCTGCTAATTAGTAATTGTAGCATATATATAATCATTGTTAAAAGAATATAAAGAAAATGGTTAAATTCGTTACTCTGCAGATATATACGGCAAAGCTACTTATTTTCTTTAACTTAGGGCTTCTGGGGTTGGTTATACTTTGCACGTCGTTATTGATTCAAGAGAGTTCTCTGCGACTCACGGCTGTTGGATGGATTTGTGCGATATTTTCTGTTTGTGTTTATGCTGCTCCTCTTAGTGTCATGGTAATCTATATTTAATTTATATCCAAATTATTCACTATTTCAAGCGTGTATATATATAACATGAAGATTCAATTTTTTTTTTTTTTTTTTTTTTATCAGAAGCTAGTTATAGAAACAAAGAGTGTGGAATTCATGCCATTGCCACTATCATTCTTCTTGACAGTCTGTGCAACAATGTGGTTCATCTATGGGCTATTGATAAAGGATTTCTTCATAGCGGTAAATAACCCCCTTTTTTATTTAATCTTATATACCCTTAATTTTTGCTTATAATAAGTCTATTTTTTTCCTTTTCAGACACCAAACATACTAGGTTTTACGTTCGGAACTGCTCAGATGATATTATACATTATTTACAAGGATTCGAAGAAACAAGTGTTGCCAGAATCTGTGCAACGAGATGGCATCCAATTGAGCACAACAGAAGAGACGATAATGGAGACAAGTGTTGAGCCAAGTGAATCCAACGTGTGATCATGATCGAGCGGAATACAAATTACAAAGACTACAAATTATATGATTGAGAAATTAAAAGCAATATTTAGAAGCTTCTAATTGGCTCTAGAGAATGGGATTAATTCACACAACACAAGGAAAAAGCAAAAGGTTTTGTTGTTTCATAAAGAGCTTCTTTATTAATATATATAGTGCATGCATGTATCGTCCATGTCGATCGATCGGCTTCCTTCCCAAAATAATTAGAGTGTAATTTTTTTACAGTCAGGCATATTATTGTTCTTGAGAAGGAAAGGAATAAATAAATAGACATACTATTCATAATTCAATTATTTTATTTATGCGTATATTTCATTATCCAAATTATATTTTACATATTTTGCTACGTAGTGAATATCTTACCTTGTTATTTAAAAATTTTAAATAACGTGACACTACACACCGTTAAATATATCTATCAGAACAAAATCTAAATAGTAAGAACGTGACATTTTTAATGAAGTATCCTCTTAATTTAGTAAGGAAATCTTTAATTATCTTCGCCGGTTGCACATGAAATATTTATATACGCGAGAAATGAAAGCTTACTAGCTAGTACCACTTCTCTTATTGGATGCCAATATTTGATCAAAGCAAAACTGAATTGATGAAGTCTTGTTTTGTTTGGTTGTATAGTTTAGTGTATAATTTGGCTCTTCCTTATTGCATATATATATATATATATATATATATATAGTTTAGTGTTCAGGAGACTTGTTTTGTTTCCTAAAGTTTCTGGCTAAAAATAGCTTAATTAGAGTGCATTATACTTAAATGTTGACATACGAAAGAATTACTCATTCATAATTATTTTAAAAAAAAAAAAAAAAGAATTGATGAAGCCTGCTCATTAATTGGACAAATACATTGTCCATTTCTGATAATTAAAGAGCTAGCAAAAGAACAAAAGGACTTTGAGTGGATTGCTATATAAATAACCGATACTTTTGTCTTTAATTCATTACAAGTGCTTTTGTCATTTTATGTTATAATAATAACAAAAAGATATGAAAATAATTTTCATTACCATGCAAAAAAAAATAAGGAAAATGCTATACTTACACCCAAACTCTTACAACATTTTTTCACAACCTGATGTGAAAATTAAATTTTTCTTTTCTTTTCTAAAATGAAAACTCTCTCTCTCTCTCTCTCTCTCTCTCTCTCTCTCTCCTCTCACTCTTCTCTCTCTCATTCTTCTTCTTTTCTCTTCCAGTCGGCAACTGCAAACGGAGACGGTGACGGAGAGAGCCGAAGCTGGACGGGATCCGGCACTTTCCCAGCTAGAACGGCAGGATCCCGGCCGGCTGGCCGGGATCTGGTCGTTCCCTGGCCGTTCTGGCAGGGGATCCGGTCCTTCCCGGCCGGATCCTGGCCGGCTGGCCGGGATTTGGCCCTTTCCCGGCCAGAACAGCCGGGATCTAGTCGTTCCCCGGCCAGAACGGTCGGGGATCCGGCCCTTTCCCGGTCAGATCGGCCGGAACCCGACTATTCTGGCCGGGGAAGGGCTAGATCTAGGGCTGGCAAAACGGGTCACCCGACATGACATGTTTACGACCCGCGACCCGTTTAGCCTAGACCCAGACACGACACGACACGACACGATAATTTCACGGGTCACCCGACACGACCCGTGAGACCCGTTTAACATAATGGGTCGAATCGGGTCAACACGACCCGACACGACTCATTTGACCCGTTTAGCTTAAAAGTTTTTTTTTTTTAAAATATATATATATATATATTATTATTATTATTTTGGGGGCTTTTTTGTTGGTATTTAAATGAAATAATAATAATTTTAGTAATTCATCTTTAAACTGCTACTCCTAGTCTTCTAGTAGGCTAGCACCAAATCACTTAATATGTTTAATTGTCTAATCAAATAACAAAAAAAAAAAAAAAAAAAAAAACACTACATCATCATTACAAATTTACAAATACAACAAACTGCATTATAATTGTCCATCAGATTGAGTCCAACGCAGGTTAGTTTGACATGCCCATCTTTGTCATTCAACTCCAATACCTAAAGGAAAAAAACAGAATAATTACATTGGGAGGTAAAAAAGTTTAAGATGTCAACTAACATCATTTACTTTCTACAATTCAATATCAATCTAACAGATTGTACCATTCTGCCTCACATGCTAAAATACAAACAATAACATAAGAACAAAAGAAAGAATAAGGGGATCTCACAGGAACTGCTACTATCCAATGTCAAAACATCCTCTTTTTCGTTATCCACCTTTATTGAAGTTTGTTCTATATCAAAAGATAAAAGAAATTAATTTCATTAAAATAAGATGAAAAAATACAAGTAAATGAAGAAATTAAATATGCAAATAACTTATATTACCTTGCTCTCCATATAACCAATTTCTAGTGCAAACCAATGCCTCAACAATATCAGGCTTGAGTGAACTCCTATATTGATCAATCACACGTCCACCAATACTAAAAGTGGATTCTGAAGCAATAGTAGAAATAAGAATACTCAAAACATCACGAGCCATGGCAGCTACTTCAGGATAACGAAATTCATTTCCTTTTCAAAATAAAAGGATGTCAAATGTCGTGTTCTTCTCCAAATACTTGGGTTCATCCAAATAAAGTTTCAATTGAGTCTTTTGTACATCAGGATCGACTCCATCAAATGCTAGAAAATTCTACATAAAAAGAGATAAAATAAACATAAAATTAGTAAGTGATTATATATATATATATATATATATATATATATATATTAAGTTACTACTTACTAACAAGTTAAGAGTTTAAGAAACTTGTGATATTATTTAAGAATCTAAGAATATATATATATATATATTTGTTTGTGTTTTCACTGTTTTGATTCTTTTGAGTTTTGAATCTTTTGTTTTCAACTTTTCACTTTTCAAATCATTCCCCCCAATTTGACAATTTCCCATTAGGCCATTCTCCCTTTTTTTTTTTTTAAACCCAAAAAAGAAATAAGAAAAAAAAAAAAAGAGAAGAAGTTAATCGTGTCTGTCACCGCGACCCGACCCGCCAAATCAAGATAAAACGGGTCATAAACGGGTAGACCCGTTTATGACCCAAACCCGTTTAAGGTAGACCCAAACCCGCTAATTTCGTGTCGTGTTCGTGTCGGGTTGTCGGGTCGGGTCAAAATTGCCAGCCCTAACTAGATCGGGTAGCCGGAGGTGGGAGGTGAGGGAAGATGGAGGGAGGTGGGAGAGGAGAGAAGATGGAGGGAGGAGGTGGAGAGGAAAAAGGAAACGAAAAAAAAAATCTGATGTGAAATGCCACATCAGGTTGTGGAGATTTGGGTGTAAGTGTAGCAATCCTCAAAAAATAAACTAAGGCATGTGTATTCTCTGGTTTAAATCATCATGTTCCTTGTTCCAATGCTTAAATTTTTATTTTTATTTTTCCTTTTCTTGGTAGAATTCCCCATTCAAATATCACCACGAAAGAAAAAAAAAAATTAACTAAAAAATTAAAATTTACAATTTTTTTTTATTAATTTAAGTTATTAATGTTGAGACAGTTTTTGATTGGTGATTTAATTAGCAGCTCTTGAAATGATCACGCATGGATTGATCTTGCAAAAGAGGAAAAAGATCAACCAGAAGAACTTGTCAAGATGTCCTAGCCAGAAATAGCTCTAATGTCTAAGTCAAATATCACTCAAAGATAGATGATGGCAGGAGCCAAAAGAAAAGTATCAGACTTTGAGAATTTTGATGTGGTTTATATAGGAGCTGATTGTTGAAGGCAGCCATGATGGCTTTCCTTAATTGTACGCCTCCCCCCTCTCCCTAGATCCTCTTGCTAGGAGGTGGCGTTGGCAGGACCATGTGACACGTGTTGGCAAGTTGTAGTGCCCTTACTCCTCGATTCGGAGAGTTGAAGGGACGTTGGTTGTAGCGCCCCAGATTTTAAGTAATTAAATAAATGTCTTAAATTAGAATTTAAGACTGAATGAAATAGACTGACGGAATTATTCAGTAGACTAATTAGCATAATAATGTTAATGTGTAATATTCACTGCGTGTAATATCACTGTGCAATATAAATTTAGTTTATAATTTATGATGTTAAAATATTATTAAGATAATAATATTATCGACGAAACGAACTAGACGCAAAACGGACTTAGTTTATAATTTTAAGGAATTATACATAATGGTGAAGGTTAATGTAAAAATATCTAGAGAAATATCTTTATAAGAGATTTTTACAAAAGATATTTTATATAAACTTAACTACTAAGTTATGTACACAATATCTAGCGATATTTTACTAAGTTAATGATTACAAGAAAAATAATGTCCTAATTATTCTATAAAAATCAAACCACTCTCTTCCACTGACAGACGCATGTTTAATTCTTTAATCCAGAGGAGAATTTTATAATCAGCCGTCCTCCCTGCGCTGTATTCCATTAAGCATTTTAAAAATCCTTACCGACACTTTCTAAGAATCCTTGCCGACACTTATGTCTTTATAACTGATTGCCTTCTCTTCAGAAAAATGGGGGCATCTCTCAATTACTGAGTTTCCTCACTCTTCTCTAGTCATTTTCTTAATAATTTGTTTCTTAATCTTTCTTTTTTTCTGTCGGTGCATGAGAGAAACAGAGGAGAGACTGAGAAAGAGAGATGAGAGCTGGGGCTGAAATTGGGAGAGTAGGAGAGATTTGTGGAGGGAAAGATGCAGAGAGAAACAGTTTGAGAGAGAGTGGAGAGACAGAGAGGCGAGCTGAGAGATGAGACCCGAGAGAGAGAAATCGATTAAGGGAGAGAGAGAGAGAACCCGGTGGTTCGTGGATTCGTGAGCCGAACCCGATCCTTCCGGAGGTCCGATCCTCCATGTCCGGCGGCCAGACGGCGACTTCCGGCGAGCTAGGCAACTTTCCGGCCGGTCCACAAAGCCCAAATCTGGTGGGTGATCCGGCGCACAAAGAAGACCCAAACCCGGATCCCAGGAGACTCGATCCAGTAGCAGACTCGAGCGGGCCCGTCAACGCTGTGGAGTCAGGATCCCGATCCAGCAATCCGGCGTGCCGACCGATCCAGAACCCGGAACCCAGCAGCGTCGTGAAGCCAAAGCCCTGATCCCAGCAACAGCCCAGCCCACAACGCCCCGACCCGCAACCCGGAACCCACGACCTGCAAACCAGTGGACACAGACCCGCAAACCGACCCGGCACAGACCCGCAAACCCGACCCGATCCTCCCTGTGTAGTTTTCCGGCGAGTTCTCCAACGAACCCAAGCTGATTTTCCGATGAAGAACTGAGAGACTGTACAAAAAGGATTGTGAGTATTCCTTACTCACTCAGAGTGATACACGTAGAGCTTTCTTTAATGTTTTGATATCTGCTTTATTTAATAGTATGCAACTTGTTTGGAGCATATTGTATGTAATATGACATGTTTTAGTATTAAGGCATAGAGACAGATAGGAAGCCCTGAGAGAGATAGACAACCCAGGTTTGTGGGTTTGAGGCTCTGAGAGAGATAGACAACCCAGGTTTGTGGGTTTGAAGCTCTGAGGGATAGACATCCTCGGGTTTGAAGCCCTGGGAGGGATAGACAGCCCAGGATTGAAGCCCTGATAATAGAATAGAGGTCCTTGGGTTAGAGGCCCAAGGCAAGAGAATAGAAGTCCCTGGGTTAGAGGCCCTTGGCAAGAGAATAGAAGTCCCTGGGTTAGAGGCCCTTGGCAAAAGAATAGAGATTCTAGAGTTTGAGTCCTTAGCATTAAGTGTTTTTAATTGCCATCATATTGTGCACTACATTTTGTTGCATTGCATATATTTAATTAAATCAGTAATCTTATCATTGTTGAAAGCAGTTGACTGACCCATATATTTATATATGGGCGGTATAGCCCATGATGCAGGTACGAAAGAGTATAAAGCTCAAGGATTGGATTTTGTTAGCATTGAAGAATTAGAACTGTTTATTAATGTCGTTAATGATTTCTTTGTATCAATTTGGAATGTAATACTATAATTACATTTGTCACTCAATAAACTCTGATGTATCTTTTTAAAGAAAACAAATTTATATTTCGCTGGTTAGTTATCTCTGATGTAGTAACGTCACGTGGGAACCGGAGGTTTCCGCTTACGAATTTGCTGGCTCAAATTCGGGGCGTTACATTGGTCATGTCTGAGTACTGTAAACTGTCAAATGCGTCGGAATCGTACTCTAGAATCGCCAAATTAGAGATACAATTTATGGATACCCTTTAATACAGGTCTAATTAACCTCTAGCAGGATCTTATAATTTGTGGTGACATCTTTTGGTGGCGATCAGCACAGACGATTGGATCTAATCCCCAATCGATCATGAACCTATGATGACGTGGAGTAAAGTATGACCACGATCAGCTCACGGGTGCAGTATTCAATATTGGGCATAATAACTGGCCCCACTTTTCAATAATTAAGATAATTGATGATTTAATATAATTTTAAAATAAAGTCTTAAATTCATATCTCTGTCAATTACCTCTAGAAAATAACACCATTGTATGACTTTGTTATGTTCATGTCAAGAATCGACCTTTGCATATATAGGAATGCCAAAAAAGGAGAGATGCTTTTGGTTTAAATATGCCATTTGCCAACAAATGCAAGCGTGCTCTACAAGGCACTTTCTATGTCACGATGGTTCTCCAACCCTACCAGCCAATTATCACCAACTACAACAAAAAAAAAAAAAAAAAAAAAAAAAAAAAAAAAAAAAACCATATCCAATATGCTTTTAGGAAAATTACACATAAGCCCATTAAACTACATCCTTATTGTTAATATCTCCTCAAACTACTAATTGTGTCAATCTCCCCCTCCAAACTACCGAAAATGTTAATGTCTCCCCTAAAGACAAAAATACCCATAAGAAAATCATTACTTTTTTTTTTCTTTAATTTTTTTTAATTTTTTTTTTTTAGCTTTTTTTTTTATTTAAGTTTTTTTTTTGAATTTATAAATACATTTTTGTCTTATTGAAAAAAAAAAATTAGGGTCATTTTTTTCTTTTTGTTGGTCTTAGAGGAGTTATTGACATGTTTTGGTAATTTAAGGGAGAAATTGACAATTAAGTGATAGTTTGAGGAGATATGTGTATTTTTATTTCTTTTTAAGAATTGCTCAACTTCTATTTCAATTATTGGGGTTTATAAGTTTATTGGCGATTGAAAAATAGCACTATTCCTGCGTGGTACACCTGTCCCAAAAGTATTTCTTTAAGGTGGAAGCTAGCTAATTTGATTAATTGTGTTGCTTAGGACAAAAATACGGTACGATTGATATCAATCATATATAACAGTCTACTAAATAATATATATTATTCATAATATAAACTAAATTTCTTTTGATACCACATGGCTCGTGATAAATATTTCCACCTCTCTTGTACAATCCCCTTAATACCAGTGATGTTTTGAACTCTAAAAGTACTTAATTCCTTCATTTTATAGTATGCTTGTCATGATGATTTTATAGGCTAAAAGTGTACTTTCGAACAAAATTACAGAAAGTGAATTGTTTAGGGGTGTTTTTAGAGTAATGTTATATACTATATTTTTAATCATATAATTGTCCTACAATGTTAAAGTGACACTCCAAATCAACTATCGGGTCTTTATTTTTATTTAATAAGGATTATTCCAATGGTTAGTTGTGAGTGCCACGTTAGCCCCTTGTTGGATGAATATTAGATAAAAATTATAGTATCTAGTATTTCTTTTTTTAAAAATTGGGGTTTGAAAATATAGAAAAATCTGTTTTTTTAAATCACAAGTAATGGGGTATATTTTTAAAAACGCATGATTTTAAATGCTAAATTTCAATTTTAAAGGCCAAATCGCCATTTTATCGAATGTGTAACTACATTTTTAAAAATTACATTTTCAAATCATTATTTTTTAAGTCACACAATTTGAAACTACAAAACGCAAATATAAAGGGACTCTTAATTAAAATGGTTAAATACCTTTGACCCTTTTGTGGTAAACAAACTTTATAAAAGACCGCCTCGATTTCAAAACATATAGTAGGTGATACTTGGCTTAAGCCTAAATACCGAGACACTTCCGTTCATGAATTTAACGAAAATACACGTCAAACCAATCAAAAATTGCAAGGTGGCTTATATGCCTCATTAAAAATTATATTTAATTAAAAAAAAAAAATAGGGGTGGCTCATTCATCACCAAAGGCCGATCTATTTGGGGTTGTTTCGGCCACCCACATGTCTAGAAGTTGGCGCACCACCCATGATCATTGTGGATGGTTCTTATGGTTGGTCTGAAGGTGGTGAATCTCATTCCCAAAAGGCCTTAAAAAGAAAATTTTATGGTTCGGTCAAATGGGGTTAGCCTAACCAGCCCAAGGCCATGGGTTGGTTGGGCCTTCCGAAGACCAGCCATTTGACGACAAATATTGTGCAGTAAAAGGATCTCTGAATATCACTACCGAATCAGCTGGCATAGTGGATACCGTATACCACGTGTGTATTTTTATTAGCCCAGGAGATAGGCTTCTACAATTATCTGGAAAGTACTGAATCACTCCCACCCTCCTGAAATTTCAAATTAGGGTTTCTAATTCGTCGCCCTTTCTCTCCAATTCCCTTCTCTGCTTTGCTCTAATCCTTCAATCCCTGCGCTTTTCACAAAAATCCTTTGTCACAATGAAGAATCGGAAACTCAAAGATAAGGAAAACGGAGAGAAAATCAACGGTTCAGAATCGATCAAAATAAAGAAGAACAAGAAGAGGTTGGGTGGGCGTGGTCTTTCTCTCGAGGCCTTCGCCAATGCCAAATCAAAGAGGGATTTCTACAACCCAGCTCTGATAAGTAAGTATATTTTCTTTATTTTGCTAAAGCTTTAATTTTTCTTTTCTATTTTTTGGGGGGTGCTTATACTTAGACAAGTTGTGTTTTCTGATCATTGGGTTATTTATTTGATTTAAAAAATTTTGTATTTTGAATTTTTTGCTTGTTTGGTTTGATTGGTATGATGTAGTGGGGCTTGAAACCATTGTTTATCGAGCTAAATTTCCTCTTGTTTGATGAGAAATTTTTGAAGAAAATAAATGAGAAGAAAAATTTGCTTTTCATTTTGAGCTTTATGTCCTTTTTATCAAATGGGTTTTTACAGGTTTGATTGTGGAAAATACTGAGACCCAGATATATATATGTATGGAGTTTCATAGGATGCCAATAATTTGAAAACAAAGAGTGATAGGTAGGAAAATGTGAAGTAATTTAATATTGTATGACTACTTTTGAAATTGGAAACTCTGATGTGGTACTGTTCTAATCTGGTCCTCGTGTAGACTATAGGGGTTTTAAGCTGTAGATTGTATGCCTGATTCTGGGATCATATGGTTTTTTGAATAGATGACTTTTTTAAAGGAGCAATTTTAGTTTAAACCTTCAAAAATGTTATTCATCGTTTCAGTATTCTGTCTTCTCAGACCAGTCAGTGACTTACAAACCCTTGAGTGCACACATTAGAAAGAGGACGGACTGGATGGATGTTCTTGAATTCCCTTGTTCTCTTAGGAGAAACGTAGGCATCTTCCAGCCTAATGTACGTGCAACAAGAGCTACATTTTGATATACATAAAAGCCATCAAATGAACAATGAATGGACCACTTTTTTTTTTTTTTTTTTTTTTTTTTTTGTGGGGGAGGGAGGGAGAAGGGGGGGGGGGGGGGGTCCTAAACTTAGATATAAAAAAATGACAACGATTAAGCTGTTTTTATTCTTGTTCTTTTCAAGAATAGAATATTGTATGAATATTCTGTTATGAAAGAGAATGGGAAAGATGTCAGGGAATTTAAAATTTTGTCGGGCAAATTGTACCATTTAACTGACAGGTTGGTTCCTGTTATATGTCTTTTAGAGAAGCAAAAGGAGTTCTATAAGAATGCAAAAAATGTGAAGAAGTACAAGAAGTTGCTGAAGCAACAAAGTCAGCAGCATGATATTTCCTTACCTATAAGCCCCCTTGAGGTTTGTTATGATGTCTACTTCATCAAAGTCTTAGATTGTTTTGTTGGTTTCTCATATGTCGTAAGGTCTCAAATACTGCAATTTTTTTCATAAATTATTGTATCACTGTTTCTGAAATACAGTCCGTTACTAACTTACTCATGTCTTATAAAATTAGCATTGTTTTTAATTTTTTTTTTTTCAGGTAGTATGTGAATTTTAATCTAGAGGGTTAGGAATTTCAGTTCCCAAATATCAATTCATTGTTCGGCTTCTTCAGAATGCTGATTAAAATGGAAAAATGTTCGGTTGTGTTGTCTTTAAGTTTATAGCTCTCTATCTAACCCCCCCCAAAAAAAGTTTACACCTCTCAAACCCAAAAGCATCCATTTAGCCGCAGTCAGTAGTAGATGTGCAGTTGCACATGGAGCTTGGAAGCTTAAGTCACATTGCATTCTGATGGTTATTGCAGGAAGAGAATGAAACTGAAGATGGAACCACAATGAGTATGAAGAACAAGAACAACAGGAATCACGGTATACCCAGTTTGAAAGAAATGTATAAGCAGAAGCATGAAAAGAAAGAG
Source organism: Alnus rubra (assembly GCA_028654335.1). Taxonomy (NCBI): domain Eukaryota; kingdom Viridiplantae; phylum Streptophyta; class Magnoliopsida; order Fagales; family Betulaceae; genus Alnus; species Alnus rubra. The sequence continues at coordinate 523,921 of JAJPGS010000910.1, forward strand.
AGGACAAGGATTGAGATGGTGGCTCTTAATGAAGCAAAGATGGAAGAGAGAGAAAAAGCAGAAGCTCGGAGGAAGTCTGCGAGGGAGAAGATGTTCAAGAAGACGCAGGCAGGCCAGCCTGTTATGAAGTACAGAATTGAGCATCTATTGGAGACTATTGAAAAGTCGACCAGAAATTAAGTTGAAAAGATCTCCTCACGCATTACTGAGCATCTTTTGGGGGGGACTTGGTTGTAGTCTTCGTATATCATTTTTTGCTGCTTGAAATGTGATAGATGAATACTGTTTTGTCTTTCTTTGCCCTAATGTAAGAATTCAAGAACAGAATTTTTTATTTCATAGAGAAGAGAAGTGAAGTTATTAATCTGCATTACAATTGTGCCAATTTAGTTTTATTTCTCACTAGAATATGTAATTGAGCATTTAATGCATTTCGCGCATGTATTGAATTGTTTATCTATCTCCATCTCTCTTCTGCTCAAAGCTCATGCTTCTGAATGTGGTCTGTGCTGGGTCTTTCATCTTTCATGAATTGCAATCGTGTGTTACAAAACACTTGTAAGCTCCATGAAGAAGCTTAATTAAGGGCCTTAATCCATTTGTATATATTCTTGCATCACAATTCACAAAGCAGGTTTGTTCATACATACATCTAACTGGATGATACCTTATTATTCTTCTCTTTTTTGCAAGGATAAATTTTATTAAAAAGGAAACACAAAATTACAACAGAGGAATCCCCCACAGCAAAACGGAAGAGGGTCGCCTGCTGTAGAAAAACAGCAGAGAAGAAGATAGATGGAGAGGAGGTGTAGACGAGGCTTCAAACCATATCATCAACAAAACCCAGCTATCTATCTATTCGATTTATCAAGGTTATGATACGCACCAACTTTACCAAAAGCTAAAACAACGAAGAAAAACTCAGATAGGCAAGAAACATTTGGCCTAGAATATGTTGTCAGCTATAGCGATAAACAACAACTGGACGCGGAGTAACTGCAAACCGCCGTGGACGTGGGGTACTGCAGGTCATCATGAGAACCAGAGCTATCACCAACGCCAGTATGAGTCCCGTGAAATCCGGACCGCCGCCATCTAATTCCGAGCAAACGAGCTTTCCCATCACCAACGATTCAAAACACGAGCCTCCTGCTGTCCCTTCTCTGCACAATACAAGGAGAAAGAAGGCCCCTGAAATAAGAGAGGAGAGGGTATTGCTTTTTCTTTTGAAGACTTGACTTGGAAAACTCAATGTGCTTTCACATTCTTAGGAAGATTCTGGGATACTAATTATTTTACATCAAATTAACTTTCTATGAAGTTTCTCAGACCACATATTAAGGTCGTCAGCTGCATTTGTAGACTATATGTATATGACTATCCATGGGCCATGGCCACAAGCTGATTCCGTTGTGTACTTTTCAATATGACGTAGTTAGTATACTTTCATCAAAGTTGTTTGTTTGGACCAAGTTTCCTTCCTCGGAGGGAAGTCTTGAAAACGAGTAATTGTATCCGTCGCCCCTCCTGCGTCCATCCGGGTCTGACGTGGCATCACGTCACGTCATGCCTTAAAAAAATAAAAAAATAAAAATTCATATATTTTCTCAAATTACCTCTTAATTTTCAATTTCTTTCTAACTATTAATTGTTTTAATATCTCCCTTCAAACTATTAAAACAGGTTAATGTCCCCATAAGACCAACAAAAGGATAAAAATAATCATAAATTTTTTTTAATAAGACAAAAATATTTGTATAAATTCTAAAAAAATAAAAATAAAAAAACACAAAAGACCGATTTTTTTTTTTACAAAAATACAAAAAAAAACTGAAAATTATAAAAATAATAATAATAATTAAAAAAACAAATAAAAAAAAAGCTCGTTTTTATTTTTAAATAATTTTTTCACTTTTTTTAATAATTTTTTGAAAAGTATTTTCGTTATTAAGAAGAGACATTGACATTTTTTTTTTATAGTATAAAGAAAAGATTGACATAATTGATAATTTGGAGCTAAATTGATAATAAAGTTGGATTTTGAGGGTTACGTGTACTTAAAAAAAGAAAAAAAAAAAAAAAGAGGAAATCAAAATTTTGGATGCCAGCTTTATACACGAAAAACCAGTCTATTTTCTTCCCCCAAATCTTTCCCTCCTCCCTCCCTCCCTCCCTCCACCCCACCGACCACCACCCACCAGCTGAGCAGAGTCGACCACTGCCACCGGTACAGCTTCCACCGCACAGAGAAGACGACCCAGCCATCAAAAGAGGCTGCTTTGCTTCCATACTTGGCTGCGCGAGAGCTTCAATCTATAGACCGTTCTCCACACCCTTCTCATCAGAGTCAGTGACCCCTTTTTCTCATTTTATCATTCTCGTTGTTGTTTTTGGGGTCTTATTTTTAGCATGGGTTTGCTTTCTGCTTCTGGGTGCGATTTCGTTGTTGCTTTTTTGGGTCTTCTTTTGGGTTACTGAAATAGGGTCACCATTTCCTGAAATGGAGATGACCTTCTGCAATGGGTCTTCTTTTTTGGGTTTCTGAAATAGGGTCACCATTTCCTGAAATGGAGATGACCTTCTGAACTGGGTCTTCTTTTTGGTTTTCTGACTGTATAATAATCTTTTCTATCAATGTTCTTATGTCACCATTATGGCTGCCCCGTTCATAAACATTAAAACAAAAAGATTGGTAGGCCACTGTGTGTATTTTGGAGTGAAAGCTAAAACTTGAAAAACAGAGTAGTTTGTTTGATCTTCTTTTTCTTTTCTTTTTTTTTCGATGAATAAGTGAGCTATATTAAACCAGAAATAGCAAACTGTACAAACTCAGTCCCACAGAACAATACAACTAGAGCAAAAACATGCCCATGAACCCTCAAACCAGAGAACAACAAAACAAGGCTGGTAAACACCCAGCAACCTTACAACAAAGAAACAACCAACAAACAACTAGTATTACACCAGCAGGTTAGAATCTAAGTTCCAGCAATGACAAATTATAATGTTCTCTGCGTTCTTCTTGAATTTCTCCTTGCCTGAAATCTGGGACCGGACTTGCCAAAAAATAGACTTCAAAATCTGCTCATCCGTCTTCGGTTGTCCACTATGTTTGATAGCATATCTGGCATGCCAAATACCATAGACAGTGGAGCTCAAGATCAAACGGCACAAAACACCCATCAAAGCCTTTGTTTTCCATCTGCTGCAACCTTCACTAATTACAGCATGCCAATCAGTGGAAAGGACAAAGGGATAACACCTCTGCATACAAGTTTTCCAAATTCTGGAACTGAAACTACAGGAAAAGAAGAGATGATCCCTACTCTCAATAACACTATGGCAAAAAACACACTTAGAGTCACCTGTGTAGCCCCAAGTTAACAACAGATCACTAGTAGATAACCTAGTCGTGCATAGCAAGCCAAAGGAGAAAAGCCTGCTTTGGAATGGCATAAGGAAACCAAACCAAATCCCACCAATCCACAGTATCCTTCTTCCTTCTCAGAAAAAAAAAAAATCCAGGTATCAGCACTAATGTAAGTACCAGTCCGGCCAATTGTCCAGATAGGTTTATCAATAAGACCTAGATGAACCTCAGGGAGCCTACTTTGGATTTCCACCAAAGCATCAGAATGAGCTGGTTTCCATCTCCAAATTCCATTCCTAAGAATAGAATCTAACTTAGCATCCAACCGGCTTTGAGAATCATAGATGATTCTATAGCCATATTAGTCAAGCAACACACCAAGGGGATGCCAGTGATCCAACCACAAGTGAATGTTCTTGCCATCACCAACCTCAAACTTGAGAAAACCTCGGGCCACGCTCGTCATCTTGAGAAGTTTACTCCAACACCAAGAGCAATTTTGGGGGATGCTTACACTCCAAAAGCTCCTCCCTTTCAACAAATAATGCTGGACCCAAGCAACCCATATAGAGTTGGATCTAGCAAATAAACTCCAAATGTGTCTCATCATAAGTAGTTTGTAGTTTGTTTGATCTCTTTCAGCATATCTACTTGTCTTAGAAGAGAGCTTTCCCCTTTTGTTATGCAAGTGTTATATCTTTGCCCAGACTCAGTCATGAATTCCCACTTGCACGTAAGGTCATGGCCCTCATTAATGCGTGTGAAAACTATAGAAATCAACCTATTTTTGTTTCACAACTACTTCCAAATAATCTCACTGTTCTTATCATTTTCAATTATTTCATTCCTCTTTTAAACAGGAAGTTGAGGATCTTTATAAAGATGTTTCCAGTAGTGTAAGAATTGTTTGTTTGAATATGCATATATTTAAGGTGCGTAGTCCTCTTGTGGAAAGTAATAAGGTGCGTAGTCCTCTTGTGGTTTGAAGTAGAGGGAAGCCACCATCAACAAGGAAGATGTCTGAAGTAGAGAAAGCGGTGGTGAAGAAGTCAAGAGAAAGAAAGAATCAACCAAATGACACAAATGACAAGAGTCGCCTACTGCGAGGAAGAAAAACATCTAATTAGACATATGCTTGAGGCCTTTAATTATGCTTGTTTTAATATTTTTTAAATGCTTTCACTAACAAGTTTGTATTGTTTTATTAATGGTAGACTTCCCAAGGAAATGCTATTGTGGACACAAATGAAACTTTCTTGCCTCCCCTAACTAATACTCAACATGACAATGTAATTGGAACTCAAAATAGTGTAATTACTCAGATATTACAAGAGAAAACACGAGTTGAATATGATAACTGAGGAATTGTATAAAATAAGGTCGGTATTATCTATAATGTTTTTGCCATAATTTGCAAGGATCTCTAATCCTGGAGAATCGGGTTGTGCCACGCTGAGCCAATCAAGGTTGATTTTCTAGTTCTCACTTTTGGTAAGTATGTTGTTGTAAGGGTAATAGCATTCTGCAAGAATTTTAGGAAATAACCCAGGCAAAAAGATGAAAGATTTCAAGGATGAAGATGAAAATTATACTGAATAATGCAAGAAAATAGCTACGGGCGCTTGTAGAGGCCCTATCTCTCTAGAAAACTACTTAGCCAATATTCTTTTCTCACATTACTAGCCGTTGCGGCTCTTCCAAAATACCCACTTCTCTTAGAATCTTTCATAACAGAAAAGCTACAGCTGTCTATTAAGATAAAGCGCACAAAAGAAAACAAAAATGCAGCAAGGCGCATGCCGTACAGGATATCAAAACGCCCTCCTCCCAACATGAAACGCAAACATAAAACGATTGCTATTAAGCATGAAACGCCAAGTGATAGCCAGCTCATCACTGATCTAGAACCTTCTATTTCCATGTTGGTTTCCGTTGACTTGCTTGCAGAATATGAATACCATACCCTGCTATCCCAACCTTCATGTGCTGCCATGGTCTCCCGTATCATGCCCATAACAGGAGTCCCCCCATTCAAAACACCTTGCCCGCAAGATGGGGGTATTGCTCTTGCAGATTACGAAGTAATTCCCCAGAGTCATCCTCAACCGTTGCTCCCTTCCAGTGAACCAGCACCTCTGTCACAGAACGGTCCCCCTTTTTAACCATACAACGAGAAATCACAGCCTCAGGTTCCGACTTGATTTCACCTACCAAATTCACAGGTGGAAGAGTGGGCAATGGGGTGATGTGTTGACCCAATTTAAGCTTCAGGCAGGACACGTGAAAAATGGGATGAATCCGTGAAGAGGGAGGGAGGTCCGGTTTATAAGCCACAAGGCCAATGCACTGCAAGATTTTAGAGGGACCAAAAAACCGAGGAGACAACTTTAAATTCTTTCTCATGGCCACTGTCTTCTGCCGATATGGCTGAAGGCACAAGTAAACCCAGTCACCAACCTGAAATTCCCTCTCAGTGCGATGTTTATCAGCCTGTAATTTCATTTGATTCTGGGCTTGCTGCAGGTGCTCCTTAAGGAGGTTAACAATAGTGGAGATATTATCTCCTTAAGGAGATATTATTAACCCGTAATTATATCTTTTACTTATCAAAAAAAAGGAAGCCTGCAGCTCTGTGGTCCAAGAGGGAGTGGGAAAAGAGATCAAAGAGAGAGATAATTCCTCAGCAACTAAAGGTTCCTCAAACTTCCGAGATAAGGCGTCGGCAACCTTGTTTTCCTTCCCCTGTTTATATTCAATGACAAAATCATATCCGAGCAACTTGGAGAGCCATCTTTGCTGGGATATAGTGCCAACACGCTGTTCTAACAGGAATTTTAAAGACTACTGGTCTGTCTTAACTTTGAAAGAGTGACCTAAGAGGTAAGGCCGCCACTTTTGAACAACGGAGACTAAGGAAAAGAGCTCCTTCTCATAAGTGGAAAGGTGTAAGGCTTGACCTTTCAAAGCTTGACTCAGGAAAGCTATAGGGCGGCCTTCTTGCATTAAAACCACGCCAATTCCTGTTGCACACGCATCACATTCGATGGTGAAAGTTTTGGAAAAATCCGGCAAGCGTAAAAATAGAGGAGAAGTAACAGCATCTTTAAGCCGAAGGAAAGCAGCAATGGTTGCAGGAGTCCAATGAAAAGAATTTTTCTTGAGTAAGGCCGTGAGGGGAGCAGCAATTATCCCATAACCGCGGATAAATTTGCGGTAGTAGCCTGTTAACCCAAGAAAGCCCTGAAGAGACTTGATCGTTGTTGGGACAGACCATTAGAGCATAGCCTCAAGCTTAGATGGATCAGCCCGCACATCCTTGGCAGAAATAAGATGACCTAAATAGTCAATCTCGGATACTCCAAACCTGCATTTCGAACTTTTGGCATAAAGAAGATTAGTCTTAAGGATAAGCAAAACAGAATGCAAGTGAGCCAAATGATCTTCCAAAGAACGACTATAAACCAAGATGTCCTCAAAGAACACTAAGACGAACTTTCGAAGGCAAGGTTTGAATATGTCGTTCGTTAAGGCCTAAAAGGTTGCAGGGGCATTTGTCAAGCCAAAAGGCATAACAAGGAATTCTTAATGCCCCTCGTGAGTGCGGAATGCCGTTTTAGGAACATCAGCCGGTTTGACTCAAATTTGATGGTAACCCGAACGCAAGTCAAGTTTGGAAAAAATTGTAGCCCTATGAAGCTCATCAATAACTGGAATGGGGTATTTGTCCTTGAATGTATCCTGATTCAAGGCCTTGTAGTCAACACATAATTGCCAACTCCCATCCGGCTTTCGGACTAAGAGCACAGGGGAGGAGAAAGGACTCTAGCTTGATTGGATCACCCCCGAGAGCAGTAAATCCTTTACTATCTTCTCAATTTCTGATTTCTGAAAGTATGGATAGCGATAAGGTCTAATGCTAACTGGCTGGTTGGACTTCAGTAAAATTTGGTGATCCTGAGTTCATGGAGGTGGAAGACCAGTAGGTTCCACAAATACTTGATCAAATTGTTGCAACAATTCACAGATAGGACCAGGGGGGCTGTGGGCCGCAGGGTCCTCAACTAGCGATAAGAAATGCAAGAGGAAACTCTTGGAGGCCGAAGCAGGGGATCGAAGAAAATGAGAAGCGTCCTCCATAGTTAATCCAGTAGGGCTCAAACCTGTAAGGGTGACAGGGCAAGAATTAAGACTAAACTGCATAGTCATGACAGGAAAATCGCAAAGGATGGGACCCAAGGTCCACAACCATTCAACACCTAACACTACATCACACCCTCCTAATGGTAACAAATAAAATTCAGGAGTGATGACAGCCCCCTGCATTCAAATAGTGACTGAAGGACACTTGCCAGAACTCAAAAGTGTATTTCCATTTGCAAGCCGTACTTTCAATTGTAATGAAATAAGTTCACCCAAACACAGATTAGGCAAAGAATGCAAATCAATAAAATTATGGGTACTACCGGAGTCAATGAGAATGACTACCCGGTGATTACGAATCCAGCCTATGAGTCTCATAGTTTTAGGAGCAATAGAACTAGAAATCGCATGGAGTGAAATTTCAAGTTCTACAATCTCTTGAATAATAGGCTCATCCCCAGGTTCAATAGCGTCCAAAATTTCCACTACAGGGTCATCACCCGATTCCTCAGGAAGCAGTTCATGGCCATGCAACAAGTACAGTTTAGGAGACTTACACTTGTGAGCCGGATGCCACCGCTCCTCGCAGTTATAGCAAAGTCCCTTTTCTCGTCGCTCACGCACTTGAGCTGGAGATATGCGCTGGACCAAGATGCCATGGTTGGAACGAGTGGAAAAAACTGGGGTTGAGGAACCACTTAATTGGCTAGAAGAGGCCAACTGCTGACCCCAAGAGGGTGGCCTGCGTGAACTGTAAGAAGAACTCTGAGACTTGAAAGTTTTACGTCCGATAGTAAGATATTCTTCTTGTAGTTTGGCAAGCCCAAAAGCCGCAACCAGAGTGCGTGGAGCTAGCATCCGCAAAGGAAGACGAATCTCATCTTTGAGGTCACTGAGAAAATAGCTAAGCCGGTATTGATTGGAGAGGCCACGAAGGCGATTGGAGAGGGATTCAAATTGCGCCGTATAATCAACCACATTGGTGGAATGACGCAACTTCACCAAAGTCTCCATAGGGTCGTCGTAAGCCGAACCAAAGCGGGTGAGAAGAGCTTGTGTGAACGCCTCCCCATGTAGGAAATTGACCCGCTTCATCAACGTCTTGAAACTAGACGAGGGCTTCACCCTCCATATGGAAAGATGCCATCCGGATGCGTTGATACAAAGGAGTATGATAATAATTGAAGAACTGATTCACCTTGTAAGTCCAAGCCAACGGATTGTCACCATCGAAGCGAGGAAAGTCCAGACGAACAGCACGGGTGTGAATAGTCCGGTCGCCGCGATGATGACCATAAAAGTCATCGTCTTGATCCCAGCGCTCCTCTCTGTTGTCACGACAGTCCCAGTCAAAAGGACGACGCTCCTCCCTATTGTCACGATGGTCCTGACCAAAAGCCCGGTGGTCAGGGCAGTCTGGAACGACAGGTGGGAGATGGGCCATCTCTCGGTCGTCAGGTGGACGATCTGGACGTGGAGCATTCTGAGTCTGGAGAACGTTATGAAGAAGTTCAGTGAGGTCATTAAACTTATGTTCCACCAACGTTTTAAAGGTTTGTTACTGAGCAGGTCCTTCAGTACACTCCTTGATGGATTCCTGAAGTTGGAAAAGAAGGGTACCATCGGCCATTGTAATTGATCAGGGAAGAGAGGAAAAAAAAAATCTTGGCAAAAGAAGGCGGAACGGAAGGATAGGTGGCTGCGTTGATACCAACTGTAAGGGTAATAGCGTTCTGCAAGAATTTTAGGAAATAACCCAGGCAAAAAGATGGAAGATTTCAAGGATGAAGATGAAAATTATACTGAATAATGCAAGAAAACAGCTACGGGCGCTTGTAGAGGCCCTATCTCTCCAGAAAACTACTTAGCCAATATTCTTTTCTTACATTACTAGCCGCTGCAGCTCGTCCTAAATACCCGCTTCTGTTAGAATCTTTCATAACAGAAAAGCTACAGGTGCCTATTTAGATAAAGCGCACAAAAGAAAACAAAAATGCAGCAAGGCGCATGCTGTACAGGATATCAAAACGCCCTCCTCCCAACATGAAACGCAAACATAAAACAACTGCCATTAAGCATGAAACGCCTAGTGATAGCCAGCTCATCACTGCTCCAGAACCTTCTATTTCCTTCTGTTGGTTTCCGTTGACTTGCTTGCAGAATATGAATACCATACCCTGCTACCCCAACCTTCATGAGCTGCCATGTTCTCCCGTATCATGCCCATAACAGTTGTTTAAATTGGAAGTTTATCATAGTTATAGAGCACCATGCAGATTGTCTATTCTTTTTTTCTTTTTTCTTTTTTGTTTTTTCTGCTGATATTGGTCAATTTTTAAACATGCAGTGAGACACTGCTTGTCATGGAGCGAATTTTATGCCAGAGTATATATCAATCAGACATTCATGCTATAGATAAACTCAGTTTCTTTCAAAGTGCTTGTATTGTTTCAGTTGGTAATTTGTAAAGTTTGGATCTTGAGCTTTTGCATGTTGAGGTCACAGTAGACGGGTGGTTGTTTAGTCGCTGTGAAAATGACGAGAAGAGCTCATGGGAACCAAAAGATTTATCTAATGGTTAATCCATTTCTATATATTATTGCATCACAAAGCAGGTTTGTTCATACATACATCTGACTACCTTATTATTCTTTTCTCTCTTTTGCAAGGATAAATTTTATTAAATTATAATTGCATAGGAAGCACAAAATTACAGCAGAGGAATCCCCCACAGCAAAACGGAAGAGGGTCGCCTGCTGTAGAAAAACAGCAGAGAAGAAGATAGATGGAGAGGATGTGTAGACGAGGCTTATTAGTAGTCATCATCATTTGCACCCTTAAAACTTTATCATCAACAAAACCCAGCTAAAAGCTTATGATACGATTCATCAAGGTTATGATACGCACCAACTAAACCAAAAGCTAAAACATAGAAGATAAACTCAGATAGGCAAGAAACATTTGGCCTAGAACATGTCAGCCATAGTGATAAACAACAACTGGACCCGGAGCAACTGCAAACCGCCGTGGACGTGGGGTGCAGGTCATCATGAGAACCACGGCTATCACCAACGCCAGTAGGAGTCCCGAGAAATTCGGACCACAGCCATCTAATTCCGAGCAAATGAGCTTTCCCATAACCAACGCTTGCAGTCCCTTCTCTGCACAATCCAAGAAGAAAGAAGGCCCTGAAATAAGAGAGGAGAGGGTATTGCTTTTCTTTTGAAGACTTGACTTGGAAAACTTTACGTGCTTTCATATTCTTAAGAAGACTCTTGGAAACTATTTATTTTACATCAAATTAATTTTCTACCACGTTTCTCAGACCATAATTAAGGTCGTTGGCTGGATATGTAGACTCTGTATGACTAAATACTCCAATGAGAAGAGAGGAAGATCATATTCATGGCCACAAGTTGATTCCTTTATCTACTTTTCAATATGACGCGGTTAGTATAATACAGTAATAGAGCCTGTTTGGTTGTTGTTTTGGAAACAGTTTTTTTTTTTTTTGTTTCCAAAACAGCAAAACCGGTTTTGTCACTGTAGCCTTGCGTTTGGGTACCTGTTTTAAAACACAAAAATGGGTGAAAACAAAAACAAGTAAAACACGAAATCAAATCGGAAATCTGAGAACAATTTCAACCTGTTTCCCGAAAACATGTTTTATATACAGTAGCTAAAACAAGCTAAATGCGCTTTTAGATTAAGTGCACTAGGACGGTGGTTCGATTCATGAGAACTGCAGAGCAAGCTCTTCAAATCCTCCTTCATTTCCACCTGCTACACCTCCTTCCCATGTCCATTCTTTATTTTTTGAAAAAATTATAGTTTAGCCTCTCAAATTACCTCGTTTTGCGTTTAGTCCTACAAACTGTCAACACTCCAACTCTGGCCCCCAAACTACCAACTCCTGTGCCTCTTCATAATTCCTATAAAAATTAATTTTGAGGATTTTTTGTTGAGATTTCTCCAAGCAAGTTTAATTTTGTTTGATCTGAATATACATTTTTGTTTTATGAATGTATCCTCGTCATTTTATTTTTTGTCAAACCAAATTTGTGAATTGATATGTGTCCATGATGTTTATGGATCGAGTTGAATTTTTTTGTTTTTTCCTTGTTTTATTTTATATATTGGTCTATTGAGTCAGACTTACTTTTATAGCTCATGGTCTATTTTTCTTTCTTAAGAAGAAATTGTTTTGAAAACAATTGTCCAAACACTTTAACCATTATTTTTTGTTTTTAGAAATTATTTTCGAAACCAGTTTGCCAAACACTTTTTTAATGAAAAAACAACAGAAAACGATTTTCTGTTTTTGTTCTCGAAAACAATTTTCAAAAATAAAAACAAAAATCAATTTGCCAAACGAGCCCATACTTTTTAAATTATTGGTTTGGACCAAGTTTCCTTCCTCTGAGAGAAGTCTTGAAAACAAAAAATAAAGGCAAGGCCAAAAGCCTAAAGGGCCAAGTTCCACTCACACAAAGAGCTGAAAAAGCTTATGATCGAGTCAACGTTATTGCACAATTACAAGCCCACCGCATGATAAATAACCAAAGACTGTCTCGAGGGAGACCTTGCATAAAAGAGTCACCATCTCCAAAGATGTATAAATCTTTCCAGTCAAGAACTTTCTTTACTAAGCCTCTCTCTCAAAATTCATTACTGACTTAATTATAAGAGGTTTCTCGTTGACCCTTCTCAGGGTCAGCATCACTCTAGTGATCTCTCTTTGTTTTACAAGAACCCGTCGCTCAATCCCACGTGACATCGAATGCATGTTAGAATCACATGTTTTAAGAACGGATATTGATTTAATAGTGATTTTGTGGCGGCTATTCTATCAGAAAGGCGTGGATTGTCTATGTTTACCGGCCCAAAGCCATGCTACTGGGCTTTGTTACCCATCCGGAAAGAAGTGGTGAAAGCCCTTTTTTTTTGCTTTCTTAAATCAAATGTGAAAGCCTAAAATATTTTTAAGACTAACAGTTCATGCACCCTTTCACCACTAAATGTGAGTTTTTAAAAATTAAAATAAATAAATAAAAATAAAACTTGTCCTCATCAAACAGGAAGTGGATCGATTAACATGCCATTCACTACTATAGAGTAATAATTTTTTAACGGGATATATAATTCTTTGTTTCTCGTTTGAAAAAGTGTTTTAACGTGAAATAAAAAAGAAAACTGTTACGGTGATTTGAGTTGTTTGTTAATGAATTTGTCTCGAGAACAGAAAACACAAACAAATAACGGGTTTAAGAAACTGTTAGCAAGGCACAAAAACAGAGTTAGAACATGGGATTGTTAGTGATATTTCATGGAATGGGATTCCACTCTGCATTACTTTGAATGCTGTTCTGAGACCATAATCATTGTAGCTCAGAAGTTAGGAAGCCACAATGATGATGATTGATGAACACACACATACACATAAACAAACATATATGAGGCTGATCATTTGAGAGATTTGATATCCATATTTGTAATTCTAGTTCAGATTTTTTCACTGGCATGGTGGTGGTACCAAAGAGCTAGCTGGGCCATCTGCATTGTAACTTTGGTCAGGGAAAAATGTAGCTTTTTAATGGAAAAGCATGAAGCAGTAACTGTGATATAATAATGAGTGTGGGGGGTGAAAGAATAAAAATGAGTGATGAAGTCAGCAGAAGAAATCATACTAATAGTAATACGATAATGTAAAATGATGATGATCATCATCATCATCAATGTAAAACGTGTGGCCATCATCAACCAATGAAAATGTCTGGAATTTGATTACGCCACACACACAGGTCCCTCTCCTTCACTTTTTTTTCTTCTTGTTTTTGGCTGAGTCAGTCTGGTGGGGGTGTCTGACTGTCTGTGTTATGTTATTGTCTGTCTATCTGCCATCCTGATATCTTTCTCTTCTTCTTTCTTTTTTCTTTTGTAATTTAATTGAGAAATGATAGAGTGCAAGACGATTACCAAAATTATGTGGAGATCCGTATTTATAGTATTTTTTTTCATTAATTGTTTGAGTAAAGTTCATATAATTGTCTCAAACTATCACTCAATTGGCATTTGTCAACCAAAAATTTTAATTTTGACAATATATCTCACAAACTACTAAAAATTGTCAACGATCCTTTGATGACGAAAATACCCTTAATAAAATAATAATAATAAAAAAATACATAAAACTCAAGGGTGGTCAAATTTACAAATAAAAATAAAAATTAACAAAGTTATATTTTTTTATATTAAAATTGTTGTTTTTTTTTAGAAATTAAACATTTTTTATTTTTAAGAAGAAAAAAATAAAAAATTTCGTTTTAAAAAAAAAAAAAAAAACTTAAAAATTTTCTTTTTTTTAAAAAAAAAAAATTAGAATTTCTTTTTTTTCAAATTAAAAATTGTGTTTTTTAAAAATAAATAATATATGCTTTAAAAAAATGAAAAAATTACATTTAATCCCCCCAAACTACCAAACATCGCACTCTGGCACCCAAACTATCAAAAAGTACTAAAAAGACCTTATTTTTCAAAATATTTTCATAACACCCTTGCCACATGTCATTTTTTCAACTAAAATAATAATGAAATTTAAAACAATTTAAAAATCAAAGAAAAAAAAATACTAAAATATGGGGCGGCCAGCCACCCCCAAGGCCGGTTTGGAGGTTTCCAAACCACTCTCATGGCCCTTGGGGATGGTCTGGTCACCCCCAATAAGCAAAATGAGGTGGCCGAAACCACCTCCAAGAGCCTTGAGAGTGGCTCGGTCACCCCTGTTTGACTTGGGAGTGGATTCGGCACAAGTGACAAATGAATATATTAAATTGATATTTTTAAAAGCTTATTAAAATGATTAAAAAAATGATGAAATATCAAGAGTAGTAAGTGAAATTTTGTCTTTAATTTATATATATATATATAATGTGATATTAAAACTTAGAGAGAAGAGAAGGTACTTTGGTTGCTGGGTCATTTATCAGGAGGTGGGTGTGGAGATGAAAAGCGAGCGTGAATGTAGCAAAAAGTTGTGGACACCCTCCAATGTCACCGAATCTATCACGTGGCTCTTCAGTCGAGGCCTTCTCTCTCTCTCTCTCTCCAATGAAAAAAAGAAGAACATTTACCGAAGGAAGGCCCATTTCTGATGCAAATTGACAGTAAAGTTCTGCACAAGTGTTTTTCCTCCATGAGTAACTCCATGTCTTGCTGCTTGCTCGAGACATGACTTGCTGTCTGCATGGACTAAATGTTTTGTATTTCGGTCCATCCCACAAATACATGTGCAATGTCTTTCCACATTGTTTGTTTTAAACTACCTTAGGTTAGGAGGCTTTTAGACTTTTGGCCCTTTGGGATAAAGATTTTTAGGAAATTTGATTTCTAAATTGCTACTAATATAGACGGTAAATATAAAATAATTCTTGCAATGACCGTAATAGATCTTCAAATAACGCTAGAAAATGCCACATTAAAATCACATGGTGTTATCGAAGCAGTCAGAAAGAATTTTCCTCTTAAAAGGCCTTGTCTTCACTTTTGCAGAGGTTTTGTTCAAAGTTTTTTTACAACATAGGGAGCAAAAATATGATGCAAATTTCAACTATAAAGTGCCACATTTTTAATATTTAACGTTTTTCAAGCATTTCGATGCCTAGAAACAGCCTAAATTTTGTAATTTAAAAATCTACAAAATTTTTTTTTTAGAATTATAGAGAATCTTGATCCATCTCACAATACCATCACCTCCAACAAATTTCGGGCAACCTACTCAGGTAGCCTCCATCCGAACTCTCACATTTTCTTCCTAGATTTCTAGCAATTCAAACAAAAAATTGTTGAAAATCCAGATCTAGGCCTTAAACATTATGAGTTCTTCGTAGAGTAATTTATGGTTGTTTTTTGTTTTCGGGTTTGTTAAAAGTTTTTTTGTTCCCAAAATAAAAACGTTAACAAACCTTTCAAAAACACAAAACTCTTATATATATATATATATATATATATATCCACCTTTGTCACATCAGTACACTTTTTCAAAACCAAAAACAAAAATGTAAATCCTTAAAAACACATTAATAACATACATGTTAACATTTGTAATGTGTTATGTTTTGAAAAATATTTTATATTTGAAGTTATTTATTCGTGCTAAGAGCTACATTTTTATCTGGGAAAAGCGTACTGAGTAGTCTTCGTTTTCCTGCATGATCTTGATATCCAAGCTGTCTTCGCTTTCCTTCATGATCTTGATTTCCAATTTTACAATTTTGAACAAAAATTCGATCATCATGGTTGTCTTTTTTATTTAGTTATTCCTTCCGGACGTACCAAACAGAATCTAACAGGAACGATGCATTATATTAGCCACAATTTGGTAAGCAGACCTTCACTTTTCAGCTACTTTCCCAATTTTTTCCAAGCACTTTTGACTTGGATTTTCTTCTCCCATGTGGTCAACTGATCGGAGGATAAAACACAGACGAAGCAACAAGAATCCCAGGAGTCAACTGTGATTGACGAAAAATTTGACAATCATCAACAGAACAGCACGTGCTTTCACATGCCTTTGAACAGTCCCAAACAACAACCAATTCATTGAATTCAATCTGTTAAGACCTGTCAAACCTAGAAAATTCACACACGCCCACACATACAGGGTAGTAATATAGAAATGGGATCCTGTTTCTGTCCAGTTCTTGGGCGAATTGACCACCAAATGCTGCCGTGTAGTCATCGGCACTTTGAACTGTACAGAGACCGAACCACAATCCGAGAATCCAATTCATGGTTCAGATGACATGTCACAAATCTAATTATGTATATGCTACCACACGGTGATAGATACAACAAAACAAAATCCGAACCAATAAATAGTTTGTAAAATCACGGCAACCCTTTGAACTGGGGTTAAGACATTGGTCAGAGACAAAACTATGAACCCTCACGTACTCAAAGTGGAAACTGGAAAGAATATCTCAAGGAACTGGAACAAATGATAAACAACCCCCCAACAAAACCTAATGCATATCAACAACACCTTCCTTTGAAAATTCAAAAGAGGTCATTCCAGTAAAGTTTTCAGCAACAACTGAAGATGAATTCCAACCGTGATAAACCACGCGGTGGCCCACCTTGTGTTGGCAATGTTATCACAAAATTTTACTGCTCTTAGATGGACATTGTTATGATTCAATTAAGAAATTGAGAATACTGTTACTGATTCAGTTAATTATAAGTTAAAGAGGAACAAAGAAAACAAGAAAGAAACTATAACCTTTTAAAAGGTCGAAAGAATGAGATTCAAATCCAACATTACAAGTACAATTACAAAGGTGTATTGTACATAAACTCTTATTCCTTAGGAAGGCCAACACTGACACAACTTAGTCCACAAGATAACTACTTCCTGATGAAAAACAAGGAAATATCAATGGATAAACATGCACAAGTCTGCAAATAGTATACATGGTGACTGCCGAATAAAATACTAACCACTATTTGATACACATACAACAATAGGAGTTCTAACATCTTTATTAATCACTAATTGGTATCCCATAGCTCAGCCAAGTATAAAATCAGATGCAATCAAGCCCTTGAGCTTCTGTATAACCTCCCAACCTTGCTCCCACTCTGATTAGGGCAGCAATTATATTAAGCTACATAAAAGTAAATGCAAAACAATGGGTACCATATAGAGCATGTACCTTGCTATACCCATTCCCGCATTCTGAGGGGCTTGATTTACTGGGCATAATACATCGGCAGAACTGTCAAGAAAGCCTCAATTCAGAATCTTCATCCATTGTCCAAACAAAAGGAGGCATGTCAAACCTTGGCCCCGCAACAGTCCTATATATATAAAGCTTCTCAACATGGCAGCTTTCTGGTCTCGAGTCTGGAGGTCCCCTTTCATCAATAACCTCGACATTAAGCCTTGGCATCTTCTGACCTAACAGCTTACAAGCTCCGAAACTCACACAGCAAGAAGACATCCAAAGGGATCGCATTGTCTCCAGCTTTGCAGCATTGGCCAAAAGAGCCTTGTCACCAAAGGGGCAGTCCCTAATCTCCAATTTCCTAAGGTTTTCACAACCAGACAGTACGTGATGGAGTCCTAGATCACTTTCTCCAGCAAAAGCTACAGAGAGCATCTCTAATTTTTTGGCAAAAGTCCCAATATACTCAAACACACGATCAGTGAGAAGACCAGAAAGGGAGAGCCGCTGTAGATCCTTGCAGTGCTCAACAATGGCTCCAAATCCCGCATCAAGTGGTTGAAGAGTAACGTAATCAGGAGTTCGTGGCTCAATAATACAAAGACGAAACCTTGTCATGTTAGGTCGATTCCGTGCAATGGTCCTTAAGGCAGCATTAGACATTTGACGGCAGAAGTACAGAACTGACTGGAGCTTGGGGCAGCCTGCAGAAACTGAGACAAGGCCCTGCTCTGACAAGGATACATTTGGTTCTGCGTCATATGGATCAGATGGAAATACCCTCAATTCCCGCAGATCCTTGCAAGATGCTGCAAGGGCATCAAGGCCAGTATCTTCAATGTAATCCAGCACCTGCAGTCACGTCCTCAATTAACACGACAGGAACAGGCTCGTCTCAATCCAAAACAATATCAAAATTAGACAAACAGCAAACATTGAAGAAGATCATTGAATAAAATCAGACATACCCATAAGCGCTGCAAATTTTGACATTGGCTAACTAGCTTGATAAGATCAGGGCTTTGGATAGTGGCATAACTCAAGTTCAATGATGTTAGCCTAGAGCAGATAGGGTAAACAGCTGGAAAATAGGCTGGGACTGCGTCCCAAAAACCAGACAGGCCCTTCAGTTCCTTGCACCCAGAAAATGCTCCTGATAGGTTTGAGAATACATCAGGTCGCAACTCAGATGCATAGACCCCCGTGCCAAACTCAACCAGCTGAGGTGCCCGACGAAGAAGGTTCGCAAGCCTGTCAAGGGGCACGGCACGGTTGAGCCGGAGAGTCCTCAGGTTGGGGCATCTACCCACCAGGCGCTCCAGGGCAGAGAAACTCACCTCAGACGTTAAGCAGGAAATGTTAAGGGACACCAAGGACGTATAGTTATCAGGAAAATGGCTGAGCCAGTGCCCACTCAGGTCTTCCACTTCACTCTCCCGCAGGTCCAGCTCTCTCAAATTCCTGTAGTGCACCGGCAAACAACTTGCTCAGTAAAGACAAAGGTAGAAACATTTCACATAGTTAGTACAACTATAACATTACCATATGAAGCAGTTCAGTGGAACAAAACAAACAGTTATAAAACTTAAACTGTCTATTAACATTACCAAGCTTGTTACCCTGCATATCACTGACAATGACAAAAAAATTAACTCTTTTTTTTTTTTCCTTTGGGTAACCATTAATGACAAGGATTACAAGAAGAGGAAAGTCACTTATTCCTGATCTCTATGAAATTTTCATTAAACCAAATTTCCCAGAGCAGAAGAAGGGAAAACAAGTTCTTCCCAGAAAAGCAATAACACAAAAATCAGAAATTAACACAACAGAATCTTACATTTTTTTTTTCCTTTTGATGAATACAACAGAGTCTTCAATTAATAACATGAAAGCCAAAATTAGAAAATTCATCATTCTGACTACAATTACATAAAAGTAAGAAAAAAGAACCTAATTGAGGAATTCAAAAGAAAGCCACGCTGTCCAAGAAACAACAATCCAAAACTTTGAAAACAACCCCACATCACAAACAAACAAAATAGCTAAAAGGAAAAGGCAACCTAAGCAACCCAAGTGATATTGACTAGGTTTTCCATCTTAGCCAGTCAGAAAAACGAAAGTGCCTTCCCAGATCTACAAGATACCAAGGCAGAAAATAAAGCAACCAAGGCGAAGTAAGAGTAGCCAACCATCGTTGATTTCCCATCTATATACAGAAACCCAAAATCTTAAAACCACACAATGCACGTACAATCAAGTTTTTTTTTTACTTGGGAATCAATCATGAAGGAGCAACAAATTTTGATTCAAACAAATCGACCAGTATCTCAAACTAGGGGAAACAAAAAATAAATAAATAAATCAGTGACAAACTACATCTAACAATTAAAGTCAGATCTTTCCATATATGCATCACCATTACCCACTCAAAGCTCGGAGGAAAACACCATGAATCCCCAAAAATACGACAATGCTGCACTTTAGTCCCTCTGAGACTGTTAACACTTAGCTAAAGCCAAGAAATTTAACATGGAAAATAACATCGTTCTCCGCATTTAAGACCTATCAAATCTAAAAACCTTAACTCAACCGAGCCAAACTCAACGATTCGCTTAAGCTAAAAAGCCCGTTCTCTCATTTCCCTTAAAACCAACCCTACATTACTCCAAAGATCCAAACTTGTACGCACACTTCCCCCTCCCACCAAAGTAAAACTCACTCAAAACAAACCCATATCTCCAATTTCTAAACAGAGCTAAAACACACAAAAACCGAACCTGCAATTGGCAGCAATGGCGGCTAAGCCCACGGTGCTGAACCCCTCGCACGAGGAAAGCACGAGGACCTTGAAGTTCTTGAAGGACTTGGAGATGAGCTCCAAGCCCTCGTCCGTGACCACCATGCGCTTGAGCCGAATCTCCTCCAGCCACGGGTAGGCGGCGGCCATGGCGGCGATCCAGGGGCCAACGTAGCCTCCCCAGCCGTCTGGCACGAGGCTGAAGTCCGCGAAGTGAGGCTTCCCCTTTAGCTCCACGCTCCTCACCTCCGGGAACCGTCGGATCACCATCCGAGGGCTGATCGCGTAGCAGTTACCCACAAACACCCTCCTCCTGCTCCACCGCTCGATCTCGTACCACGACTTGCACACCAACGAGATCACGTTCCTGTCCTTGCCATCCTGTATGAACGAGAACACGTGCTCCAACACCTCCTCCGGGAACGAGCTCCCCGCCATTTTCTGCATCACCCTCCTCTCCGACGTCGTTTAAGAAGCAGCCCCGAGCCCAGCCAACCAACACGACGACGACAATTAACACTCAACGGAGACTGTTAGATCTGAGAGAGAGCGTTGAGCGTTGAGCATTGACATTATAAGTGTGTTGAAGAGGATAAGGATTTGTTTGTGTTTGTGTTGTCCTGTGAGGTTAAGAAAGGCAAAATATTAACCAGGGTTAAAGAGCTGGTCACTGTGATGGACCGTGGTGATGCGGACACGTGGTCGGCCTGGATGCAATCTTATCCGTTGGGCCGACGAATGGGAGCCGCATAAAACGGGTGTACGTAATAAGTAAGAGCGTGGAGCCCGGGGAGGACTCCGCGAGAAAATGAATTTTTTTTTTTTTTTTTTTTTTTTTATCTCTTTTCTTTCTAATCGAATCTTGAAATTCTCGGGAGGGAGTGAATAAAGTGTTATCATGTGTAGCGTAATCGGTGGAGGGAGAATGGGAGGAATCTCATGATTCGGATTGCACGGCTGGATCTGAGGCCGAGGATATTGCGGGGACCACAGAGCTAATCGGAGAGAAATAGAAGGAAAAGGGCAAACAAAATATTTAATAAGGGTAAAAATAATGTGGAATGATATGATGTGAAGTCTGGCTATGATGACATCATGGCCGTCCAATCATACGTGACTATTTCGATCTATCGTTCAGTCTCTTATGCCATACATGATTTATATGATTAGACACGTAACGGAGCTTAACTATTTACTAATTTTGATCATCTATTAAATCATTTTCTACGAGATTGAAATTGTTAATTTGCTTTCACTTTGGAACATTCCCCATGTAAAAAGTCTTGTCATTTTTTAGAGTTACTATTTGGTTTGTGAAACTATGGACGATTTTTTCTTTCTCTTTCTCTTTCTCTTTCTCTTTCTCTTTCTTTTTCTTTTTCTTTTTAAGTGTGTGATGAATAATTCTTTGATTCGACTTGATATTTATCTTTAATACATGTTATTCTCAATAAGAAACTGTGTGAGAATAAAAGCTTTTACGAATGTGGTATTTATGAGTAATTCTATACGTCATACCCATATCTGTCTTGTGTACTCTCTAATAATAATATGACTTTTAAAATCACGATTTAATTAAAATTCAATAATGTTCAACTACAAGTCCAACGATAATTTTCAAAATCATATCATTATTAGAGAAATACAAGAACGACATGAGTATGACTTTCAGAAGTACTCGGTATTTACACTCCTCCCACAATTGTTGTCAGGGGTATAATACACAGGTGTGTGAAAGTGACGAAAAATTCATACCAATTGCTCTCAAGGGTGTAATACAAAAGTGTATGGGAAAGCGACGGAAAATAGCATAGACATATAAAAAGCATATACTATTTTATTTTAGTGCTCATGAACATTACTTTTTGTTGGTAAATATGTTTAGGCTAATTAATAATATTTTAGGCAGTTTGTTTCTAAAACTAATAATTAGTGATTCTAATTGATTAAAGTACAAAACCAACTGCACGTAGCATCTTTAACGAAGACCTTTATACAGTGTACGGACAGAAGGTAATAATATGGCAGAGAGTTACACGTAGACCCAGGAAAAATGCCCCCATGTGAACAGTAACTTTTAATTTCCCAGAAACGGTAAAAAAAAAAAAATCTCAAGCGTCCTTCGAGTTTCCCCAAGTGCACGTACACGGCATAAACAAAATTATTGACCACATGGTTGAAAATGACGGATTTGGCCCCAATCATATGGAGGGAGTTGATGGGTTTACCCTAAATTCATTTCGTATAAATGTGGGGGGGTACAAGTGTCAGTCGGTGAAAAGGACATGGTATTATGGGGTCGCTTTGCCTCAGCATGGAGTCCATGGACCTGTCCCTTTTGTGTCTAAAAAGCTGAGAGCTAAAAACCAACGGCTCAGATTCATTCCTCGTAAAGAAAACATCTAGACCGTTGGTTGGGGCCCTCTTGTTTGCGTCCTTATCGATGGTAACCGTAAATCTTGTCTCTACTCGGAACTGTTTCTGAACAACATGTGTAAACCAAAACATAATATTCCCTGTCTTTTATTTTGAGGAACAACAAAAAGAGTTCAAAAAATATATTTTAGGGTTGGATATTACGAGTACTCCTAGAGTAGGGTAGGGTTGGATTCGTTGGAAATTACGAATTTTACTACAATTTTTTTTATAAATTTTTTTTATTACCTCAATTATTAAAATATAAAATTCACAAAATGACGAACCCCTCCATTTGAGAGTAGCTCTATGATTAAGATTTAATGTTGTTGCATTTAATAGTATATATGAAATCACATAATAAATAGAGAAATTGTTATTTCATATTCTCTCATCCATTTTCTGTTTAAATCAACTATTGGTTCTGCTTATAATTAAAAGAGAAATGATTCATACACTCATTTCTCACAACAGCCCAACAACAAGCTGACGTGGCTGGTAGTATTTTATTATTTTTTTACAAAAAGAAAAGAAAAGAAAAGAAAAAAAGTAATAAAATATTACAAGCCACATCAACTTGTTGTGGAGTTGTTGTGAGAAATGAGTGTAGGGATCATTTTTCTAATTAAAATTCAATGTTGTTGCATCTAACGGTATATATGAAGTCACATAATAATTAAATAAATAGTTATTTCATATTCTATCATCATCCATCTTCTATTTAAATCAACCATTGGATTTGTTTGTAGATAAAATTTAATATTGTTGCATCTAATGATATATATGAAGTCACATAATAAATAAATAAATGGTTATTTCATATTCTATCGTCATCCATCTTCTGTTTAAATCAACAGTTGGATATGCATGTGGGTCTTATAAATTTAATGATTAATTTTTTTTAAAAAAATTATACAGATTGAAATGAATGGAAGACGTACCACATAATATGAAATATTATTTCTCTAATAAATAATGTAGCATGATTACATTATTAGATGCAAGATTAAATTCTTACCATAAAATGGAAAGAACAATTTTTGGACCGACACAAGTGAGTTTGTAAGAAAATTTTAATAAAATCTACCGTATTCTTTTTTTTTTTTTTGACATGTCCACACAACAAGGAGAAGAGGGATTCGAACTAAGTGACCTCCGCTTTATAAAGCGTGGTTCACAGCCGATTGAGCTACCTCTTAGGGACAAATCTACCGTTTTCTAAGCATCTTACTATGATATTTTCTCTTAAAACTTCAAATAAATATAACCACCAGACGGATTAGGATCTTCTACAATCATTTGTTTGAATTTAAGAAATTTTTTTTATATAACATATCCACACAAGAGAGGGAGGGAGAATTTGAACTAATGACCTCCGCTTCATAAGGCGTGGTCCTCAGCCGATTGAACTACCCCTTGTGAACGAATTTAAGAAAATTTAGGCAGGTCACTTATGGGATTCACCTGACTAAATAAAAATTGAGTTACCAAATTACTTATCCGATGAGGCAAGTCTCATAAATAGTCTCTCATAATCACGTGTTCGAATTGTCTCAAATTCAAACAAATAATTATAAAAGATTCTCATCCCCGATAAAAATTTCAAAATTTATTTAAGTAGGGTGTTTCATGTGGACTCTTTTACGATATACTGTTCAAAGCAAATTGCTAAATAGAAATCTCGCTTCTAGAAATTCAGGTATTAACTTGGGGTTGGAATATTAATTTGGGTTAGCTGAGTTGTCGTGCACGTAAAGTCGATTTTTTATTGGTGAGAAATCGGGATTAAGATTTATTTATTTATTAAAAACACAGATTAATTAAAAAAAAGAAAAGAAGAAGAAGATTAAATAAAAGCCCCACGCACGGTTCTCCGGGAATCTCTCTCCGGTTGGAGTTTGGTGGATATTTTTGTAAATTTCGCGGTGAGTTGAAAATGTTTTTGGAAATCGAATTTGTAGGAAAAATAATCATACCCTTTGCCATCTTCAATGCCTTGGTACCATTTGATTACTCCACTTTTGCTGACATGGCGAGATAGACTTAAATAATGTGTTTCTTCTGTCGTGGTTCGTGTTCTTTTAATAATAATACTATTTTCTTAATTAATTATGTTTTTTTGGTATTTTTTATGTTAATCGCCTGCACGTGAAGTGCCACAACCAATGTCGTGGATTGGAAAAATCAATTTTACGTGCAACCACACCCAACTGCATGCCGCTACACGTGCTTCTTACTTATGCCCAATTTTGTTCAGTTTGTTAATGCTTTTAGGAATTTATTATTATTATTATTATTTTGAGTAATGTTATATATATTTAAGTATTTTTTTTATTTTAATAATTGAAGCCCAATACGAGATGAAGATAACGTTCGAATTAAGGAGTTTTGTTTTGATACCATGTTAAATTACGTACCACTTATTCAAAAAATTTAAGCTGGAAGAAAATAGTAAGTTTAATTATTAAATTTATATTCGAACTAACAAAAAAAATGATAAATGATAAATGCACGTGAAAATTACATACTCTAATGATAATCGCCAGTTTAATAGACTTAATCGTAGAAAAATTGACTATGTCGCCTAACTAAAAGCTAAGTAGATTCAACTCCGACGTAGGAAAACAAAAGCAGTGATTTTGATAACCCTATAAATTTGTATGTATTAACATTATAAACTACAATTGATGGAAAGTTTAGAAAAAATAATTAAATAAAAATTAAAATAATCCCATCAATCTTTTTTGACCTTTTTTATTTTTTTCAGGGTGTTGTTTTCCTTTACTTGTATATTCTTGTGGACCCTAATCTTTTGAGTTTTTCAGATATACCTTTTTATATAGTATTAATTATGTCCTCCTACTTGTCATCTTGGCCATAAAAGTAACATTTATTCTTTATTTATGTTCCCCTTTTTCATATGGGCAGAGGAGTACAAAGTGAGTATTAATATTACCTTTTTCTCATTAATTAAAAACTATTAATTAGCATAAGATCTTTCACTCACCGGGGGAGGTACCACATGGCTACCAAAGTGGTTGATCCCATCGATCTGAGTAGATATTTCAGAAATATTACTATTTTTTTTTTATGAATAAATATTATATTTCAGAAATATTACTAAGCTTGTGGGCTCATAAGCAAAATTATTAGAAGATCAGGATGGATTGAATTGCAATAAAAGCACAAAGGGTACTGTTTCTGTGTTTCAGAAGCAAGTAAAGTCTACGTACATTAATTAATCTTTAAAAATGCAAGTTATGAGGCACTAATTGCACATCAATTAATTCATCAAAATCATACAAATTAGCAGCACATGATAGTTTATCTTATATATACAGAGCTAATTAAGTTCGATTATGCTAACGTTAAAATCACTTTCTATTAGCCGAAGTGTCTCTATCTTATCATTTACTAAGCCTTATTATCTCTATCCTTCTATCACATTATTTTAAACGATTTTTAAAATAATTCAAGTTGATTTTTAGTGTTTTGGGTTTCATCTTTTATTTTATTTTTTTTAAATCCCTAATCTTTTAAAAATATATTGATTTTACATTACTTTTACATTTTTGTATAAGTGTTAGACGAGAAAACAACACAATCAACTAAAACAATGTAAACATAAGCTATACATAATCCAAAATAATGTCATTTTGATTTTAAAAACAAAATGATGTCGTTTTTGTGAATTTATTAATTTATATGTATAGTAAATTATATATAAAAAGGGTATGTGAATGAGGTTAGAATATATAACCGCATCCGCATACTCTAAATCGTTATCTGCATATGCATATAGTGATTTTTGTTAACCGCATGTATGAATAACAGATGCGAGCTATTAATATCCGCATGTATGTACACCCCTAATTTGGCAATCTACAAGACACTTACAACGTTTAATCGCATCTGCATACCCTAAAACCGTTATCTGTATATGCAGATAGTGGTTTTTGTTAACCACATGCACAGATAACGGATGCGAGCGATTAATACCCGTCCGTATGTACACTCTTAATTTGACAGTCTATAAGACATTTATCACGTTTATTAACTAACGTGACATGCTACATGGTACTTGTCACGTCAACTACTAAAATGTAAAAAAAATTGAAATGTAAATACCACTTATTTTTTGTTATTTTTTAAAAAAAATAAAAAATAAAAAGAAGAAAAAGTTATAGGGTATCCCAAATGGTTCTTAACTTTCTAAGGGGAAGGATGGTTTCTTGTCAGCATAGGACAGGACTTGTGGCATACTTTTGTTGACCAAAACAAAAGAAAAAAATCAAGATTGAGGGGGGTGGAGGGGCTCACTTTGACCAGCATTATGCATGGCTCCACCACTGAGGCGCATATTAACAAAAACTAGGCATCAACGACTCTTTCTTAATAATTCTATTTGTGGATTATAACAATCGACAAAAGGAACTTTTGACGATTAATAGCCATAATGAGGAAAGGATAAATAATTTAGCAGCCCAGTTTTTCTTGATTCTATACCATACAATATCAATCACCAATTTCCCCCATCAAATTTCAATATATATAGATTTTTTATTTGGTTATTTTGTGTTCATATCGAATGAAAAATGGTAGGTTACTTAATGGGACATCTTCGGTCCTCCCCTCTCCAAATACCTAGCCTTGTTATGTTATAATTAAACTTATAATTTCTTTATTAGTTTAAAATTTTGAGGTAATTGGAAATTTGAAATGGTATCTTGAGGTAATCTCTAGCAATATTAATTTTTCTTTTTTTTAGATAATTGGTGATTTCAAATGGCATGATCGAGAGCAAAAGTCATGGATTTAAACATTGTCTCTATTGTAAGATTATACATGCATATATTACTTTCAGCTAATCGCTTCCGCATCATATATGCGCAGTTATTAACTGCTATTCACATTTCAAGTAATGGCCGAGCTGTTTAGGCCTCTATTATGACTTATTTTAAACGATTTTGAAAATATTTTGAGCATGCTTTTTAAGTGTTTTTGACTTGTTTTAGGTTTTTTTTTTTTTTTTTTTTTTATTTTATTTAAAGCTTTAGTGTTTTGGATGAAATCCATATTTTGATTACACATTCTAGCCTAGAAGTAACAAAGTAAATACAAATACCCCATGATGAGTATTAAACACCAAAATGAAGTTGTTTTGGTGAATTTGTTTATATATATAAGGGTATGCGGATGCACTTCAACTGTTAGTTGCGAATAACACATAGTTGCTGTTAATAACCGTCCATATGTAAAACCCTACACTTTTAAAATAATCGGTGATTTCAACTTTTATTTGTAAGACTTTGGAAGGAAGACTTTAAATAACTCAGCATAGGAAACCCCCATTTTCATTGTCAAATTTCAACTATTTAAGAGATTCTTTTTTTCTTTTGCTTTTCTTTTATTTTTTTTTTAAAAAAAAAAATTTAAATACGTGGAATTCCTTGTTCCAGCCAATTAATGCATGCTCATGTGCAAGAATCGAAATATCGCCACACATATATGACTTATCCCATGGAGAAGATCTTTTCGTTTACCTAACCTTAGCCCAAATATTGACAAAATTATGCTTCCATTCTTCCAAAAGGAGCAAGCTGGAAGAACCAGCGGACTAAAACTCCCTAATATCTCGGTTCAATCCAAGTGATTACTGTAGCAGCTTCCATCAAAAGTTATCCAAATCTTACTTTCCAAATGATGTGTTCCAGTGTCACTGTCTCATGTAATTTAATTATTTTGTAAAATCTGTGATTATCTCCAATAATTATAACAATTTATTTGATAAATAAAATTAAAATTTGAGAAAATTCGAACAAGTGATTGTGAGAGACCAATTATAAAACTCAGCTGATCAAATAAAAATTAAACTGTACGTCCGACCACTTATTCGGTCAAGTAAACTTCATAAATAGTATCTCATAATCACCAATTCGGTTTCTCTCAAATTTAAATAAATAATTTGAAAGGATCATGATATGTGAATGTGACCCGTCACTTATTCGATCCGGTAAATTTTATAAATAATGCCTCATAATTAACCGTCCCAATCGTCTCATCTTATCCGGAGCAAATGTGAGGTACCCCACTTGTGGGAGAGTAGAGCCGTAGAGGGTGGTGAAAGTCTGCCTGCCCTACAGCCGGCCTGCCCTGTCCAATCAACGTGGAGTGACACTTCCACCTTTTCCTTTTGAGCTTTCTCTCTCACTGTCTTCTTACTTAGCGTGAGCTTTATCTTTGTACAATGTGGTTTTGACGCAAAAATGGAAAAAGAGAAGGAAGCTTTACAAAAGTAACAGCTCTGGTATGATTATCACCGACAGTAACCCCTCGTCACCTTTTTGTGTTTGTCGTACTTGCGTGTCGGCCTCTCATTTGTTGACTCCCTCTAGCCCCTCTGATTAATCCATTCACCAGTTGACTGTGATTTTTAGCTCCTCCTTTAATCGGCCATCATCGTAAACCCCTGTATTTTCTTTTTTCCAAAATTAAATAATAAATAAATAATATTATTATTATTATTATTACGTAACTCATCAAAGCCATGTAAAAAGTTTGCAGTTTTACCTAATTTTTCGGTCTTGTCAGGTATGTGTGGATGACACGTGGCGATGTGGGTATTGTTTTTTCTCATGTGGGTCGATAGGGCCGGATTCTAAAGCACACGATTAAAATGTGTGTATTTATAAAATCTAGTAGACAATCTTAAACAAAGACTTATCTACATGTGAATGTCAATAAACGAATTTTGACCTTCGTAAGTCGTTGCAAGTTAGGCTAGTCTGGACCAAACAGAGCACATGTACTTATGCGATCCAAATCAAATACCTACAAGGTTTTCTTTTTATAATTCGGTATCAAAAAATTCTTTCAATTCAGTCTTTATTAAATTGATATGATTAGATCATACAAACTATAAATACGCTTTTTTCTTGGATAGGTTGTCTACGACAATTTCTCTATAGCAGATATTGAGATAAATCCGAATAGAAAGATCTATCTATTTCTATCGATAGATAAATAGATATATTGATTCATTGAGAAACGGATGATATTGATCTGCTTTCAAGATCTATGAGCAAGAGAGATCCAATCAACGACGACTATAACCCATAGCCTTCCAAGCTAACGGTGCGGGTTCAATTCTTGCTACTTGCTTATATTTCAGATTTAGTATAAATTAACACCCGCTTTTAGAGAATGTGATTCTCAACAAAAAATTTTTAAAAATAAGAAAAAACTTCACTTATAATTCCTGAATCTTTTATTACTTTTACCTAAACTTTAAAAGTCTTAATTTAGGGTATCCATATTTTATTTATTTATTTTTAATTTCGACCATCCGTTAAAATTTTTCGTTATAAGTGAAGTTCTCTCTAAAAATAAATATAATAATCACGTGCTCTAAGATAAATATCATATTCCCTCTTATCCAATTTGAGAAAAACTTCTACCATTATAGATGAACTAACCCCACTTTGTTGGAAAATGAGGTATTATTGTTTTACCAGGAAGTGAGGATATGATTATTAATGAGGCATTATTGGCATAAACCAAGTCAAAAGGAGATTGACAGAGCCGTGTTTGAAATGATCAAGTAGTGCATGTAAGCAAGTACACTGCATAATGTGATTATTAATACTAGGTAAACTGATAATGATGTATATATATATATATTAGTGGGCTCACCAGCAATTCAGCAAACAATTTTCATGACAATACACGTATACGCACGCAGAAGCTGAAGATGCATGGCTGCTATTCAGAACCACATTTCAACTTGATTGCAAATTTGATTAACCAAACTCCAATCTAATTAATTAGTTTCTGTTCCATCCCAAGAAAAGAAAAGGATATAAAGAAAGGTAGTTTGTTATGCATGATAATAAATTATAAGGGATATAGCATGCAATAGTTATCTATTTTAGAGTCATTATTATTATATAGTTATCTTTGTTTTATCTCAAAGTCGTAAAGTTAGTGTTATTTTGGTTATCTTTGTTTTAGTAGAAGTTATTTTCAAGTAGTTTATTTGTAGAGAAATGGTACACTTCTCGAAAATTTTCTCCCAAATTTGCTCTCCAAATTACGTGTCACAAGCTCATAAGATTGTGACACATTATTTGTCGCAATCTATTGAATTATATATTGTCTCATTCTATTGAATTTGGATTATAATTATGAAAAGTTTTTTGGGATTTATTAAATAAATTTCACTCGATCATTATTTTTAATTTTAATTCTTTATATTTTATCATCTCAACGACAAACATTTAATAAACTCTAGCTAATTAGAGAGTTAATTAACCAGAGTGCTAACTAACCTCTCCTTCCAACAAATAAGGGTGGTGACCTTTCAGTATCAAAGCAACTTTATGATGAGTGTCCTAATAATTCCTGTATTATAATTCTTTTGGTGGGATGTGGGATGCCATACACATGACAACCATTCCTGGTACTTCAACTCTCGTGTTATATAAATATATAAAAGCTAGCTAACTTACCCTTTGATGAATAACAAAAGAAAAGTTGACCCACCTCAGATCAGCCTTATTTCGGACAAACAAATACTCCCTCTTCTATGCTCACAATTGTTGAGTTCAATATCACTAACAAAAGTAGCAGCTACCTCTCAATGTTCTTCAAACCATCTTCACCGAAGCCTTTTATGCTATCTGTCCGTCAGAATTGATTGAGTAGACGGTAAATAAACGACTGTCATACAACTTGGATGACCTGACAATTAAAATGCCCTTATACAAGTGCTAATCAAATAGTTGATTTACATTCCTATACCATCAAGTTGTACGGTTGTAACGAGCCAGGGAAAAGTGCTAGCCAGATTTACGTTATCATCCCAAAATGACAAGTTAATTTGAAGTCTCTCTACAATTCCTTATAAAACCTAGTTTCACCTACTAACTAGACAATGTGAAGTTTATCACGTATGAGTATCTTTATAAACTATTCACTTTATGTGAGTTATTTATCTCTTTTCAATATGGGACCGGAGTACTACAACGGTAGTCGTATAACAGTATACTAAATAGCATTATTGTACAACGAACAAGATGAAGACATAGAAAGGGTTTGAATTAAACTTCAAGCCTAAGGGAAAGCAGGAAGCCAAAACATATATGCACTAAATATATGATGATGGTGAGGGCAGTGGACCACAATCACAGACCAGACTGATGTATAGCTTTGAGTTATCAATTCCAATATGTGTAGGTTTTTACAAGTGTTTTTTGTATCATGGTCCTGCTATACTTTCCTTCCTCCATTAATGGCCCAAGCAAGTGGTCCTGATCGTGAAATCCCCTGATGGATCCTATGGCTGCAATTCATTGATTAAGCTACCTTTCGCCATTAATGGTCCCCTTGTATGTGGACCACTCATCCAAAGGCTTGGCTTGCATATGCATGGGGACCAATATTTAACTTCTTTTATGTGCCATGCACAATACGCTGATATTGATTGATATCCTAGGTAAAGGGCCAATTTAAGGTCCATTAATTTCCTCCAGACACCGGCCTAGCTTCCTTGAGGAATCCTAGAATCAAACATTAATTTAAAGAAGAAAAAATAAAAATGCAGCACCAGTGGTTGCAGATAATGGAACATGCTAATAATGAAACCTTAGTTGCTATCAAATATAGTGGCAAGTGGTTCACACAAAGGAATTATGATGCTTCAATTCAGTAGTTTCTTTTCAATTTCCTCCACCAATTAATACTACTGGTCAATTATAGTACTCCTTTGAATTGAAGCGACGATAAATTGACGTTATTAGTCTCTAAACGACGTCAACTCTTACAATTCGCGTCGTTTTTTTTTTTTTTAACGACTAGAAAGAAAACGACGCCAAGGACCGGGTTTTTTTTTTTTTTGGTCGGATGTTTTAAGTCGAAGATGGATTGATATTTTAGGCTAAGCTTTCTAACTCATGTATTAGCTTTTCACATGAATTGGCTTAAGTGATAAGGGGGTGGGATGAAATCCAGTTCAGATACAGTTGAACAGAAATACCCTGATTATAGACTGTAGCTTCCACCTTCCCAATTCATTCAAATTGGGATGGGGATAGGATGAAATGAGCTATTCGTATTGCAATTTGGAGTTCAGGTGAAAAGGCATTTAGGTCACACTTGCTCAAGCACTTGCTTGAACTATCTGAGCAAATGTTCGATCAAATAGGGCTCGGGTGCTCTTTTACATAAATTGTTCATATTATGTGCAGTTTATTGCACTCGAGCAGAATCCTTCAAAATTACTAGTAAGTTTTGAAAAGTGGAGTTCAAAAACTCTGCACAAGGGGCAGTTAGCTTAATAACATACTTTACACTTGCTGTTCTAAACTTATTAACCAAATTCTACTCATATTTCCTTCCGGCAAATAGTTTTCAGGACCTACTTTACACTTGAAAAACCTAAGCTTAGACCCCAAGTTACTAAACAATAAATATCTCAATCTTAACAACAATAAAAATTAATAAAGTTATCAACTTTAAATTCAAACACCACAAATATGAATACCAAAATTAATCAAAACACCGAAACAATCAATACAAAGATTTTAGTCACGAAGTAGAAACCCTTTGAAGAGCTATTAAAGTAAAACCAAATGGAGATTAGAAATTGTTTACAGTTACAAAACATTTTGTAGTTGACATATCATTGTACTAGAAAAATGACCTACTTGCTTTCTATCGTAGTAGTTATTCCATAACTTCTCGACAATTGTTCTACTTGATCTCCTCTTGTGATCCCAAAACTCTAGTAGCTGAAGGCTTTTCGTGAAGTAATGGATTTGTGTAGTTTAACTAAAATAACTCTAAAAGAGAATGAACCATGAATGCTCTAAAAAAAAAAAAAAAAAAAAAAACTCTCTTAGCAAACTAAAATATAGCCTCATAGTCTTACAAAAATCGTGCATAGAGAGGCCTATTTATACTCTAAAAAAACTAGGTTTACTAGAGCAATTAGGAGTGCCAAATAAGAAAAATCTGAGGTGGCAGTCGAACAATACCAACCAATCATTCGAATGAAACTAGGTTAAATCGAATTCTTAATGGAGGCGTTCAAAAGACTTAGCGAACGCCCTTCCGAACAGTCAACTCTAGAAGTTCTCCGTTTGAATGGGACTTCGAACGGACGGCTCTGGAAGTCTTTCAGCTAACGAGTGTTTTGATGACTCAGTGAACATCCTTCTAAAAGGAAGTCTCTGTTTTTTCTGTGATGCTACTCGTTGAAACTCCTCAGCAAATGGCCTATCGAATAGACTTCTCAATTTCTCTAATGATGCATCCTTGTTCGAACATATTTGCGAACATTATATCGAAGGACGCTCTCAGATTCTTCAATGAAGTCTCACGTTCAAACATGACACCGAACGGCCTAGCGAACATTTGATTCTGGAAGTGAGTTTATCCACACCATTCAAAACGGTCCAAACAATCCCAACAAAAACGAAGGCCAAATTACCCCCAAACTTACAAGTTTAACATATTCTAACAATTTGTCCATTTAGACACAGAAATTTACCAATCTAAAAACCTAACACCACCCATACCAACTTGGGGTCAAAAGATATGCTAGTCTTCTGTTTTCATTGAAACTAGCTTTATTTAAATCAGCCTACCTCTATCTCTACATTTATCATTTATCATTACATTTATATGTACATGGCAAGTGGCGGGCGGGCATGCTCCGAAGAGGAAGAGAGGAAAATGCCCTGTTATACAATGTTTTGTGGGAAAGAGTTTCCAATTTTCACAAAACAAAACACGTGGGGTGGTGTGGAAAATATAGGGCACATGTTTTTTTGGATCACCTACTCCAACTACTACTATAGTCTATAGATAGATAGTGGGTTGTGATTAGGAAAGACTTAAGTGTTTGAAATGATGTTTAACCATCCAATTACACATTGTTGAGTGCTTGCTCTACAGACGTTGCCCAGCTAAAACACACCCAAACATCCATTTTAAGGATACTTTCTACTTAAGTAGGCAATTGTCTGTTTTAATATGTGAATTTAAGGGCATTTTTCTTTTTATTCTTTTTTCCTAAATACTAACTATTTTGGGTGGACATTTCAAGTTTACCTTGCCTCCGGTGAATGATCTTTTGTGTAAAAATAAACGGTAGAGATTGCGGGATCTCCACCGTTTAACTTTACAAATGATTTTTTATTTTTCGTGGGAGGCAAGCCAATTAACTCGAAGACTTCAACCCAGACAAATGTTTCTATCAATCATGGGCTGAGAGTCGTATCACAAATGGGGCCCAAAACCATGATTGAATCCATAATAGATAGGTTTAATGCAAGACCCCATGAGAGTTTTTATGGGTCTCTTTGATTCTCAAACCCCCCAAAGAAAAAAAAACACCAGAAAGCCGAAAAGGAAAGAATGAAAAGGCTCCTTAAGGCAAGTGGCAAGCACCCCTGCATCCCTCCTCCTTTTTTTCTTTTCTTTTTTTTTTTTTTAAACAGTACCTTCTTCATTACTTTCAGTAATCCAAAGGAGTTACACTTGATTAAAAGACCAATATAAATACAAAGCACAGTAGGCAAACAATAAAGCCCGAAGGCAAAGAATGTTGCCAGAAGGCCGTCGTAGTGATTGGAGATAAAGAAACTCTACTCACTAAGCCAGGAAAAAACCTAACTTGAAGTAGCTACCAAACGGTAGACTGTGACCAAAGACAAGAATATATAACCAAATACAAACAGAAAACCCCCAAAAACAAGCACCGAAAAAACCGGTGCCGGAGGCAGCGCGTGTATAGCACGCGCCTTCTCCGGGAACCCCCCTTATGTCGGACGACCTTCAGGAGTCCAGATTGTCACCATATAAGATCGGAGAAGCAAACGGTGACCCACATGCGCAAGACTAAGGAGAAAAAACTCTCGGCGCGAGCTGGTCACATGCGGAACCGGAGCGAACCACACGGACATGTCGAGTGACCATCGTGACCGGAGAAGGCTGGCGACCGCGTCGAAGAAATTCCAGCCGAGTCTTGTAGATCTAGCTTTGACAATATCTCCGCCGGAAACCACCAACACCCGCCGTTCTCCACGGACCTGAGCCATAAAATCTTCTATTTGCACCAACACACAATAACAAACACAAAGAAAAAACCACAACCTCCACGGGATCTAGCTCCACAGCCCTAATGGCTACGAGAGAAAACAGCCACCACTGGACACAAGCTAGGGGGAACAAAAGCCACCATAATCCACGAAGGCTAGAGGGAAAACCAGCGCCGAAAGGGGGAGGCCTCCCCCTCCGGCGAAATCATCTCTCGTTTTCCTCCTTTCTTTTTCTTTCTCTCCTTCCTTTCCGCTTTCCCCTACATCCATCCTTAAAAGAAAAAACAAAGCACAGAGTTGACCCATCCAGATCCAGTCATTGCAAAGAAGTAATAATGGCTGATAGGATTGGGCCTCAGTCAACTCTATGCTACTGTCGACGAACCCAAAAGGGCTTAAATACATATACACTTCATTGACAAAAAAAACCTCATAGGCCCAATGTCATCCAAAGCAGAAAAGATAGGCCTCTACTCCCATTGTATTGATAGATTAGATAGCAGAAAAGATCCCTCACCCTTTTATCAACGACCCTGTTTGGTGTTCCCTCTTCTTTTTCGATGGACCAATTAGTTATTGAAACATATAATTTATTTGCCTATTTTTAGTTTTTTATTTTAATTTGACAGTGTATCAATTATGTTAAGAAGTTTGTTAGGGTTCCTCACATTTTAAAAGACGTATAACAGTTTTATAGACTGAATTAAAAGAAATTCGTTCAACTCAATTTTAATTAATTATTTTTATTTTGGTTTTAAAAAGTATTTTAAAGTGACATAAATATGAAAAAAAAATTGAATGTTTTGTGTTTTAAGTTGTTTGTTAAGGATATAAATTTCCTACAAATTGAGTTCTAGGAATTCATTAAACCCAGTCTCCCTAAAAGTGTCATATATATTAAAAATATGTATGAGAAGCACAATATGCTATTAAAAAAAATAGGTGTTTCTCAAATGTTTTGGGACACATGGCAATTTTAAAGACTTTGTGGTGGTAGGAAGTTTCCTATAATTTAATTTGTAGAAAATTTTTGTCCGTTTCTTAATATTTTTATTTTGAAAAGAGGAAATAAAAAGAGAAAATAAAAAATTTATATATATATATAATCAAAACAAAAAATAACACCAGCCTAAATAATTGCGACACGAATCATACGACAATGTCTAGGGACAGGAATGCAAGGGATTTACATAACAAGCGGACAGTTAATTAATTAGATGAAGTAAAATTATATTTATGGGAAATACATAAAGTTTAAAGGGTACATCTGCAAATCCTCGATAGAATAAATGTTCACGTTTGGAATTTTCTCGCAAGCCTAACCCTAATCGGATGAGGCCGCCTCCTTCTACTCCGCATGGAAATTATGAATTTATGAGAACAATGTAGATCGAATAAGCATACCTTTGGAGGATTTTGCAAATTTAATAATATATTTGTTGTCATATGGTAAATATTTGTTAATTATCACAGTCACCATGCATGTACGTACACTACCATTAGAGATGCATGCAGCAAAATAAAATATGAATCATATATAAAATAGATTATCAGAAGCGAAATGGAAAAGATCCTAATTAATTAGTGATGTGTTGTCATTAGTATCTAACTAATATATGATGTGTAAAGGGCATGACTAAAAATAATGTGGAAATGCAATTTCAATACAAATTAAAGAAGAAGCATTAGACATCGCATTTTAAGATGAAGGGGAGATTAATTAGTCAGGTATCAAATTTCAAATAGACCAAAATAATCCACGCTAATGGCGAAGGGGCAGTACTTCTCGATTTCAATCAGTCAAAGTTCATATAATTTATAAGTGGTAAAATACAACTTGTCTCTAGTTTATTCATTTGAAAAATGTTAGACGTACATGTAATTATTTTACAATTTGTAATTGACACATGTTGGCATCTGATTAGAGGGGGTTCAAATTTTTTTAGTGGATGATTATGTGGCGCCAAATATCACAAAGTCTAGCCTCTCAGAGGCCCTTTGCCCAGCTTGATGGTATGGGAAAGAAGAGGAGGCTCAAAAGAAACTTAGAACTTGCACGTATATATGTACGTGCATGATCACCTGCCCATGCATTCAAGGGACGTAACTTAACAATATATTGTTCAAATTAATCATTCGATGATCTGTAATCAAATTTTTGTAACAAAATTGAACTTCATTCTCAATCACTTTTCTATAATAATCATAATATATATATATATATATATATATCAACGCTCAAAAAGAAAACAAGGGCTAACCCCGTTTAAGGAGTCCCATGACTTTCTCTTACGGCAGCATTACGCGCGCATAATGTTAAGCTTGACGTATGACAATGGTTTCTCAAATTCGGACAAATAATTATAGATGATCTAAACCCAATGACTATATATATATAATAATAAAGTCCTCATGGCAAGCAACAAGCTTATAATCCAATGACACAATGGCAGCTAGATAAAACTTTCTCGTCATAAGCACAAATACAAATATATTGCCCGTCTACAAGGACGTAGACAAGAACAAGTTTTTAACTTTTTATCATTATTTAGTTTCCATACATCATAATTCAATTATTCATTAACGATATAGATATATGTTCCTTCCTATATATATATATATAGTTCATGGACAAGTTATTTGTTTCCTTTTTATTGTAGAGAAAGGAACATGTAGTTTTTTTTTTCTCTATTATTCATGGACAGAACGTGATATTGTAGTTAGGTCCGCCGGTGCAGAAAAAGAGGCTAGTAGGATCATCAAAGGCATAACTATAGGCCTGAGGGCACTTGCCCTTGAAGAACATGGAGTAGTTCGCGGGTTTGCATGTGGCTCGGGTACTATAATTGCCAGTGCAACAATATTGTGGCAGATTGAACTCTTTGCATGCGCTATTGCAACCAATCACGCTCCCATCAGACCCTATCATTTGTAGCTTTGTCGGGCAAGCCTTGTTCACATTGGCAGCACAGTTGGGCACAGTGTATGAAGCCTATGATGGAGTTATCGATAGAGGCAAGTTGAAGCCGTCTACAAGGCTGATATCGTAGGAATCTTGTCCACCACCCGCTACTAAGTTGAATTCTGCCAAAGACGCTGGTGGGGCTCCACCGTTGCCGTTGCATGCAACCTGGCCGGTTCCACAATCCGCAGTAGCGCAAATGAACTTTCCCAAGCCATTTGTGGAGCATCTGGTTCGGGCCCAAAACCGGCCGTTCCATGGAGCCGGGACAACCAATGATTTGGATGCTTTAGATGCTAGCTTAAATCCAATTTTTGATAATTGAGATTGCTGAGGAGCTGATGTTTGGTCTGCCGGCCAGATAGTATACGCACAGTTGTTTTTGACGGTTATTGTAACAGAGTGAGCTCCTGCATATATGAACGCAACATGAATAAAACTTGTTGTCACCGCTTCGTACATGAAAAATAAAAGGATAGCTTTCACGCAACAAACAAATTAAGCAACTTATCATCAAAGAAATCCATATAATGGGGAATGATTTTACAAAATAGAGTTTGTGTCAAGATGGGGAAGGAAATTCATGGATTCTTGTGCAATAGGATTCAATTATGAGTTATTCTATGGAAAGAAAATCACACAAAAACAGAAAAATATAATTGACAATAAAGAAGAAGAAAAAAAATACCATAGATGAAAAGAAAGGCTAAGGTAAGGCCGAAGACTAGTATCCGAGTTCTCATTGCGAATGCTTAATTTGTGATATGATGTTTTGTTTGATGAAGGGATGGATATGTATATATAGAGGCCAACCAGAGTATGGTGCCGTTGGTATAGAGCTTATGGAATGTGAAAGTCGTAGTGAAGTGAAAAATGCCCTTAATTGTTTTTTTTTTTTTTTTTTTTATATTTTTTATAAGTGCTAATCAAATAGCTGAGTTCCATTCGTATATCATCAAGTTGTACAGTTGTAATGACCCCAGAAAAAACCCTAGTCAAATCTGTGCTATTATCTCAAAATGACTAGTCATTTGAAGTTTCTCTATAATTCTTTATAAAGCTCAGTTTTACCTACAAACTAGACAATGTGAGGCTTATCACTCATGAGTATCTTTATAAACCAACTCATTTTATGCGAGCTATTTATCTGTTTCCCATATGGGACCGGAGTATTACAATGGTAATTGTATAACAGTTTACTAAATAACATTAGTGTATGATGAACAAGATGAAGACATAAAAAGGGTTTGAATTAAATTTCAACCCTAAGGGAAAGCAGGAAGCCAAAACACTAAATATATGACGGTGAGGGCAGAGGACCACAATCACAGACCAGAATGATGTATAGCTTTGAGTTATCAATTCCAATATCTGTAGGTTTTTACTAGTGTTTTTTGTATCATGGTCCTGCTATGTTTTCCTTCCTCCATTAATGGCCCAACTGCCCAAGCAAGTGGTCCTGGCCGGTCGTGAAATCCCCTGATGGCCGGATCCTATGGCTGCAATTCATTGATTAAGCTACCTTTCGCCGTTAATGGTCCCCTTGTATGTGGATCACTCATCCAAAGGCTTGGCTTGCATATGCATGGGGACAAATATTTAACTTCTTTTATGTGCCATGCACAATACGCTGATATTGATATCCTAGGTAAAGGGCCAATTTAAGGTCCATTACCTCTAGACACCGGCCTAGCTTCCTTGCTAGATAAATGCCCTATTAGCGGTTGCAGATAATGGAACATGCTAATAAT
This sequence comes from Alnus rubra, assembly GCA_028654335.1. NCBI lineage: Eukaryota > Viridiplantae > Streptophyta > Magnoliopsida > Fagales > Betulaceae > Alnus > Alnus rubra. Next base: position 564,181 of record JAJPGS010000910.1, read on the forward strand.
GAAGCCTTAGTTGCTATCAAATGTCGTGGCAAGTGGTTCACCCAAAGGAATTATGATGCCTCAATTCAGTAGTTTCTTTTCAATTTCCTTCACCAATTAATACTACTGGTTATAGTCCTTTGAATTGAAGTGACGATAAATTGACGTCGTTAGTTTCTAAATGACGCCAATTCTTACAAATGTGATATGTAGCATTATTCCTACATTTATCATTACATTTATATGTACATGGCATGTGGCGGGTGGGCATGGTCCGAAGAGGAAGAGAGGAAAATGCCCTATTATATAATGTTTTGTGGGAAAGAATTTCCAATTTTCACAAAACAAAACACGTGGTGGTGTGGAAAATATAGGGCACATGTTTTTTTGGATCACCTACTCCAACTAGTACTAGAGTCTATGGATAGAAAGTGGGTTGTGATTAGGAAAGACTAAGTGTTTGAAATGATGTTTAACCATCCAATTACACATTAATTGTTGAGTGCTTGCTCTACAGACGTTGCCCAGCTAAAACACACCCAAACATCCAGTTTAAGGATACTCTCTACTTAAGTAGGCAATTGTCTGTTTTAATATGTGAATTTAAGGGCATTTTTCTTTTATTCTTTTTTCCTAAACACTAACTATTTTGGGGGGATGTTTCAAGTTTAGCTTGCCTCCGGTGGAAAATTCACCAGAGATCTTTTGTGTAAAAATAAACGGTAGAGGTTGCAGGATCTCAACCAATTAATTTTACAAGTGATTTTTTTTTTTTTTTTTGCGGGAGGCAAGCCAATTAACTCCAACACTTTGAACCCAGACAATTGTTTCTATCAATTATGGGCTGAGAGTCGTATCACAAATGGGGTCCAACACCATGATTGAATCCATAATAGATAGGTTTAATACAAGAAAACCCCATGAGAGTTTTTATGGGACTCTTTGATTCTCAAACCCCCCAAAGAAAAAAAAAAACACCAGAAAGCCGGGAAGGAAAGAATGAAAAGGGTCCTTTATTTTAAGGCAAGTGGCAAGCACCCCTACATCCATCCTTAAAAGAAAAAACAAAACTCAGAGACAGAGTTGACCCATCCAGTCATTACAAAGAAGTAATAATGGCTGATAGGATTGGGCCTCAGTCAACTCTATGCCGCTGTCGACAAACCCAATAGGGCTTTTAAATACATCATTGACAAGAAAAACCTCATAGGCCCAATGTCATCCAAAGCAGAAAAGATAGGCCTCTACTCCCATTGTATTGATAGATTAGATGGCAGAAAAGATCCCTCACCCTTTTATCAACGACCCTGTTTGGTGTTTCCCTCTTCTTTTTCGATGGACCAATTAGTTATTGAAACATATAATTTATTTGCCTATTTTTAGTTTTTTTATTTTTATTTGACAGTGTATCAATTATATTGAGAAGTTTGTTAGGGTTCCTCACATTTTAAAAGATGTATAACAGTTTTGTAGACGGAAGAAATTCGTTCAACCCAATTTTAATTTTTAATTTTTAATTTTTATCCCAATATATATCTTGCTTCTTTTTAGTTAATGAAACTTGATGATATCTATCTAAAATATAAGAGAAAAAGTATTTCGAAGCGGCAAATGAGACAATGGGTTCGTTTATTAAAATGTTTTAGAGATTATTTTTATTTTTGGTTTTAAAAGGTATTTTGATGTGACATAAATATGAAGAAAAAAAATTGAATATTTTGTGTTTTAAGTTATTTGTTAAGGATATAAACTTCCTACAAACTGAGCTCTAGGAATTTATTAAACCCAATCTCTCTACAAGTTTTATATATATTAAAAATACATGTGAGAAGCACATGCTATTAAAAAACACATGTTTCTCCAATGTTTTGGGACACATGGCAATTTTAAAGACTTTGAGGTTGTAGGAAGTTTCCTATAATTTAATTTGTAGGAAATTTATGTCGTTTCTTATGCTCCGTTTGTTTCGGCGTAAAATGATTTCCGGAAAATGATTTCGGTATTTTACGGTGTTTGGTAGGGGCGAAAATAACGGTCAACGAAAACCATTTTCGGTTTGACCGTAAAACCTTCTTTAATTTTTGGAAAACGATTTACGATTTTAAAAACCGTAAATCATTTTCCAAAATTATATTCTTCGTCTTTACACGCACGTTTAATATCTGACTGGTCGAATCCGACAATAGTCGGTCGTTCGAAAATAGGCAGGACTGGAATCCGGCATCATGAAGTCACTGGAATAATGCCGGCGTCGGAATCCGACCACTGGAATACTACCGGCTGCCGGAATCCGTCCGCCGGAATATCGCCGGCAGCCGGAATCCGGCTACTTCCGGCAACTGCGCCGAATGCCGGCGGCATCTGGCCGGAATCCGGCCGGATATGACCGGATCCGGACACTGATCCGGCCGGATCTGGCCAAAATGGCCGGAATCCGGCCGGATCCGGCTACTGATCCGGCCGGATCTGGCCAAAATGGTCGGAATCCGGCCTGATCTGACCGGATCCGGCCACTGGTCCTGCCGAGATCCGGCCAAAATGACCGGATCCGGCCGGATCTGACCGAGCCCGAAGGTGTCCTGCCGGAATCCGGCAATTTTGGCCGGATCCGGCCAAACATGCTCGCCGGATTCCGGCGACGGCGACCAGTCGTCACCGGATTCCGGCAACATTTGAATTTTCACTTTTCGTAATTTTTTCGTGCGAACCAAACGCCGAAAAATATTTTCGAGAAAATAATTTCTTTTGAAATTGATTTCGTCGAAAATATTTTACGACGGAAACCATTTTACGTCGAAACAAACGGAGCATTAGTATTTTTATTTTGAAAAGAGGAAACAAAAAGAGAAAATAAAAAATTTTAACAAACGAAGTTAATATTTGTGCTCTTTGCATTACTCCAATATTATTTAATCAAAACCCTTATTTATCCATATATATATATATATAATCTAAACAAAAAATAACACCAGCCTAAATCATTGTGCTACGAATCATACGACAATGTCTAGGTACAAGAATGCAAGGGATTTACATAACAAGCGGGCAGTTAATTAATTAGATGAAGTAAAATTATACTTATGGGAAATACATAAAGTTTAAAGGATACATCTGCAAATCCTCGATAGAATAAATGTTCACGTTTGGAATTTTCTCGCAAGCCTAACCCTAATCGGACCAGGCCGCCTCCTTCTACTCCGCATAGAAATTCACTGTGACTCTGTGAGTTATTGGTTTAGGTATAAGGTATTGCCTGAAATCTAATCTTACTCTGTTTGGTTTCCGAGAAAGAGAAAGCTGGCTTGCTTTTCCGTTTTACTCTTTTATTTTTATTTGAATTTTATTTCATATTTTGATTATGGGTTTTAGAAAACCTGAATCCGATCCCAGCTGAGCTTAATCCAATTGGGTTTTTCGGATTTTGCAAGAAGAATAAATGTAAGACTCAAAGTATCTGTTTTTTCCTTTTTGGTTGGTTTCCTTCTGCTATTTTCCCCTGAATTCTTAGCAGACAAACAGAACTGGAACATTATTGTTGGGTTATTGCTGATGATGACAAACATTATGGCCTGAGCTGCAACAACACATTTTGCGCTCCGTGTAGAATTCCTACATGGGTTGTTTGTTGCGTTGAAGAATGTGCCAAAAATGCTAATCTGAGGCTCTCACTTGTTGCTTTGTTTTGTTTCAGGGAAAGTCTAGGGAAAAAAAAAAAAAAAAAAAAGAGGAAATATTTTTCTTTTTGTGATTTGAGAACAGTTCCTATAAACTACTTTCAGAAATCATGAATTAATTTGAGTTTTTTTTTTATGATTCCCAGATTTTATTATTATTATTATTATTTTAAATTATAATTTCACAAAAGGGAATCAAAGTGCTGGCCTTTTAAAAAATGGTACTGAACTTCTAAATGTTTTAAACTAGGGTATTTAAGTTTTCAAACGTCTCAATAAAAGATAATCCGTTAAGATTTGCTGTTTAACAAAAAAAAATTTATAAAAATTTTCAAAGAGTCAGGCATGGGTAATTTTTCAAATTCTGTTAAATTCTTACTAATACCTAAATCCTATCAATTTTCTTTTTTCTAAAAAATTGAGGGGTATTTTAGAAATTTTGGCATGATTTAACAGCAAATCCTAACGGATTACTCTTTATTGAGACGTTTGGAAACTTAGATACTCTAGTTTGAGACGTTCTGGAAGTTTAATACCATTTTTTGAGATGTTTGAAATTTCAGTACTCTTTTTCAAACTGGCCGATCCTTCAATACCCTTTTGTGAATTTTTCTCTTATTTTAATGTGGGTATAGATGTTTTGTTGGATCTATTTTTATGGCTCACAATAATAACAATATGAGGATGTGGTTAATGTGATTTATAGCATTACTCGAAAATGTGTCAAAATGATAATATGAGGAATTATTTATTCCTTTACTTACAACCTAATTTAGTGAATTTAACTCTTGAATTTTCGTATAGTTTGATAATTGCAAATAGACTATAGACATTACATAATTGTATAATTCAATATCAGGCATTCAAACTCCTTGATCACTGACAACATCACATGTGGGATCCCTTAGAACTACGGCATAGGAAGTGAATATGACATGCGATGTATATGCAACAAGTGCTTGATTATCTTTGTATTTAAAGTATGTTTGGGGTTGTGATTTCAAAACTTAGTAATTTAAAAATAGAAATTTAAAACGTGTAATTTTGAATAATGTAATAAAGTATTTGGTAAAATTGTAGTTTGATATTCAAAATTGAAGTTTAGCCTTTAAAATTGTGTGATTTTAAAAACTCTCCATCTTGCTTGCAATTTAAAAATGCATTTTTTTTTTTTTCGATTTCAAATTGCAATTTTAGGGTAAAGTCTATGTACTTCCTCAAACTACCACACAATTGACAATATCTCTCCAAACTTTCAATTCGGACCACGTTCCTCTCAAACTACAAAAAAATTGTTAATGTTCCCCTAATGACAAAAATATCTTTAATAAAATAAATAAATAAATAAATACATAAAAACAAAGGGTGAATTAAAATTAAATTAAAAATTAAAAAGTCTTTCGTTCTTTTTTCAAATTTATAGGAGCATTTTTGTTTTATTAAAAAAATTCTAAAGTTACTTTTGTCTTTTTACTGACCTTGGTCGAGGGATGTTGACAATTTTTGTAATTTGGGATGGATATTGTCTCAATTGAAAGTTTGGAGGTACATTGTCAATTATGTGGTAGGTTGAGCAGGTATATGGGCCTTTTTTATTTTTATTTTTATTTTTTATTTTTAAACGCATTTCCAAACAAAACATTTTCTGCAATTTTATTAAATTTAAAATTTTAATCTATAAAATCGCAAAGACAAACACAAATGCTTAATCTAAGATAGAAATCCTAACCGAGTAATTCTAAACGTCATACCCATATCCCTCTTGTGTCCCTCTAAAAATAATGTAACTTTTAAAATCACCATGTGATCAAAATTCAATTTTGATCAATCACAAGCTCAATGGTGATTTTAAAAGCCACCTCATTTTTAGAGGGACACTAGAGGGACATAGGTATGACATGTAGCATTACTCATCCTAACCTAAATGTTAGGTGAATTGATTTCTGAGGGAACTTAGGAGTAATTCTAAACGTCATACCCATGTCCCTCTTGTGTCCCTCTAAAAGTAATGTGGCTTTTAAAATCACCATGTGATCAAAATTCAATTTTGATCAATCACAAGCTCAATGGTGATTTTAAAAGCCACCTCATTTTTAGAGGGACACAAGAGGGACATGGGTATGACATGTAGCATTACTCGGAACTTAGACCTTATATTCTGAAGAAACCTAGACCTTTTAGATTATGAGGGAACCTAGACCTTAAATTCTGAGGAACCTAGACCTTTTCAAACAAAAGGTTTGAAATTAATTTTTTACCTTTCTATTCATTCAATGACATTGTTTAAATAGAAAGAATATAAGATTTAGATTTAAATATAAACTCCTACAATGAACAATAGAAATCTACTACTAAATACTTATGCACCATGATACTATAAATAATTAAAAGACTAACTTAGATAAATAAATACGACTATTTTTATTTAATTAAAGTACTCATGCTTTAAGATAAACTAAAGCCAAGATAACTTTTCATGAGATATTTATTCTATATCTGTAAAATCCTATAGCATGCAAATTCTAATACCATATCACTAAACCCCCGTATCTCATCCACCCACACACGTGCACACAAAAGGGTAAGAAACTTGGATCTAGCTTCTATGCAGTATTAGAAAGTACCGCATAGATACTATAGTCTAAAATAACACCGTTTGAGAGTACAACACGCCTTTCAGTTATTGCCTAGTGGGAGTTTTATAATGCATGACTTAAAATAGGATGGCGTGAACGGCATGAGTTGAAGGACTAACTCTAATAGCACCGTTTTGTTAGCAGCTCAAAAAAAAAAAAAAAACCAAGAACTCCAAAAACCAACGCGCGCACACACACACACACACAACTCTCTCTCAGGTCTCTCTTGATCCCCCCTCTACTCCTTCCGCCCTTACAACTCTCTCTCAGGTCTCTCTTGATCCCCCCTCTACTCCTTTCCGCCCTTAGAACTCTCTCTCAGGTCTCTCTTGATCTCCCCCTCTACTCCTTCCGCCCTTTACTGCATCAAAGCCATAAGTGTTAAGATCTGTTTCATTTTGTTTATCTTATTTTTCAACTACTTTAGTTTGCATCTTCTGCCACATTTCTCTACTGATACGGATATATATATATATATATATATATATATATATATATATATATATATATATATATATATATATATATATACACATATATATATCAACCATTTCTTCAAATTTGGTGTCCGGAAAGGACGGAACGGAAAGGACATAACTTTCCGGTGGAATTTTATCCAGCAACTTCAACATAATTCTTTTATATTGCAATATTTCAACCATTTCTTAAACGGGTATTGTCAAATCATCTTGAAAAAAAAACAAATAAAGAATAAAAAACAAAAAAAAATTAAAAAATAAAATAAAATACGTTTTTTCTCTCCTACTCAATTCACCTGTCTCCGCTGATTGTAAGTTCTGTTACATGCAATCATACAGTCATATACTATATACGAACAGTAATGATTGAGGAAAAATATTTAGTGTGTTATCATTTCAAAATAATTAATTAAATTACAATTAAAACTTCTTAATATTGCTATAAAACCAAATGAACTAATATTAAATTTAACACTTGCAAACTTTTTTATAATTTACCCATTTTATATGAATTAATGATCCTCTTAATATAAAACCGAAGGGTTACAGTTTTTTTTTATTATTTTTTTTATTTTCCTTTTCTTTTTTATATTTGTGGGTTTCAATAATCAATATCTTCAATTTTCCATCCGTATTTATGAAAACGGAAGAGTCTAAGTCTCCGTCAAATACTGTGGGCTGGACAACGCAGAGATAGATTGAAATTATTGCCAGAAGAAATGATTCATTCACTATTAGTATACAACTTGTACACAACTTCTTCAAGACATCACACAATGAATTCTATTGCACCACTTCAATGTGTCTTGAAGTATTGGACAAATTGTGTTCGATCAAATAGTGAATGAATCATCCCCGGAGTTGGGAAAACAATGTCATCAACCTATCTACCTCCAGACGTTCTGGTGGAGATACTGTCGAGGTTGCCGCCAAAATCCCTCCTCCGATTCAGGTGCGTCTCGAAGACCTGGCTTGCTCTGATCGGAAACCATGATTTCTTCTCTACAAACCTCCTCAACCACTCTATTCTCACCACCCAAAACCCCACTCGTCCTCTTCCTCTCATCCTCGTCAAAACCACAGACAAATCGAACGCCATAAAGTTTGTGTTCTATTCACTCTCTTACGACACCCTCGACTGTGTTTCTCAGATCCCGATGAATCTCCCTCTAGCACCCGTTCATTTCCTCATTAGACCAAATTATTACCTCAAGCTTGCCGCTTCCTGTAATGGGCTACTATACCTTTACGATTTCCGAACCAGCGGCTTCTATCTCTGGAACCCCACCACACCAAATGTAGGATTCAAAGCTATCCCGCCCTTGTTTCCTCCTCCCTCCAGCGTTGGGTTCGGCTTCGACCCCAATTCCAGCGACTTCAAGGTGGTTAGCGTTCGTCACGTTGTGAACGGCTCTGGTATTCCAGCGCTGATAGCGGAAGTCTACAGTATGAGCAGTGGTTCTTGGAGACTGCTTGACCTTCGCCTGCCTTACGGTATTTTTGCCCATTCACAGATTCTGGCTTTGGGTGGGGTTTTCTTATGGTTGGCGGAGCAAGATGGCGGTCAAATTATTTCTTTTGATTTCACCGACGAGGTGTTCCGTACGACACCGCTTCCGTACTCTAGAGATCCATTGCGTTTTTATCACCAATTGATGGAGTTAAACGGGTATGTTGCTATGGCGATTTTTCCTCTCGATTGTAGGTATATAAAGATGTCTTTGGAGATATGGGTTTTGCTCGAATTTGGTGTTAAGGAGTCGTGGACTAGATTTGTTAGCATTGAGATTCCCATGGATTTGGGAAGGCCATTGGGATTTTGGAAGAAAGGAAGTTGTTCATGGAGAACAGTGAGGGGCAGTTGGTCTTGTATGATCCTTTTACACAGACAAAAAATTATCTTCAGATTGAAGGGCTTAAGGAATCGTTCGAAGTTGTACTCCACACGCAGAGTTCGGTTGCCAACAATGGAGGGCAGGATAATCTTTGAGTTATGGATCCACACGTGTTTGTTTATTTCGTATATGTTTTCCTCTGAAATTATCTCTTTATTCATTATGAAGTATGTTTGGTCCTAAATTTTGCCTTCAACTGTTATATTGTTGTCTAAGAATTTTATTTCAGAGCCATTTTGTTGAAGTATCCAAAATAATTGTCCTTGGAGTATACAGATATCTCATGGAAAAGATTTTTTTTGTTCATTTTTTTTTTGCCTCAAATCGATCCACATGATATATAATAGCTTAAAAGTGCATATTTTCTCTATTAAAATAAGCATTATCATATTATGTTTTATTTTAATTTCTACATTTTAGATTTAATTAAGGAATAGTGTTGAATTATTAATTTTGAGCATAAAAAAATATTTTAATGCAAGAAATTGCTTTGTTTGAACCTTTTCATAATCGTCCAATCAAGCCTATGAAAGAAATGGACAAAAAGAAACCAAGCCAAGCAAATAAATGAAAGTCTAAGAAAAAGGAATAAGGAAAGGAAAGAGAAAGAGGCGTTGAGGACAAAGGAAATAAATAGGAAATTCGTGGGGCCTACATAGAAGAAAACAAAACATGAAAAATAAGAAGGAGTATCGCTTTCCATAACAAGGCAAATTGATTTTCTTTTCATACCTGACACATTTGTGGGGATCTAACTCACACGTATTACCTTCCCTGAACAAGGATCAGCACCGAATAAGTCTTTCCATGCATAACTCACCGACACATGTATTGAGACATGAAGAAGTTGTACTACATTAATTGTAAAGATATGTGATTTTATTTCTATGAAGGGCCAGACTTGCAATAAATCCTTAACAATGAAAGAATCAAGAAAGCATGCATGCAGCATTGAAAGACCTAACAAATTAGTCTATATATATCATGCTTTGCTCATGCCAGAAGAGTTGCAGGGGAGGAGAGGAGAAATGAGTAGGAACACGAAAGAGCAGAGAGGGACAGTTTTGGAGAATCTCAACCGGTTTTGTTATTTGTCATTTATGTTTTTCATAAACATAAGTAGCTAAATCTCTAGCTAAGGCTAGAGGTGAAGCCTAATATTTGTATTATGTGTTCTTGAGACTAAGTTTTTTGTTCTTCATAGATTAATGATTAAATTTGAGGATGATTTTTATTTGAGAGTAATTTAATAAAACAAGTTTATTTTGATTCATTATGATTTTTGTTTATATCAAATGCTTACTTTGTTTGATTTTTATGATTCGAAAATATATTGAATGCTTAATTTATTGTGTCATGTTTTTGAAATCAATTTCTCAATCAACCCATGTTTAATTTATTTATATTTTCCTTGCGCTTAATTGTTTTATTTTCCAATTAGGAGAGTTGATTCTCAACCTAGTTGAGTTAAAAATATATGTCTCAAAAATATATAATAAATTGATAGGTGGATCCCTGAAGCCTTGGTGTTTTCTTTTAATTTTTTTTTTCTTTTTATTAATTTAGCTTAGTTAATTTTATTTTAGTTTATCATCTATCAATTGCCCCACTTTATTAATGGAAAAATCAATTTAATTTACTTTTCTGCACAATAGTAGGAATTTTACTTAGTATCTACCATTCTTTGTGCATCGACATCATACTTACTGAGAATTATTACTTACGAAAACTTACACTTGGGTTTGCACCCTTTTTCGTACAACACCACCAATCAATGAATCAAACCAGAAATGGTTGAGATGCCTATGTTTTTTTCTTCCTTAAAGTAAAAGAACCAAGAGTGATGAAGCTAGGTATCATTGAAAACAAAAAGTATCAAACAATGCCGGTTGGTACTCTTAACAATTGAAAATCAAAATTTGTTTGAAAATTTCTTGAGCATATTGTTTGCACTTAGAAAGGGTTAGGATCTTGAGAATTTGATATTTGAATGAGAAACTTTTATTCATCTTCTTTGTCCTTAATATGGGTTATGGAGATTGAGTTTGTGTCTAGGAGTACATAGTCAAAGAATTTTCAGGTTCTCCTCAATTAGTTGGTCGGGGCATAGTGCCAAGTTGCATGGAAACATCTTTGGGCTATTCGGAAAGGGGAATGTTATGTTGGTTTTAGCATAAAAGTTCAGGCTCAACAGTGCAAATAGAGATGGTCACGTTTTGATATGTATTAGATTCTGAAATTCTCACACACACACACACACACTATTATTATTATTATTTCATTTTGTTTTTCTCACACACACACACACAAAAAGAAAAGAAAAAAAAGAAAAGAGAGAGAGAGAGAGAGAGAAAAGAAAGGGTTACAAGCTCACCAAATTCAAAGAGCTTTGAGTATATGCTCAGCCCCATGCACTGAACGTAAACGCACAGCCCTCCTCCAAATTCAAGACCTTGATGACCTCATTTTCGGCCAAGAGCGCGTACCTTCAGTATAACACTCAAGTTTCATATTAGGAAGAGATAAATAACACACATAGAGTGAGTGGTTTATAAAAGATAGGGTTAAATACAATTCGTCCCCCTTGAAGTTGTCGGCCATTTTCAATTTGGCTACCAAAGTTTTAAAAATTGCAATGTACCCTCCCGAAGTTTCAGAAATTCGCAATTCAGGCATTCCGTCACCCTCAGTGGTTAAACCCGACGGAAAAGTTAACATGTGCGTGTCACGTGCCATGTTTGAAGATAACGTCCCATTTATACCCTTGTTTTAGAATGTTAAATTACCTTAATGCCCTTGAAAAACAACACAAGCCTTTTAGGTAAAAAACAAAACACTAACACTCGTGTTCTTCGATCAGTTGAAAACACTAACTCTCGTGTTCTTCGAACCAGAGCATCTCATCTGCTATCAACAACTACAAAGTGTGACATTGCAACTGTGTGTTACGGAAATTAGGGATTTCTCTCACGAGGGCATTGATTTCCATTTTGTGGTTGGAGGTAAGTGAAAAAATGAACATTTTAAAATTAGGGTTGTGTCGAAATTGGGGATTTTCGGATTTATATTGTGTTGAAAATCAACCATATTCTGAAATTCCTTTAATGAATTTTTCAATGTTATGAAATTTATTGTATTGGGATGTTGCTTTCACATGTGAATGTTGAGTTTGCCGGTTTTGTAAAATTGTTAGCTTTTTGTTTTGGGTCGACTTTAACTGATGAGTTGTAATCATATGTTGCTTTCAAGTGTGCATAGATGTTGTCGGTTGTTGCATTATCATTTTGTGAGGTTGGGTCCACTGTAATAACGATAGTGGTTTGTAAATCCAATTTATTTAGTTGCCTCGTAGGGTCTTTGTCATGTTGTCTGATTGGGAGAAACATTTATATGCTAGTTTAACAATAGCGGTCCCAAAATGTACCCGATTGTATTATTTTCAATAACTCTCTTGTTTTTTGTCTAGTGGAAGGGATAACACACCCTGACGTTTTCTCTCTCTACCTCTTCTTCAGGCTTATATTCATGTCTTATACCAATATCATAATTAAAAAGTCTACTGTTGCAGTCTTTATATTCATTACTCAAAAAGTCTATTATGTTTTTTTGTATTATTTGTTTACTCAAGTATTTTACCATTTCATCATGTAGGATAGGGTCCCCCGAATTGGCCTTTGAGGTTCATTATGGGGGCAGGTTTGATAGACACTTCGGCTGTGAGTAAGTTAGTGGTTCTGCTATAGTACATCATAAGACTTTTGATCATGATAAGCTATCATTCTTTGAGATAGAATGTATTTTAAAAGAATATGGCTACAAGTCTGGAGATTTGATGTATTTTAAAGACCCTGCGAAGAGTCTCGTGAATGGTTTGCACCTAATAACTTCTGACGATGATGTCTTGTTTTTGTCTTCTTGCCATATCAGCCATAACATTGTGCATTTATACATTGTATCGTTTGGGGAAGGGAGAGGTGATGAAGGTGATAATGAAAAAGATGATTATGAAGATGAAAATAATTATAGAGCTAGGGTTGGTTTGCATAATCCGTGGTGGGAAGGTGGGTTGAGTGATAATGAAGATCTGTTCGATGTTGATATGGATGGAGGTGATGGTTGGCCTAGACCCTCCACACAATCTAGTGGTGGTGGTGGTGGGGCTGGACCCTCCACACAGTATTCTTTCGTGGGTGAGGCTGATGACAATACTGATGAGGGTGATGATGACGACAATACTGAGACTGTTGAAATGGATTATGATGTCAATAATGTTGGTATGTCTGAAGGTGGTGGCAGTGTCATGAGCTCATTTGAGATTGCTGATGACGAGGACATTAATTCTAACATGGGGAGGAGTGATATACTGAAGTCACCATGTCCTAGTGGGGAAGATGAAGAAATTATCCATGCACCTAATCATGATTTTCATGCAGTTGACCTAGCTGATCCAGACATCAAACTGAAACAAAAATTCTCAGACATTAAAATGTTTAGAGAGGCTGTTAAGATGTATAATGTGAGAAGGGGGAAAGACATCAGATTTAAAAGAAATGAAAGGAGAAAGTGTATTGTGGTGTGTAGAGATCCCAAATGTCATTATCGTGTGTATGGCCGACAGATGGTAGATGAGCAGTCATTCCAAATAATTTCTATGCAGCCAAAACATATGTGTGGCAGGAAATATAAAAATTCCATTGTAAATGCAACTTGGATAGCTGACAAGCTAATTGATGAGTGCCAAATATTGTGTATTTGGACCCCTTGATTTGCACTAGTTAGACCTTTAGCCTTGTTATTTTCTAATGTTTTGGTTAGTTTTTGTGTTTTCTGTTTCTGTAGGACAATAAGAGAGGAATGGAAAATTTCATAAGGAAATAACTGGAAATTCGGAGACCCTGACAAGTCGATCGATCGAACTTAAAATTCGATCGATCGAAAATTTGCCCGAAGTCGATCGATCGAAATAAAAGTCGATCGATCAAAATTTCCCAGAAACTGCTTTTGCAGAGCGCGCCAGAACGCCCAATCAGAAGCCAAAAAGCAGTCCTCCCTCTGATTTCAGCTGCAGAACACGCTGGTTTCGTGTTTGGGGTTGTCTCTAGCAGCAGAGGAACCCTAGAGGAGGGTAGAGGAGTCATTTCTTGCCCTAGCTCTCTTCTATAAAAGCCATAGCCATGCCCCTTGTTGAAGAGTAGTAGAGAGAGTAGAAGAGGAGAGAATAGAGCAGAAATTCTGTAGATAGGTTTAATTTCGTGCTTCTTGTAGTGTAATTCAGTAGTTTATTTTCAGAAACTTTCTCTTTGTAGAGCTTTTCTTTCATTTCCATGGTTGTTCATCATTTTCTTGTGGTGTTCTTAGTCATGGAAGGCTAGTAACCTCAACTAAGGTTGAGGATGAAACCTTTCCATTGATGACACTCACAATCTTGCTGTACCACTTGCACATTTAATGATATATCATGTTAGTTGTTCAAGTTCCATTCATTTAAAGCTTTATCTTTTGCAATGAATGTGGTTAGTGGTGGATAGAGGACATTTTATGTGTTTCAACCGACTAATACATTGTTTTATCGGTTTGAATGATGATATCCATTGTGATTGAATGATACATTGGATGTTTTGATTTCAATCGGTACTCTTTGTAATTTGTCAATGTGTTGGATTCATTTAATGGTTCTTGGGTTTATGGTTAAGAAACTTGAATAACACCCTAAGCTTAATGTTCTTTGGGTGTTCAAGTGGAAACCAAGAGTGTGAGTTGTAGGATTTGGTTTGGTGGATTCCTTAACCTTAGTCCCTTTTAATTTACATATTTCATTATATCTCTTTCCATTAGTCTTTTGTTCTTCAATCATTTCTCAAACCTTTGGAACTAGGTTAAAATGAGGTTGATTAAGCAAGACACCAATATTTGACCATTTCCCTGTGGGATCGACCTCGCACTTGCATAACACTATATTGCAAAACGATTCGTGCACTTGCGAGTATTATTTAAAACACACATCACTAATTGACAAGTTCAAGGTTCAGCCCAACATGTCATTGGATGTGATATTGGATGAAATGAAGGATATGTGGAGGTTGATGTGAGTGCAAATTGTATGTATAGGGCTAGAAGGAAGGCTGGAAAACAAATTTATGGCAGATCAGAGTGTCAGTATGAGAGGTTGTGGGATTATTGTGAAACTGTGAGAATGACCAATAGAGGAAGTGCCGTGTTGATGAAGGTGGAAAAACCATGCCCTGAGGTTCCACCCAAATTTCATAGGCTATACATATCATTTGCAGCCATGAAGAAGGGATTTCTAGATGGTTGTAGGCCAGTTATTGGGGTAGATGAGTGCTTTTTAAAAGGGCCATTTAAGGGAATGCTCTTGGCTGCTGTTGGTCGGGATGGCAACGACAATATGTACCCGATTGCATATGCGGTTGTTGAAGCCAAAACCAAGGACAGTTGGACTTGGTTCTTGGAAACCCTAGTGTCAGATCTTGGAACACATGACCGGCATGCTAGGCCGACATTTATATCGGATCGACAGAAGGTGATTGCTTTGCACACCATTAGTTCATATCTATATATATATATATGTATACTACTCATTTTATTTATTGCTAATTTACTCTTTACTTCGTTTTTGTAGGGTCTTATGCCTGCCTTTGAGGATGTGATCCCGATGGCAGATCATCGAATTTGTATTAAACATTTATGGGCAAACTTTAGAGATGAAGGGCATCGAAGGGTTACACTGAAAGATAAGCTATGGGCTATAGCATGTGCCTATATCGAAGTCGAGTTCAATGCACATATGCAGGAGTTGAAAAGAATGACCCCAGCTGCTTTCGAGTACTTGGACAAGATTGATCCAAGTGGATGGTCTAGAGCATGGTTCCACGATTACCCTAAATGTGATCTTCTTGTGAACAACATATGCGAGTGTTTCAATGCCTACATTCTGAAAGCTCGTGACAAGCCTATATTGACCATGTTGGAGATGATAAGAATAAAATTCATGAGGAGGTATCAAGTCAAAAGAGATGGCGATTCAAAATTGACTGGGAAGTTATGTCCTAAGGTGGTAAAGAAGCTGGAGTCAATTGGGCTAGAGGCAATGGAATGTGTTCCCCATTTTGCTGGTGAGAAGTTATTTGCAGTGGAAGCTCCCAGACGATTGTGGTATGTTGTGGACTTGCATAAAAAAACTTGTGGTTGTACACAATGGGAAATTACTGGTATCCCATGTGGGCATGCAGTTTCTGCTATACTCTTTGATTGTGAGGAACCTGAGGATTATGTCCATTATTACAGTTTAGAGATGTACAAAAAAGCATATGCCTAACTAATATACCATATGCCTAGTGAGGAACAATGGGTCCGTGTTGTTGGGCATGACATATTGGAACCTCCAAGACGAAGAGTTGCCCCAGGTAGGCCTAGGAAGCTACGAAGGAGGTGTCCTGATGAGAGTAGAGGCCTTAAAAATCCAAACAGAATGAGGAAATTTGAAGCAAGGATGAGATGCTGCAAGTGTATGGTAGTTGAGCATAATAAAAGGGCATGTCCACTAAATGAGGTTGGACCCTCCGCACAAGCTTCACAATCTGGAACAAAGGTCAAGTGTCCTAGCCAGCATGCAGCAAGTGTGAGTTGAATATATTCACTGTCATTACTACTTATGTTTATTTTTACAAATAATTTATGTGTCTAACATATATATTTATCTCAACTTTTTGGTTTTATGGTATTTTATTAAGTCACAAAGTGGTTGTTCTAGCATATGTAGAAGAACTAAAACCACTACAAGAAGGGTTGGTATGAAGGTACTATAGTTAGTTAATATTTGTCATACTATGGGTAACTTTATAGCTATTAACAAATTGACAGAAAAATGCAAACCCAAGTCCATCTGTTGCCACAAGGAGTTTCCAGCCAGCACCTGAGGATGCAAGGAGTTTCCAGCTAGCACATAGTTTCCATCCTGCACCTAAGGTTACACAAAGTTTCCAGCCAGCACCTGAGGCTGCAAGGACATTGGGAAACACTCAATCTAGTGCTGCAAGATTTCTCCCACCTCTAGCGTAGGGCAGAGTGACAACCCAAGCAGCTTACAAAGCAGTATATGTTGCTCCAAAAGTTCAACAGTCTGCTAGGTTGAAGGCTATGTTCCGCAGTGCTCCTATTAAAAAAGGTCAAACTGTAACCATTGACCTTGATAGTGATTTAGAACCTCAACGTGTAGCAAAGACTGGTCTATCACATGCCTCGGCAATCAAAGGCAAAGGCAAAGGCAAAAATATTGTGCCAACCGTTGAAAAAGGGATTCAAATTATGCAAGCGAAAGAAAAAAAAAAGGATGAACCCAATTTGAAGAACTAATTGTTGTTGTTTGTTGTTTTTAGAAGAACCAAAAAACTGATGTTTGTTGTTTTGAGAAGAACCAGTTTCTGTGGTGTTTAAATACAATATTTAAGACATGGTTTGTAAGGAAATATGTAGGGTTATGTTTTGATACAATATGTATATTGAATGGGAGAATGTGTTCTCCCATGGTTGTTAATATTCTTGTTAATGTGGTGTTAGATATGTGTTTGTTAGAATTAGATTGTATTGTAACAGTACCTGGAGAGAGGATTTGTGTGTGCCTTTTAGGGTTATGTCCTTGAAGGTTATGTAGGCATTTTCCCAAGCTTGTTTCAACATTGCCAAATGATAATGCTTTGGTTTTTTTTTTTTTCAATTCTGTGTTGATTAGGAAATTACATATTACCTATTGCTACAGGAAGTATCAAGGAGTTGTCTAAACACATCTCTCTTGTATATTGTTGGAATTTGCAATCCTTGTTATGATTGGATGTTAGTTGTTGCAGTTTGGGTTTAATTACTTGGTTTGTAAAGGGTTTTGCTACTATATGCAGCAATAGGTTGAGGTCTATAAACTAGCATTGGTGGTTTGGTGCTCTCAAGGTCAAACGGTGAAAGGCCAGTAGATGAGGCTTCTTTTCTGCTCCTGCATAGGATTGGTGTGTATAATGGAGTTAAGTCAATGCTATACATAAATCTTTTTCTTAGCAATCTCTCCCACAATAGATTGAGTTCTATATTATTTTTCTCAACTAGCACAGTGGGGAATAATAGGTAACATAAACCGAGTTATTAGTCTACAATTCAATTAAATTAACTTTTACCTAATTTGGACTTAGTGTTTTTAGGACATTAGTCCATGTTAGTCTGGTACATATAACTCAATAAACTTTTAATGATAACTATAAGTAGTGTCACCACAATAATAACAGTAGCTTCAAAACATGGGGTACATAGACATTCATTACAAAACATGGGGTACATAGACTTTGATGTGTGTTTTAAATAGTACTCGCAAGTGCACGAATCATTTTTCAATATAGTGTTATGCAAGTGCGAGGTCGATCCCACAGGGAAATGGTCAAATATTGGTATCTTGCTTAATCAACCTCATTTTAACCTAGTTCCAAAGGTTTGAGACTTGATTCAAGAACAAAAGACTAAATGAAAGAGATGTAATGAAATATGTAAAATAAAAGGAACTAAGGTTAAGGAATCCACCAAACCAAATCCTACAACTCACACTCTTGGTTTCCACTTGAACACCCAAAGAACATTAAGCTTAGGGTGTTATTCAAGTTTCTTAACCATAAACCCAAGAACCATTAAATGAATCCAACACATTGACAAATCACAAAGAGTACCGATTGAAATCAAAACATCCAATGTATCATTCAATCACAATGGATATCATCATTCGAACCGATAAAACAATATATTGGTCGGTTGAAACACATAAAATGTCCTCTAACCACCACTAACCACATCCATTGAAAAAGATGAAGCATTAAATGAATGGAACTTGAACAACTAAAATGATATATCATTAAATGTGCAAGTGGTACAGCAAGGTTGTGAGTGTCATCAATGGAAAGGTTTCATCCTCAACCCTAGTTGAGGTTACTAGCCTTCCATGACTAAGAACACCACAAGAAAATGATGAACAACCATGGAAATGAAAGAAAAGCTCTACAAAGAGAAAGTATTCTGAAAATAAACTACTGAATTACACTACAATAAGCACGAAATTAAAACTAACTACAGAGTTTCTGCTCTATCCTACTCTCTCCACCACCCTCCAACAAGGGGGCATGGCTATGGCTTTATAGAAGAAGGCCATGGCAAGAAAATGACTTCTCTACCCTCCTCTAGGGTTCTTCTGCAGCTAGAGACAACCCCAAACACGAAACCAGCGTGTTCTGCAGCGGAAATTAGAGGGAGGACTGCTTTTTGGCTTCTGATTGGGCGTTCTGGCGCGCTCTGCAAAAGCAGTTTCTGGGAAAATTCGATCGATCGACTTTTATTTCGATCGATCGACTTCGGGCAAATATTCGATCGATCGAATTTTAAGTTCGATCGATCGACTTTCTAGGATCTCCGAATTTCCAGCTATCTCCTTATGAATTTTGTCATTCCTCTCTTATTGTCCTACAAAAACACAAAACACAAAACTAACCAAAACATTAGAAAAATAACCAGGCTAAAGGTCTAACTAGTGCAAATCAAGGGGTCCAAATACACAATATTTGGCACTCATCAGACTTCATTACAAACACTAAAGACTAAAGTACTAAACCAATACATATGGACGACTCAAGGCAATGGCATACGACAGACTTTGCCATTGTGCGTCCCTTTGTAAGTGAATCCAAACTAAAACAGTGAAAGTGCGCAAAGATCCATGAACAGAGAAGGACTTTCTGGTACTTCTTCTTCACTGTGTGGACTTTAACCTCCCCAATCTCCACTTTTGACTTAGTTGCTCAGACTGTTTCTCAATTAATGCCTCGAATTGCCCAATCTTTGTCCCCATTTCAGCTTTTACCTTCCCAACTTCATCTGCAACTATGCTTTCACATCGCTTTGCTTCTGCTACCAACACTTGGTGCCTCCGCCGCAATTGTCTTGCCACTCTCATACCATATTGACACAACTCAGGATCAAGCCATTCAAAGAAACCACAATCACGGTTAATCTGTAAAACCAATAACAAGGATTAATCACCACAACAATTTGAGGCCATTATTCAATAAGAGTGAGTTTTATGCAGCTCCTCAACTACTTCACTAAGAAGGTAGAGACATCATAGATAGCTTAACCTAAACAATTTGAGACAATTATTCAAAAGATCAGGAATGCATTAACAGTAACTTAACCTATACTGGGTTTCAACCTATATATTGATTTTCTCACATTAAATCCCAATGAATTATATGTTCTTCAATTTGTGCAGGTTTCAACTCATGAGAAGATTCTCATTATTATTTTGGAATATTGGGAACTTAAGCATGATGTATACACAGAATCACTTATAGGATTTCCATTGTTTTTTGGAGTGATATGACAGTGTACATTCTTTAAGAATTTGATTTAGTTAATTAATTTGGTAGAAGGACATTCAACCTATTTTTTGAATGACAACAAAAGAAAAGAAAAATAAAACCTAATATTCATCTACGCATTACTCAGTAAACTTTAGGTTTACACAATGCTTTTCATGCAAGAAACGAGTCAGACTACAAGGACTTAAAACCCGAAAGTAGAGACCCAACATAAGAATCGAACACCAACAACCAATAACCATTGACATACAATGACTGAGAAATACAGACCTACATTAGAATCGAACACAAACAACCAATGATCATTATATACTCATCACAAAAATACAAGAATAGAAAAAATTCGATTCACTAACTTACCTTCCAATTTTCGCAACTCACGAATCTCCTACTGAAATTTTCGGTGGTGTAGGCGGTTTTCACCATCATCGGCTGCTGACAAAAACAAATGCGCTCAATTGAAGATGTGGCCCCGCTGCGTTGCGTGGACCCAGAGGTGCTGATTTCAATGGAAGATTCCATGGGTTGGTTGTTTTTTGAAGAAACCCTTCTAGCAGAGATCGTGACCCTGTTGGCTTGAAGACAACAAAAGTCTCGAAAGGTTGTGGCTTTTAGTATTTTTTGACCTAAAAGGCGTATGTTGTTTTTCAAGGGCATTAAGATAATTTAACGAGCTAAAACAAGGGTATAATGGGACGTTATCTTTGAATATGACACGTGACATGCTCGTGTTAACTTTTCCGTCAGGTTTAATCGCTGAGGGTGAGGAAATGCCTGAATTGCAAATTTCTTTAGATAAAATAAAGATGTCTTTAGAAAATGGATAAAAGGAAAAGGACAAGAAAAGAACATAGAAGGACCCATTTTTCTCTCTCGTAGGTTCATCATCTTTTTGGTTTAGTTCTTCTTTTCTAAAAGACATGACTCATGTATATATATAAAAATATATGTAAGGGAAGAGACAAAGAACAAAGAAAAGATAGAAAAAGAAATAGGACTTAAGGACCACTCACTCTCTACGTGTGTTTTACAAAATATTTCAAGGATATTTTATTGTAAGTTTTAAATAAACTTTGTTTTAATATTTTAAGATTGTTTTTTTTGATGTTGCTTCTAAAATAGGGTTTTTCAAAGCAGGGTGGTTAAATATAAAAATGTGTCTTTATAATGCCCGAGTAAAAAACTACTATTTTACAAAAGCGCTGTTACGCCGTCCTTATATTTTAAAGTATTTTAAGCGTTATTGATACTAATAACGTTATTCTATTCATATTTTATATGGTTTAGGCTGAATGAGTTCGTATTGAAATTCCTAGAATGTTGACGATTTAGTCTACTAAGTAGTAATATTGATAGGTAGTATAATTTGGAGGTCTATGGTTGGATGTTATAGGATACCTTAGTTTAAGAATATTTCTCTAAACTTCTTCTTGCAATTTATTTAGGTAGAAGGTCGATCCTGACGCTTATGACAAGTCCAGGTAAGAGGATACAACACCGAAAAACCCTTCAACAAGATTTTATTACAAATCCTTTGAAAAAAAAAGTGTTGGAGAATTTTACAAAGCATTTACTTATGTGATTTTTAATGCCCAACTTTTATTACTCATATGTTATTATTCAAGAAGTATGTGCATAAACTACAGTTATGATTAAGAGCATTTTTAAGTATTGGTTTATGCATAATTACAGTTGTGAATGAGAGTATTTCAAAGTTATTATAGTTATGATTAAGAGCATTTTAAAGTATTGATTTATGCATAATCACAGTTGTGGATAAGAGCGTTTCAAAGTTATGATTTATGCATAAATACAATTATAATTAAGGGCATTTTATGCATAATTACAGTTGTGAAAAGAGCATTTTAAAGTTTATGATTTATACATGAATACAGCTTTGAATGAATAGAGGATTTAAAGTTTAAAATCTGCACATGACTATAGTTATGAAAACGGCTCTTAGCAGAGCCTACAGAATTACAGAAAACGTTCATGTGCAGTAATTGTTTAACCCTGAGGCACTATTACAGTTATGATCGGTACCATATAGGGTAGCATGGCAAGCATACCGAAATACGGTGTGTGCTACCGACCGGGGTTGGCCTTCACCTAGGGAAGATTCCCAACCCGGCGACTCTTCTCTGTGACGACAGACTGAGTCCATAGGTCATTGGGACAAAAGCCAACATGCTCCGCTCAAGGGTAATAGCGGTGTAGAATCTGTAAATAGTTAAACCACAGTTACAGTTTTGAAGAGAAAACAGATAAAAAGAATTTACTAGATCATTATAAATTTCTTATGCATGTCATTACTCATATTCCTCATTCACTTACTCATAAGTTTCATGTTTAATAGTTCATTTTGATATTTTGCACAAACTATCATTATGCATGCCATTACTCATATTCCTCATTTACTCACTCATAAGTTTCATGTTTAATTGAACATTTTGACATTTTGCATAAACTGTCATTATGCATGACTAAAGATTATGGCATGAAGATTTTATGGTATGTTTTTATTTCTCTAGTGTTGTAATTTCCTTAGTGAGTTGTCGAACTTACCCCTTTTTCTCCAAAATCTTTTCATATGACCTAGTAAGATGATGTCATTTCTTGATATTTGCATAGACCTCGCTAAGAGCATTAGATCATTGTGGACCGACTAAATTTTTACTTTGTATAGTATGTTTCGTTTTGGAGTTCAAGGCATTATAAAGAATTGTTAATAGACAGGATTAATAAAAATAGGAATTTACAATCTATATGCTGTAAATGCACGCTTCCATTTAAATGTTTTTAATACTCAAGTTCGCGTTTCCCTTATCCCAAAACGGGAGCGTGTCATTGGTAGCCAAATTGAAAATGACCGACAACTTCAGGGGGGGCGAATTGTATTTAATCCTAAGAGATAGATGAGTGCTAAGTCCCACATTGCCTAGTTACTAGGTGAAACTAGGCTTTATAAGTGATTCTAGAGAAAGTTTCAAATTCATTAGTTCTTTTAAGGTGATAGTGCAAATGTAACTAGCGTTTTTTCTTAGGTCGTTATAAGTACTGAGTTCGTTAATGTCGTTGTATTTAAGTGCAAAAACATAACGTTGTAACTGTGTGCAACTCATGCACTTCTTCATTACTTTCATGCTAATGTCTAATAATCAACGATATTTTTCTGTTTCTTGCTCATACAATTATTTTTCTATTCTATAATCCATTATATAAGAGATAAGGAAAAAAATATTTGCCAGAAATTATCTAAGCCTTCAAGCCCTTTTGCATCAGTGCAACCACAAGCAATATGTTTAGACTAACTAAGTACGTAGCCATCCTTGACTTTGTTATAACTACCATGCTTCCAAGACGTTTGGTGTTGTATTTCTCTCAACTCAACCCATATCTCATGGGACGCTCAAACTTTCGCATTTTTGGTTTGACCCATATGTCCCATGAAAAAATAAAATAAAATTTGAGCTATATTAACGGTGTTATTATTGATGCTCCGCTAATATTTTAAATTAATGCGCCAACTAAGAATATTTAAATATTCGTAATGCACATCAAGATTTAAAATTCCCACTAACTAGACATATTGGCGAGTTTTGGAGAGTAAGCGCCTATCTATGAGTTAATCTCATCTAAGTTGCTTCAAAATTATAATGCTCAACTCCAAAAATGGGAGAGTTAATATTTGCGTTACAAAAAAGCGCAACTTATCTTTCCACCCATAAAATTCTCAAAGGAAAAAATAAAATAAAAATAATAATGGTTAAACTCAACAGGTTTGTTAATCCCCTTAATTTCTATGAAAATTATAGTCCTTTGCACACTAATAATTTCACTAATTAATTTCTAGAGGTTTTCACAACAAGCAGTCTTACTCTACTGAGTGCCATCCTTTGCTTCAAACAATTGCTAAGGAGAAGATTAATGTGCCATTTAAGTCACAACTAGGGTTTTTAATTCGGTTATCTCAAAGTCACTACAATAACTATGCACAATAAATTTAATTCAGTACATACACAATTCATTTGCAGCACTAACCTAAACTAGATGCTTTTAGGGAAAAAAAAAAAAAAAAAAGGAAGAAAACTGCTTGGAGTGTGAATATTCCCCAAAACTGCTCCTGGAGTTGGAGAAAACTTCTGAAGTTGCGTGGTATTACAAAGAATTTTCTTAAACATGAAGTGGGGGATGGGAAGCACATTCATTTGTGGATTGATAATTGGCATCCTTATGGTGCTTTGGTGGAGAAATATGGTTACAGAATTGTGTATGACGCTTAGAGCAGGTTGGATGCTAGGTTGGAGTCAGTCCTTAGAAATAGCAATTGGTGCTGGAAACCTGCTCATTCCGACTCTCTTGTGGAGATTCAAAGTAGGCTCCCCGAAGTCCGTCTTGGTGCTTCTGATAAACCTATATGGACAATTTCCAGAAGTGGATCCTACACTTGTGCTGACACTTGGGATTTCCTGCGAAAGAAGAAGATTGTTGTGGAGTGATGGTTTATTGTTTGGTTTAAGTTTGCCATCCCGAAGCAGGCTTTTCTTCTTTGGCTCACTGTCCAAAATAGATTAACAACTGGAGATAGGTTGCTTACTTGGGGTTTTAAGGGAGACACTCTGTGTGTTTTTGGTAGACACTGCACTGAGAGCCGGGATCATCTTTTTTTCCTGTGTAGTTTCAGTGTTAGAATCTGGAAGGAGTGCATGAGGCGGTGCAATGTCTTGAACCCTTGTTTTGACTGGCAGGAAGTGATTTCGGAAGGTTGTAGAAGTTGGAGAACGAAATCCATGTTTGGTGTTGTTTGCAGATTGGTTCTTAGCTCTTCTGTCTATGGGATTTGGAGAGCCCAGAATGAGATTAAACATGCAGGCCATCCCTGTACAGAGGAACAGGTTTTGAAGATGATTATCTGGGAGGTTAGATCTCGGCTTGCTCGCATAGGGAAGTATCAGAGGAATGAGGAAAATATCAGCCTCTGTTTTAGATGGAATGTTGATGTGTCTATTTTGGTTTGAGTGTCCAGTTGCTGGTTTAGTTTTGTTTGTTTTGGGGGCTCTTTTGTCTGAGTTCCTTGTGTTCTAGAGCCTGAAGGGCTTTTGTTTGTATCTGGATTTTGTTGAGTTATATAAGGTCTTCTTTTTCATCGAAAAAAAAAAGATAATTATAATTTCGTACAAAAAAAAAAAAAAAAAAAAATCTCTAGGCTCGTAAGCCCAATTTCTTTTAACTTGAGCTAATGAGTTCCCAAAACTCCACTCTAACATATTATCTTCATATTTTTTAAATTAATATATTGCTACAGTTTCTTTATTTTTTAAACTAATATATGTAGCTTATTCATCCATTTTTTTACTGTCTCTCTCTCATCTCTCTTTGTAGCTTCTGATCGACCAGAGGTCCAAAAGGCAAAATGCCTGAATCAGATTTGTACGACATGGACCTTCCATCACATCGAGAAAAAAACTATATATGAAAGCGTTTGTGTTTGTTAAAGTAATAAAAAAAAATGGGTAATTACCTTTTCCCCCCATGAATTACCGGCCAATGTCATTTTGCCCCCACGAACTACCACTTCGACCAAAAGAGAGCATCAAACTACCATTTTTACACACTTTGCCCCCTTCTGTCAGTCTAATTCATGCAAAGACGTAAATGCCCTAACTCAATTTCAAAAATGACTTAAATACCCTCATTTAAAAAAAAAAGAAAAAAGAAAAGAAAAAGGGGTGGCGGCAAGCCGGGTGGCCTGCGAGCCACCCCCAGAGGTGGCTCCGGCCACCTCTGGGGTGGCTCGAGGCCACCCCGGAAGCTGGGTGGCCGCGCGGCCCCCCAGGTTCTGGGGAGGCCGTGCGGCCACCCCTTAGGCCGGGGTGGGCCGCGAGCCACCCCTTTTCCTTCAGGTTTTTGGGTTTTTTTTTTTTTTTTTTAAAAAAAATATATTAATTTTAATATTTTTTATTAATTACTGTATAGGGTATTTTGGTCTTTAAGTCAAAATTAACGGTAAAAAATGGCATATTCCATCCAAAATTAACGGAATTCCTGACGGAAGGGGGCAAAGTGTATAAAAATGGTAGTTTGATGCTCTCTTTTGGTCGAAGTGGTAGTTCGTGGGGGCAAAATGACATTGGCCGGTAGTTCATGGGGGAAAAGGTAATTACCCCTAAAAGAAAAGAAAAAAAAAAGAAAAAAAAAAGAAAAAAGAAAAAGAAAAAGAAAGAAGAAGAAGATATATTATTTAAAGAAATTGGATAAAAAAAAAAAAAAAAAATCTATTGAGGTGCGTAGTAGCTAAAGTAGAGAATTTTGGGGTTATAGCTTGAAAAAGTTTTTCAAAACCCTTTTTCGCATCTTAAATATTGAAAACTTTTCTTGAATATTAGTTGTCCAAACAGATTTTCAAATGTGGTTTCACCATTAACAAATTATTTAAAACAATGCACAAAATTCTTCTCAAAACATAAAACATTCTTCGCAAAATATTTCTCAAAAAACAAAACACAAAACGGTTATAAAAAAAAATAATTACCATGAATTTCTAGCGGCCCAGTAGTGACAAGAATTTTTGATGGCCCCACATTGTTTGCCATGAAAGCCAAGCGGTCCCGTGGTGGTTGCGGTGAACTTTTGGTAGCCCCTCAAGATGGTTGTCGTGTGCTTCCAATGGCTCCAGTGTTGAAATTGGTGTCCCAAACTCCAATTATATTGATGTTGCTTTTCTATAATTATATAATATTGAACATTGAACATATATATATATATATATATATATATATATATTATTGCTTTACATGTACATATATGTTTGAATATTTTCATATGATATACGTCTAAGGTTCTTAAGTTACATTGTATTTGACTAAGGTCTGAGTAAATTGACCGTATGCTATGTGCCTTGGTTATATATTTATTTATTTGGATTGTTTTATTTGATAAAACATGCGTCAAAGGAGTTTGATTCTTATGTGGCTCATTACTTAGAGATGATTGGGCTTACGAATTATTTTTCTATGAGTTTAAGCAATTAAAGAGCTATGTGCTTAAGAATTAATTTCCATGGGCTTAAGCAATTAAAAAGCTATGAACTCTTGGAATTAATTCCAAATGGCTTAAGTAGAGATAAATGAACGTTGAGCCTAATGAATAAAACTCAAGCCCATGCTGAATAGTTGGTAGCAATAGGTTAGAGTTAAAACCCTAGACAGTAGGGATTGGAATTGTAGTTCTCTTATGAACTCCAGTTCTATCTCTACATTCTAGATAGTAGGGATTAGAATTGTAGTTCTCATATGACTCAAATCCTATGTTTGCTACAGTTCTATCTTATCTCCTAGGGTTAGATGAGGGTAAATCTTAGTCTATAAATAAAGGGTCATAATGAAGTATTATTTATTAATTTACTAGTACAAGTTGTACATGTTAGTTTAATTAATCAAGCTTTGTTTATCTTGAAGAATTTTTTTTTTTGGAATCGGTATTCCATTGCGCATACTTTGATTAGCAAAGTATTAGCTCATGATCCCAAACACCCGGAATGGTTATTCTAAACTTTCGGTGGCAAGAAATTTTGGCGTCCCTACGGTGGCCACCGCCATGAACGTCCAAAGGTCCCATGTTGGCCTCCGTAAACTTCCGCCGGCCTCGCCATGGACACTATACTGGCGCCCAAATTTTATCAATTGAAAACCGTGCAACAGCCATGAATTCTGGATGGCCTAGCTAAATCGCTGAATTCCGATTTATAATACTCAGAATCTGCCATGTTTAGGCACCCATCAGAAGAATCAGTTGATCATCAGAACCATTCCAGAGAATTGCTTAAAAGCATTTTAATTTCCCTTGTATACCATCCATGCATATTCCATTGTAAAAAAAGCAGGAAATAAAGCGGAAAAACAAATAATAAAAAAGCCAGTAACTAGGATCGAGTTCACAAGCATGTCATGGATCAGAAAGCCAACCATTATTACAGTGCAGTAAAATAAATCAAAATCAGAAACCCGGTGGCCCGCCGCCTCCACGCGGTCCGCCGAAGCAATGTTTTAGCAACGAACAGCAGCATAGGCAGTAGAAGCTGCAGTCCCCATCGAGGGGAAAACAAAAAAATACAGTATATTATTATTAAACTATTGTATAACTGTAATTACATGACGAGTAAATTTTTATTTATTTTATAATACTCTAATAAGGAATAGATCTTTAATTTAAAATCTTTTTTTTTTTATATTAAAGTTGTCTTAGTTTTAAAAGTCAAGACTTAATCTCTTATGTAATAAGTATAGTATATTGTTTCTTTATTTAAAAGAAATTTACCAATAACAAAAATATGGGTTGATTATTGTTTTACTGTATTCTATAAGTCAAAACTCTATATGGAATCAGACATCGGGGATCCGGCTCTCTCGAAATAACTGATTTATTCTTTTCTACATTTGGTTACAAGTCAGCTCATGACCTCATGTTAAAAAAATTAATAAATAAATCCTTAAGATCAATAAAAACTCGTTAAAAAAAAAAAATTAAAGGCTAAAATTTACTACCACGTCGTCCGCTTGCTAAAAAGCATTTATCTCGGCATAAAAAAGTTGATTCAGCATGGCATTGACTTACCAAGAAGATATCATGCTGCATAAACCATTACCGAATCCTCCAAAGAAGCCACCACCAGGTCCCCCACCTCCAGGTCCGCCACCCCCAGGTCCCCCACCGCCATGTCCACCGCCACCTCCCCCACGTCCGCCGCCACCGCCACCTCCCCCACGTCCGCCACCACCTCCCCCATGTCCGCCGCCGCCGCCGCCACCGCCCCCAGGTCCCATAATCTGGCTAGACTAGACTTCTACAGCACCGGCACCGCAGCTGCCCCCTCCACCAAAACCACCAGCACCGACAGAGAAATGCTAAGCAAGAGAATTTACAGCTGGGTTGGTTTGAGGGAAAAAACCAAGAAAATATATCAAAACTGGGTCCAGCCTCTAGGAATTAGGATAAGTATATATATATATATATAAAAAGAAATCTGTGAGAAGTTAGAAGAAGCTACCTTAGCCTCTAAGCATTACCAGCACCGACAGAGAAATGCTAAGCAAGAGAATTTACAGCTGGGTTGGTTTGAGGGAAAAAACCAAGAAAATATATCAAAACTGGGTCCAGCCTCTAGGAATTAGGATAAGTATATATAAAAAAAATCTATGAGAAGTTAGAAGAAGCTACCTTAACCCCGAAGCATTTAGTTTACATGATTTCCATCAAAGCTATACGTGATGACACGTACACCGGCCGCCGGCCGGCCACCTTTCGGCTTTCCCGTCAAAGCTGCCAGTCAAACCGACAACTAATTACTGTTTTCCAAACCTACCATTCCAAGCTTTATGATCAGTACAACGACCCTTTATGGTTGATCTTAACAGCAATTTGGATCCTCTGTAACTTACTACGTACAGAACCACATGCACCCAACGGCCGGCTAGCTTCATATATACTAACATATTGACCGACAAGTGACTGTAATTTATAATGTCTTGTTTGATGAAATGATTTTTTCTTTCTTTGGATCCTCTGTAACTCCATGGAGCTGTGTGCACCTCACCGTCGGAGTGCTGCAAAGAAACGTGTGTACGTTGCGCGCCCCGCCTCGGTTCAGACGCCATGCTGAGCAAAGCAGCGTGTGGGCTACTGTTGCCACGGCGCATGGCCAAATGAAGCCACTGCTATTTGGGTGGCGGCCTTTCCTGGCCACCATGCTGTCTTGCGGCAGGGCCGCCGTGTGTGTTAAGAGGAGGCGGCGCGGCAGCCGGCAGGGGCGAAGAGATGAAAATAAATTCGGGTCAATAATTTGGGCTCTGAGTAGGGTTTTTAACTTGATTAGGCCCGACCCAATTTCTTTCTAAAAAAACTGTCTAAAAAAATTTATTGGGCTAACCTATTTGGGCCAGCCCATAGAGACGCATAAAAATTTATATGTACTTTAAATGAAATTTTCTTTGTGATTATTCCATGAGTTTACGATTGGAATGTTGTGTGATTATTTCATACAATAACATGCATAATATGGTTAACATATTTTAAATTAATTGGATTTTATTGTGTTTAAATCCAATGTGCTCTAAAATATTTTAAAAAAAAAATTATTAAAATATGCCATATGAGATAATTTGGATTTTATTGTGTTTAATCCAATATATTCTAAAATATGTTAATGTAATGCATGTTATAATCTTTGTAATTCCATGACATATATGGCATGACCTTAAAATGATTATTCATAATTTATTTCATGATATTGAAGAATAAATTGGCATGCCTAAAATTATATAATAAATATTGAATTTGGTGCAAGTATGTTAAGTAGAGTTTTAGTCTCCTCCCATACACAATTTGTGCATTAAATAAATAAGAGGTGATATCGGACTATTTGTGGAATAGGAGACAATTATAAGCCGTACGGAAATGTCCTATAAACTAGGATGGAAGAATTCTTCCTACCCGGTCTCTAAAAGTGACATGTCTCTTGAACATATGAGAATCAATATTTTTTTTTTTTTTTTTTTTTATTAATTCTACCATAAAAGCGTGTGAGAAGCAAATTTTATTTGTAAAACATATTCTTCATACATGCTAAGGGATACATGTCGCTCTTAGAGACTAAGTTAGAATTCCAACTCAGTTTGTAGAAAATTTATATCCTTTAGAATGTGAGAATATGTTGAAGATGATGTTTCTATAAAATAAAGAATTTGCCAACTTGGAGATAAGACACAATAGTTCAGGACTTGACAAGAAACATATCTATTAAGGATGATACTGCATATCCAAATTAAACAAGTAGCAGGAACAAACAGTATTTATTAAAAATAAATAAAAATAAAAATAATAATAATAATACAGGCCGCCAGAACACAACACTACTAAGAAAATCACAAACTAGTCCCAACTCAGGAGTATTTCTCACACTCAAAATACACTATGCAAGAACTAAAAAGACCAAAACTATGTTAGCAAGAAGACAACCGGCATAAGTGATGAGTGCCAAATATTGTGTATTTGGACCCCTTGATTTGCACTAGTTAGACCTTTAGCCTTGTTATTTTCTAATGTTTTGGTTAGTTTTTGTGTTTTCTGTTTCTGTAGGATAATAAGAGAGGAATGACAAATTTCATAAGGAAATAACTGGAAATTCGGAGATCCTGGAAAGTCGATCGATCGAACTTAAAATTCGATCGATCGAAACTTTGCCCAAATTCGATCGATTGAAATAAAAGTCGATCGATCGAAATTTCCCATAAACTGCTTTTGCAGAGCGCCCAGAACGCCCAATCAGAAGCCAAAAAGCAGTCCTCCCTCTTATTTTCGCTGCAGAACACGCTGGTTTCGTGTTTGTGGTTGTCTCTAGCAGCAGAGGAACCCTAGAGGAGGGTAGAGGAGTCATTTCTTGCCCTAGCTCTCTTCTATAAAAGCCATAGCCATGCCTCCTTGTTGGAGAGTAGTAGAGAGAGTAGGAAAGAAGAGAATAGAGCAGAAATTCTGTAGATAGGTTTAATTTCGTGCATCTTGTAGTGTATTTCAGTAGTTTTATTTTCAGATACTTTCTCTTTGTAGAGCTTTTTCTTTCATTTCCATGGTTGTTCATCATTTTCTTGTGGTGTTCTTAGTTATGGAAGGCTAGTAACCTCAACTAGGGTTGAGAATGAAACCTTTCCATTGATGACACTCACAATCTTGCTGTACCACTTGCACATTTAATGATATATCACATTAGTTGTTCAAGTTCCATTCATTTAAAGCTTTATCTTTTGCAATGAATGTGGTTAGTGGTGGATAGAGGACATTTTATGTGTTTCAACCGACTAATACATTGTTTTATCGGTTTGAATGATGATATCCATTGTGATTGAATGATACATTGGATGTTTTGATTTCAATCGGTACTCTTTGTGATTTGTCAATGTGTTGGATTCATTTAATAGTTCTTGGGTTTATGGTTAAGAGACTTGAATAACACCCTAAGCTTAATGTTCTTTGGGTGTTCAAGTGGAAACCAAGAGTGTGAGTTGTAGGATTTGGTTTGGTGGATTCCTTAACCTTAGTTCCTTTTAATTTACATATTTCATTCCATCTCTTTTATTTAGTCTTTTGTTCTTGAATCAATTCTCAAACCTTTGGAACTAGGTTAAAATGAGGTTGATTAAGCAAGACACCATTATTTGACCATTTCCCTGTGGATTCGACCTCGCACTTGCACACACTATATTGCAAACGATTCGTGCGCTTGCGAGTACTATTTAAAACGCACATCAATAAGCATGTTTTGCTCGCAACACCAACAATTTTTATGTACGGAGAAAAGTAAAAAGCTTAACTGCCTAGATGGCATCTCGGGGAAAGCTGCTGGAGGCTTTGTTGCCTGATGTCCATGGAATTTTATTTTAATGTGTTAATGTGCTTGTGTACAAAACAACAACCTATCAATTTTATTTTATTCTAACTAGCTTAATTAGTAAGCTTTGCTTAGATTAATAATATAATTAAGCTTAAGCCCCTGCCGCATTCATTATGCGGCTTAATGACATGTAATATCTCATTTTGTTGATTTAGCTAAAGAAAAAAAAAAAAAAAGACTCACAAATGATCATACACAAAACTTGGGTATGCGGAGAAAGGGTGCCGGAGAAAAGTCGACTCATGTGACGATCATTTTAAAGATTATTTAGGTCTATTAGATGTGCAATTTTTGTTTGTTTCGATAGAAGCTGGATTAATTAACTGTAATCTCAAGGTTTAGATGCCTCTTAGGTTATCCAAACGACAATCTACTGTTTAGTGTTTAGTTTAACATCAGCTTAGAGAAAACAATAGATAAATAAAGTGACATCTTTTTTGTGTTCACTTTTGATGATAAATGCCAGCAGTATTAATGCTGCTTAATTATTTCAAAAATGATTTTAATAAGAAATTTAGAATCTTTAAGATTCCAACAACTGTCCCATTTTTTATTTTTCACATACCATTTTCTGGCTTTTAAATATATTGCTTACTTTTAAGTATACAGAGTGTCATTTCTCATGTTAGAAAGATGTCACAAGCGATGATTATCAATATAAAACAGCTGGGTCCAAACCCATAAGCTTAAACTTTTGATTAAATAGTATCCCAACATACTATATTATAATCTTATTAGAGGTCGCTTTCAGGTCTCAATCTCCCTAACACTTGCATAATGGGCTGCATGGCACAGGTCGGCTAATATACCCTATGCCTAGTGAGGAACAATGAGTCCATGTTGTTGGGCATGACATATTGGAACCTCCAAGACGAAGAGTCACCCCAGGTAGACCTAGGAAGCTACGAAGGAGGTGTCCTGATGAGAGTAGAGGCCCTAAAAATCCAAACAGAATGAGGAAATTTGAATCAAGGATGAGATGCTCAAAGTGTATGGTAGTTTGGAATAATAAAAGGGCATGTCCACTAAATGGGGCTAGACGCTCCGCATAAGCTTCACAATCTAGAACAGAGGTCAAGTGTCCTAGCCAGCCTACAGCAAGTGTGAGTTGACTATATTCACTGTCATTACTACTTATGTTTATTTTTACAAATAATTTATGTGTCTAACATATATATTTATCTCAATTTTTTGGTTTTATGGTATTTTATTCAGTCACAAAGTGGCTGTTCTAGCATATGTAGAAGAACCAAAACCCCTACAAGAAGGGTTGGTATGAAGGTACTATAGTTAGTTAATATTTGTCATACTATGGCTAACTTTATGGCTATTAACAAATAAATAGAAAAATGCAAACCCAAGTCCATCTGTTGCCACAAGGAGTTCCCAGCCAGTACCTAGTTTCCAGCCAGCACCTGAGGATGCAAGGAGTTTCAAGCCAGCACATAGTTTCCAGCCTGCACCTGAGGTTACACAAAGTTTTCAGCCAGCACCTGAGGTTGCAAGGACACTGAGAAACACTCAATCTAGTGCTGCAAGATTTCTCCCACCTCTAGCATAGGGCAGAGTGTCAACCCAAGCAGCTTCCAAAGCAGTATATGTTACTCTAAAAGTTCAACAGTTTACTAGGTTGAAGGCTATGTTCCGCAGTGCTCCTATTAAAAAAGGTCCAACTGTAACCATTGACCTTGATAGTGATTCAGAACCTCAACGTGTAGCAGAGACTGGTCTATCACATGCCTCGGCAATCAAAGGCAAAGGCAAAGGCAAAAATATTGTGTCAACTGTTGAAAAAGGGATTCAAATTATGCAAGCGAAGGAAAAAAAAAGGATGAACCCAATTTGGAAGAACTAATTGTTGTTGTTTGTTGTTTTTAGAAGAACCAAAAAACTGATGTTTGTTGTTTTGAGAAGAACCAGTTTCTGTGGTGTTTAGATACAATATTTAAGGCATGGTTTGTAAGGAAATATGTAGGGTTATGTTTTGATACAATATGTATATTGAATGGGAGAATGTGTTCTCCCACGGTTGTTAATATTCTTGTTAATGTGGTGTTAGATATGTGTTTGTTAGAATTAGATTGTATTGTAACAGTACCTGGAAAGTGGATTTGTGTGTGCCTTTTAGGGTTGTGTCCTTGAAGGTTATGTAGGCATTTTCCCAGGCTTGTTTCAACATTGCCAAATGATAGTGCTTTGGTTATTTTTTTTTTTTTTTTTCAATTCTGTGTTGATTAGGAAATTACATATTACCTATTGCTACAGGAAGTATCAAGGAGTTGTCTAAACACATCTCTCTTGTATATTGTTGGAATTTGCAATCATTGTTATGATTGGATATTAGTTGTTGCAGTTTGGGTTTATTTACTTGGTTTGTAAAGGGTTTTGCTACTATATGCAACAATAGGGTGAGGTCTATAATATAGCATTGGTGGTTTGGTGCTCTCAAGGTCAAACGGTGAAGGGCCAGTAGATGAGGCTTGTTTTCTGCTCCTGCATAGGATTGGTGTGTATAATGGAGTTAGGTCAATGCCATACATAAATATTTTTCTTAGCAATCTCTCCCACAATAGACTGAGTTCTATATTATTTATCTCAACTAGCACAGTGGGGAATATTAGGTAACATAAACCAAGTTATTAGTCTACAATTAAATTAACTTTCACCTAATTTGGACTTAGTATTAATTAGCACATAAGTCCATGTTAGTATGGTACATATAACTGAATAAACTTTTAATGATAACTATAAGTAGTGTCACCACAATAATAACAGTAGCTTCAAAACATGGGGTACATATACTTCATTACAAACACTAAAGTACTAAACCAATACATATAGACGACTCAAGGCAATGGCATACGACAGACTTTGCCATTGTGCGTCCCTTTGTAAGTGAATCCAAACAAAAATAGTGAAAGTGCGCAAAAGATCCATGAATAAAGAAGGACTTTTTGGTACTTCTTCTTCACTGTGTGGACTTTGACCTCTCCAATCTCCACTTTTGACTTCAGTTGCTCAGACTATTTCTCAATTAATGCCTTGAGCTGCCCAATCTCTATCCCCATTTCAGCTTTTACCTTCCCAACTTCATCTGCAACCATGCTTTCACATCGCTTTGCTTCTGCTACCAACACTTCGTGCCTCCGCCACAATTGTCTTGCCACTCTCATACTATATTGACACAACTCAGGATCAAGCCATTCAAAGAACCCACAATCACGGTTAATCTGTAAAACCAATAACAAGGATTAATCACCACAACAACTTGAGGCCATTATTCAATAAGAGTGAGTTTTATGCAGCTCCTCAACTACTTCACTAAGAAGGTAGAGATA
This sequence comes from Alnus rubra, assembly GCA_028654335.1. Classification (NCBI taxonomy): domain Eukaryota; kingdom Viridiplantae; phylum Streptophyta; class Magnoliopsida; order Fagales; family Betulaceae; genus Alnus; species Alnus rubra. Next base: position 600,044 of record JAJPGS010000910.1, read on the forward strand.
TCATAGATAACTTAACCTATACTGAGTTTCAACCTATATATTGATTTTCTCACATTAAATCCCAGTGAATTATATGTTCTTCAATTTGTGCAGGTTTCAACTCATGAGAAGATTCTCATTATTATTTTGGAATATTGGGAACTTAAGCATGATGTATACACAGAACCACTTATAGGTTTTCCATTGTTTTTTGGAGTGATATGACAGTGTACATTCTTTAAGAATTTGATTTAGTTAATTAATTTAGAAGAAGGACATTCGGCCTATTTTCGGAATGACAACAAAAGAAAAGAAAAATAAAACCTGATATTTATCTACGCATTACTCAGTAAACTTTAGGTTTACACAATGCTTTTCATGCAAGAAACGAGTCAGATTGCAGACCCAACATAAGAATCGAACACCAACAACCAATAACCATTGACATACAATGACTGAGAAATACAGACCTACATTAGAATCGAACACAAACAACCAATGATCATTATATACTTATCACAAAAATACAAGAACAGAAAAAATTCGAGTCACTAACTTACCTTTCAATTTTCGCAACTCACGAATCTCCTACCGAAATTTTTGGTGGTGTAGGCGGTTTTCACCATCATCGGCCGCTGACAAAAACAAATGCACTCAATTGAAGATGTGGCCCCGCTGCGTTGCGTGGACCCAGAGGTGCTGATTTCAATGGAAGATTCCATGGGTTGGTTGCTTTTCGAAGAAACCCTTCCAGCAAAGATCATGACCCTGTTGGCTTGAAGACAACAAAAGTCTCGAAAGGTTGTGGCTTTTAGTATTTTTTGACCTAAAAGGCATGTGTTGTTTTTCAAGGGCATTAAGGTAACTTAACGTGCTAAAACAAGGGTATAAATGAGACGTTATATTTGAACATGGCACGTGACACGCATGTGTTAACTTTTCCATCGGGTTTAACCGCTAAGGGTGAGGAAATGCCTAAATTGCAAATTTCTGGAACTTCGATAGGGTACATTGCAATTTTTTAAACTTTGGTTGTAACACCCCGTATTTTAAGATATTAAATAAAATATCTTAAAATATGATTCAAGACCTAATAATAAAGCAAAAGAATAAATAGGAATATTTATATTCATTTATTAAGGAGCGTTTATAGTTTTAGTTTAATAAAAGTTTAAACGGACCTTAAACTTTGGAATAACAAAAATAGGGTCAAATGAAGTCTGTTTTTGTCGATTCAAAAGCCAGAATGCTTGTCCTGAAGTCCTCTTCCGACCCTCCAAATTTCATAATTTTTAGATTCCATTTAGTGCTCGAAAATACCCACGAAAAATACTACATCTGATATGGGCGGAAATTGAGCATGAATAATTAATGGGCCCATTTTGAACTAAGCCCAGCCCATGTGGATCCAGCCCACATGATTTAAACAACCCTGTCCAGCCCACGTTGCAACCCAGTCCCAGTCCATCCTTCACGTAAGTAACAGCAACTTAAAATTCAGTTGGACATGGAGTTAGAAGCAAACTACCGGTTGGTTGATGATAGACGTCCAGATGCTGTGTTCCTCCTCATCACATACGTTATGCATTATGTCACCCACATGACTCTCTCAACTTGCTACACACGTTTATGATTTCCAGCCCTTGATTACATTTCTCCAAATTGATCCAAGCCATCCAATTCATTGTAAAAGAAGGTGCTTCCCCCTTTGATTCACGCACAACATCCTCTCTTCTTCGTTCTTAGTTTCTCTCTACAGAAACTCTCCTTCTCTCTTTCTGTTTTCTCATTCGGCCAGCAGCATTGAAAGGTAGAAATCTTCCTCTTAAACTCTCTCTTGCTCACCTTCGGCTTCTCTTAATTCCCAACAGAAGAATTCTCACTCAAAACACCTTAAACTCTCTTTTGATTCTCTTCCCTCCCTTCCTTTGTTTCGGCCAAGCAAGATAGGAAATCCACTCAGTTTTTGCCACCCTCTCTCTATTTGCAGAAAACAAAAACAAAAGAGGAAGAGAACAGCAACAACATCTCACCGTAAGTCCCTCTTCCTCTAGTTTTCTGTTTCTTTTGTCTTGGGTGTATGCGTGGGTATAAGTGTAAGAAAACAAGTGAACCAATAAAAAGAAAACAAAAGGAAGGAGAAAAAGGAAGCAAAAGGAAAAGTTAGGAAGAAAGGAGAAACTTCCAGAAAAAAAAAAAAAAAAAAAAAGAAAAAAGAAAGAAAATATAAGATAAAATAAAGATGTCTTTAGAAAATGGATAAAAGGAAAAGGACAAGAAAAGAACATAGAAGGACCCACTTTTCTCTCTCGTAAGTTCATCATCTTTTTGGTTTAGTTCTTCTTTTCTAAAAGACAAGGCTCATTTATATATATAAAAATATATGTAAGGGAAGAGATGAAAAACAAAGAAAAGATAGAAAAAGAAATACGACTTAAGGACCACTCACTCTCTACGTGTGTTTTACAAAATATTTCAAGGATATTTTTTTGTAAGTTTTACATAAACTTTGTTTTAATGTTTTAAGATTGTTTGTTATCAAGTTATCTAACGCTTTTGATGTTGCTTTTAAAATAGGGTTTTTCAAAGCGGGTTGATTAAATATAAAAATGTGTCGTTATAATGCCGGAATAAAAAGTTACTATTTTACAAAAGCGCTGTTACGCCGTCCTAATATTTTAAAGTATTTTAAGCGTTATTGATACTAATAACGTTATTCTATCCGGATTTTGTATGGTTTAGGCTGAATGAGTTCGTATTAAAATTCCTAGAATGTTGACGATTTAGTCTACTAAGTATTAATGTTAATAAGTAGTATAATTTGGAGGTCTATGGTTGGATGTTATAGGATACCTTAGTTTAAGAATATTTCTCTAAACTTCTTCTTGCAATTTATTTAGGTAGAAGGTCGATCCTGACGCTCATGACAAGTCCAGGTAAGGGGATACAACACCGAAAAACCCCTCAACAAGATTTTATTACAAATCCTTTGAAAAAAGTGTTGGAGAATTTTACAGAGCATTTACTTATGTGATTTTTAATGCCAAGTTTTCATTACTCATATGTTATTGTTCAAGAAGTATGTGCATAAACTACAATTATGATTACGAGCATTTTTAAGTATTGGTTTATGCATAATTACAGTTGTGAATAAGAGTATTTCAAAGTTATTATAGTTATGATTAAGAGCATTTTAAAGTATTGATTTATGCATAATCACAGTTGTGGATAAGAGCATTTCAAAGTTATGATTTATGCATAAATACAGTTATGATTAAGGGCATTTTATGCATAATTACAGTTGTGAGAAGAGCATTTCAAAGTTTATGATTTATACATGAATACAGTTTTGAATGAAAAGAGGATCTAAAGTTTAAAATCTGCACATGACTATAGTTATGAAAACGGCTCTTACAGTTTTAAAGTAAAGTGTACAGTTATAGCAGAGCCTACAGAATTACAGAAAACGTTCATGTGCAGTAATTGTTTAATCCTGAGGCACTATTACAGTTATGATTGGTACCATATAAGCTAACATGGCAAGCATATCGAAATACGGTGTGGGCTACCGGCCGGGGTTGGCCTTCACCTAGGGAAGATTCCCAACCCGGCGACTCTCCTCTGTGGCGACAGACTGAGTCCATAGGTCCTTGGGACAAAAGCCAACGTGCTCCGCTCACGGGTAATAGCGGTATAGAGTCTGTAAAGAGTTAAACCACAGTTACAGTTTTGAAGAGAAAACAGATCAAAAGAATTTATTGGATCATTATAAATTTCTTATGCATGTCATTACTCATATTCCTCATTCACTTACTCATAAGTTTCATGCTTAATAGTTCATTTTGATATTTTGCATAAACTGTCATTATGCATGTCATTACTCATATTCCTCATTCACTCACTCATAAGTTTCATGTTTAATTGAACATTTTGATATTTTGCATAAACTGTCATTATGCATGACTAAAGATTATGGCATGAAGATTTTATGGCATGTTTTTATTTCCCTGGTGTTGTAATTTCTTTACTGAGTTGTCGAACTTACTCATTTTTTCCCCAAATCTTTTTAGATGACCCAGTAAGATGATGTCATTTCTTGATATTGGCGTAGACCTCACTAAGAGCATTAGATCATTGTGGACCGACTAAATCTTTTACTTTATATGGTATGTTTCTTTTTGGAGTTCAAGGCATTGTAAAGAATTGTTAATAGACAGGATTAATAAAAATAGGAATTTACAATCTATATGTTGTAAATGCACGCTTTCATTTAAATGTTTTTAGTACTTAAGTTCGCGTTTCCCTTATATCCCAAAACGGGGGCGTGACATTGGTAGCCAAATTGAAAATGACTGATAACTTCTGGGGGCGAATTGTATTTAATCCTAAGAGATAGATGAGTACTAAGTCTCACATTGCCTAGTTATTAGGTGAAATTGGGCTTTATAAGTGATTCTAGAGAAAGTTTCAAATTCATTAGTCCTTTTAAGATGATAGTGCAAATGTAGCTAATGTTTTTTCTTAAGTCGTTACAAGTACTGAGTTTGTTAATGTCGTTGTATTTAAGTGCAAAAACGTAACGTTGTAACGGTGTGCAACTCATGCACTTCTTCATTACTTTCCTGCTAATGTCTAATAATCAACGATATTTTTCAGTTTCTTGCTCATAAAATTATTTTTCTATTCTATAATCCATTATATAAGAGATAAGGAAAAAAATATTTGCCAGAAATTATCTAAGCCTTCAAGCCCTTTTGCATAAGTGCAACCACAAGCAATATGTTTAGACTAATTAAGTTGTACGTAGCCATCCTTGACTTTGTTATAACTACCATGCTTCCAAGACGTTTGGTGTTGTATTTCTCTCAACTCAACCCATATCTCATGGGACGCTCAAACTTTCTCATTTTTGTTTTGACCCATATGTCCTATGAAAAAATAAAATAAAATTTGAGCTATATTAGCGGTGCTATTATTGATGCTCCGCTAATATTTTAAATTAATGCGCCAACTAAGAGTATTTAAATATTCGTAATGCACATCAAGATTTAAAATTCCCACTAACTAGACATATTGGCGAGTTTTAGAGAGTAAGCGCCTATCTATGAGTTAATCTCATCTAAGTTGCTTCAAAATTATAATGCTCAACTCCAAAAATGGGAGCAGTTAATGTTTGCGTTACAAAAAAATGCAACTTATCTTTCCGCCCATAAAATTCTCGAGAGAAAAAAAAATAATAATGGTTAAACTCAACATGTTAGTTAATCCCCTTAATTTGTATGAAAATTATAGTCTTTCGTGCACTAATAATTTCACTAATTAATTTATAGAGGTTTTCACAACAAGCAGTCTTACTCTAATGAGTGCCATCCTTTGCTTCAAACAATTGCTAAGGAGAAGATTAATGTGCCATTTAAGTCACAACTAGGGTTTTTAATTCGGTTATCTCAAAGTCACTACAATAACTATGCACAATAAATTTAATTCAGTACATACACAATTCATTTGCAGCACTAACCTAACCTAGATGCTTTTAGGGAAAAATAAAAAAAATAAAAAATAAAAAGAAGAAAAAAAAAACCTAAACTGGATAATTATAATTTCCTACAAAAAAAAAAAAAAATCGCAAGGCTCGTAAGCACAATTTCTTTTAACTTTAGCTAATGAGTTCCCAAAACTCCACTCTAACATATTATCTTCATATTTTTTAAATGGGAAAATTGCATTGTTGGTCCCTGTGGTATTCCACAATTATTTTTTACTCCTTGTGGTTTAAAAAATTACTAGGAGATCCTTGTGGTATGCAATAATTACAAATCGATCCCTGGCGTCAAATTCTGTTAAATTTTTTAACAGATTCCGTCAAATGCCACGTGTCACCATCTTATGGCGACATGTGTCCATCTTAATAAAAAAATATAAATTTATTAAAAAATAAATAAAAATACTTATTTTTTTTAAAAAAAAAAAAAAAATTCAAAAAAAAAATTCAAAAAAAAAAAAACTGAACGGGTGGCTTGGCCACCCATTTGGGGGTGGCCGCGCGCCACCCCCAGAGGCCGCAGGGGGTGGCGCGCGGCCACCCCCAAGCCACAGGGGGTGGCCTTCGGGCCACCCCTGGAAGATCCAGGGGTGGCCCGATGGCCACCCCAGACAACTGGGGGTGGCCGCGCGCCACCCCCAGACAACTCCGGGGTGGCGCGCGGCCACCCTCAAGCCACAAGGGGTGGCCCGATGGCCACCCCAGGCAACTGGGGTGGCCGCGCGCCACCCCCAGACAACTCGGGGGTGGCTGCGCGCCACCCCCGGATCTTCCAGGGGTGGCCCGAAGGCTACCCCCTGTGGCTTGGGGGTGGCGCGCGGCCACCCCCAGTGGCTGGGGGCGGCCAGGCCACCCGTTCAGTTTTTTTATTTTTATTTTTATTTTTATTTTTATTTTAAAAAAAGTATTTTTATTTATTTTTTAATAAATTTATATTTTTTTATTAAGATGGACACGTGTCGCCATAAGATGGCGACACGTGTCGCTGACGTGGCATTTGACAGAATCTGTTAAAAAATTTAATAGAATTTGACGCCAGGGATCGATTTGTAATTATTGTATACCACGAGGACCTCTCAGTAATTTTTTAAACCATAGGGAGTAAAAAATAATTATGGCATACCACAGGGACCAACGGTGCAATTTTCCCTTTTTAAATTAATATATTGCTACAGTTTCTTTATTTTTTAAACTAATATATGTAGCTTATTCATCCATTTTTTTACTGTCTCTCTGTCATCTCTCTTTGTAGCTTCTGATCGACCAGAGGTCCAGAAGGCAAAATGCCTGAATCAGATTTGTACGACATGGACCTTCCATCACATCGAGAAAAAAACTATATAAGAAAGCGTTTGTGTTTGTTAAAGTAATAAAAAAAAATTAAAAAGAAAAAGAAAAAAGAAGAAGATATAATATTTAAAGAAATTGGATAAAAGAAAAAATAATCCATTCTATATATATTATTGCTTTACATGTACATATATATTTGAATATTTTCAATGATATACGTGTAAGGTTCTTAAGTTACATTGTATTTGACTAAGATGTGAATAAATTGACCGTATGCTATGTGTCTTGGTTATATATTTATTTATTTGGTTTGTTTTATTTGATAAAACATGCGCCGAATGAATTTGATTCTTATGTGGCTCATTACTTAGAGATGATTGGGCTTATAAATTATTTTTCTATGATTTTAAGCAATTAAAGAGCTATGTGCTTAAGAATTAATTTCTACGGGCTTAAGCAATTAAAAAGCTATGGACTCTTCGAATTAATTCCAGATGGCTTAAGTAGAGATAAAGGAACATTGAGCCTAATGAATAAAACTCAAGCCCATACTAAATAGTTGGTAGCAATAGGTTAGGATTAAAATCCTAGATAGTAGGGATTTGAATTGTAGTTCTCATATGACTCAAATCCTATCTTTGCTACAGCTATATCTTATCTCCTAGGGTTAGATGAAGGTAAATCTTAGTCTATAAATAGAGGGTCATAATGGAGTATTATTTATTAATGAGTAATGTTACACATCATCCCATTGTCCTCATTTCGTCCTCCCAAAATTGATGTGGCTCTTAAAATCACCATTGAATTTTTGATATATCACTCTTGGATTTTGATCCAATGGTGATTTTAAGAGCCACATCAATTTTGGGAGGACAAAAGGAGGACAAGGGGATGATGTGTAGAATTACTCTTAATTAATTTACTAGCACAAGTTGTACATGTTAAACCCTATATATATATATATATATATATTTTTTTTTTTTTTTTTCTGGAATCGGTATTCCGTTGTGCATACTTTGATTAGCACATGATCCCAAACACCCGGAATGGTTATTCTAAACTTCCGGTGGCAAGAAATTTTGGCGTCCCTACGGTGGCCACCGCCATGAACGTCCAAAGGCCCCATGTTGGCCTCCGTAAACTTCCGCCGGACTCGCCATGGACACCAAATTTTATCAATTGAAAACTGTGCAACAGCCATGAATTCTGGATGGCCTAGCTAAATCGCTGAATTCCGATTTATAATACTCAGAATCTGCCATGTTTAGGCACCCATCAAAAGAATCAGTCGATCATCAGAACCATTCCAGAGAATTGCTTAAAAGCATTTTAATTTCCCTTCTATACCATCCATATTCCAATGTAAAAAAAGCAGGAAATAAAGCGGGAAAACAAGTAATAAAGCCAGTAACCAGGATCGAGTTCACAAGCATGTCATGGATCATAAAGCCAACCATTATTTTTGTGACCCAATTTAAAAGATAGACCATTACAGTGCCGTAAAATAAATCAAAATCAGAAAGGCTATGGCCCGCCGCCAGGGGGCCCAAATCCACGCGGTCCGCCGAAGCAATCTTGTAGCAACCAACAGCAGCATAGGCAGTAGAAGCTGCAGTCCCCATTGAGGGGAAAACAGAAAAAAAAAAATCCAGAATCAGTGCCACGTACTCTGATGACAAGCCACACTATACTTTTACACAATTCAAGCTAATACTTTCGCTAATTAACCGAGTGTTATTTAGTAAATTATTATACGACTATCGTATAACTGTAATGACGTGATGAGTAAATTTTTATTTATTTTATAGTACTCTAATAAGGGAGAGATCTTTAATTTAAAATATTTCTTTATTAGAGTTGTCTTAGTCTTAAAAGTCTTATGTAATAAGTATAGTGTATTGTTTCTCTATTTAAAAGAAATTTATCAATAACAAAGATATGTGTTGATTATTATTTTAGAATACAGTTTATTGTATTTTGGAGGTCAAGACTTCATCGAATTAAAGTAATCATTGAAGATTACGGCTCTATCGAAGACACATAGGGTGTAGGACCTATACATGTAGGTTTCATATATGTGGATCTTATATACATGGGTCTCACACTTATGCTCCGTTTGTTTCGACGTAAAAAATGATTTCCGTCGTAAAATGATTTCGACGAAATCATTTTCAGAAAAATTGATTTTCTCGAAAATATTTTTCGGTGTTTGGTTCGCACGAAAAAATTACGAAATGCAAAAATAAGAGTTTGGTAATTGTCGCCGGAATCCGGCAACGTCCGGTCACCGTTGCCGGAATACGACGAGAAAGTTTGACTAGATCCGGCCAAAATGGCCGGATTCAGGCCGGAATCTTCCGGATCCGGCCGGATTTATGGCCGGATCCGTTGAGATCCGGCCGGATCCCGGCCGTTTTGGCCAGATCCAGCCGGATCAATGGCCGGATCAGTCAAGATCCGGCCGGATTCCGGCCGTTTTGGCCAGATCCGGCCGGATCCGTCCAGATCCGGCCGGATCCCAGCCGTTTTGGCCAGATCCGGCCGGATCAATACCCGGATCCGTCCAGATCCGACCGGCTTGGCCGGAATCAGGCGATATCCCGGCCGGAATTTGGTCTGCCGGTGCCGGATTCCGGTACCGGCAGAATTCCGGCCGCCTGATTCCTGCACCGGCAGAATTCCGGTGACCTGATTCCGGCGCCGGCAGGTTTCCGGCGACTGGATGATGTCGAACTCCGGCACCGACTGGATCCCGATGACTGACAATTGCTAAATTTTAACGATCGGATATCAAACATACGTGTAAGGACGAAGAGTTTAATTTCGGAAAACGATTTACGGTTTTAAAAATCGTAAATCGTTTTCCGAAAATTAAAGAAGCTTTTACGGTCAAACCGAAAATGATTTTCGTTGACTGTTATTTTCGCCCCAACCAAACACCGGAAAATGCCGAAATCATTTTCCAGAAATCATTTTACGCCGAAACAAACGGAGCATTAATGTAAAATTGATGAAGGACAATGTGACGTAGAAAGAGAAATGATCCCTACATTCATTTCTCACAACAGCCCCACAACAAGCTAACGTGGCTGGTAATATTTTATTGTTTTTTTTGTTTTTTTTTTGTTTTTTTTTTGTAAAAAAATAATAAAATATTACTAGTCACGTCAGCTTGTTGTAGGGCTGTTGTGAAAAATGAGTGTAGGGATCATTTCTCACGTAGAAATAACATTCTTTTTTTTTTTTAATGCTTTGTTGCAGCAAGTTTGCGTTAAAAATAAAAAAAATAAAAAATCAACCTTTAGATCAATAAAAATTCATTAAAAAATAAAAAATTAAAGACTAATTTTCGCAACGTCTTCTTACCACATAGGCACATACTAAATAGCATTTCTTTTTTTTTTTTCAAAAAAAAATAGCATTTCTTTTTACATAAAAAGTTGATTCAGCGGGGCATTGTACTTACCAAGAAGATATCATGCTGCATAAACCATTAGCGAATCCTCCAAAGAAGCCACCACCAGGTCCAGGCCAGAAACCAGGACCTCCAGGTCCAGGACCCCAGCCAGGTCCGCCGCCCCCCCAGCCACCAGGTCCCCCACCTCCAGGTCCGCCACCCCCAGGTCCGCCGCCCCAGCCACCAGGTCCCCCACCCCCAGGTCCTCCGCCCCAGCCACCAGGTCCCCCACCCCCAGGTCCTCCGCCCCAGCCACCAGGTCCCCCACCCCCATGTCCACCGCCACCTCCCCCATGTCCGCCGCCACCGCCACCTCCCCCATGTCCGCCGCCGCCGCCACCGCCCCCAGGTCCCATAATCTGGCTAGACTAGACTTCTACAGCACCGGCACCGCAGCTGCCCCCTCCACCAAAACCACCTGCATGCACCGACAGAGAAATGCTAAGCAAGAGAATTTAGAGCTGGGTTGGTTTGAGGGATCAAAACCAAGAAAAATATCAAAACTGGGTCCAGCCTCTAGGAATTAGGATAAGTATATATATAAAAAGAAATCTGTGGGAAGTTAAAAGAAGCTACCTTAACCTCGAAGCATTTAGTTTACATGATTTCCATCAAAGCTATGCGTGATGACACGTACACCACCTTTCGGCTTTCCCGTCAAAGCTGCCAGTCAAACCGACAACTAATTGTGTTCCAAACCTACCATTCCAACCTTTATGATCAGTACAACGGCCCTTTATGGTTGATCTTAACAACAATTTGGATCCTCTGTAACTTACTACGGAACCACATGCACCCAACGGCTAGCTTCATATATACTAACATATTGACCGACAAGTGACTGTAATTTATAATGTCTTGTTTGTTGAAATGATTTTTTTCTTTCTTTGGATCCTCTGTAACTCCATCAAGCTGTGTGCACCTCACCGTCGGAGCGCTGCAAAGAAACGTGTTGCGCGGCCCGCCTCGGTTTAGACGCCATGCCGAGCAAAGCAGCGTGTGGGCTACTGTTGCCAAGGCGCATGGCCAAATGACGCCACTGCTATTTGGGTGGCGGCCTTTCCTGGCCACCATGCTGTCTGGCGGCAGGGCCGCCGTGTGTGTTAAGAGGAGTAGGCGCGTCAGCCGGCAGGGGCGAAGAGATGAAAATAAAATTCGGGTCAATAATTTGGGCTCTGAGTAGGGTTTTTAACTTGATTAGGCCCGACCCAGTTGATTCCATTACTTATATTTAGGAAAAATTTCATGAAAATATCAAAAAAATCTCCCGTATCAGATATCTTATATTTAGATAAGGGGGTTATGAATGAATAGTAATTCCCTATATATACATGTCTACTATTCATTCCCTATGTATTATTTTAATATAAAAAATATATATTTAATTGATATAAGAAAGAGAGAAAAAGAATAAAATAAGAGTAAAAAAATAATATTTAATTGATATAAGGAAATGTAAGAGAATCTATTGTGCGAAATTTTTTTTATAGGAAAGCAAAAAGTAGTTTTGTTCTGTAAATATAGGAAAAATAGTTGAGAATCTGCTGCTAGTGCTCTTATATTGGAATGTTCTGTGTGATCATTTCATATAATAACATGCATAATATGGTTAACATATTTTAAATTAATTAGATTTTATTGCGTTTAAATCCAATGTGTTCTAAAACATTTTTTTTTTTAAAAAAAAAAAAATTAAAATATGCCATATGAGATAATTTGGGTTTTATTGTGTTTAATCCAATACGTTCTAAAATATGTTAATAATTTTGGATTGCATTTTATAATCTTTGTAATTCCATGTGAGATATATGGCATGACCTTAATATGATTATTCATAATTTATTCCATGATACTGAGGAATAAATTAGCATGCCTAAAATTATATAATAAATATTAAATTTGGTGCAAGTATGGTTAAGGAGAGTTTTAGTCTCCTCTCATACACAATTTGAGCATTAAATGAATAAGTGGTGATAACATACTATTTGTGGAATGTGAGATGATTATAAGCCGGAAAGAAATGTCCTATAAACTGGGATGGAGGAATTCCTCCGACCCGGTCTCTAAAAGTGACATGGCTCTTGTACATATGAAAATCATTTTTTTTAAAAAAAAAAAAAAAACTAATTCCTTCAAAACAAACATGTGAGAAGCAAATGCTATTTGTAAAATATGTTATTCTCGCATGCTCAGGGACACATGTCACTCTTATAGAACTAGATTAAAATTTCAACCCAATTCGTAGGAAATTTATATCCTTTAGGATGTGAGAATAGGTTGGAGATGATGTTTCTATAAAATAAAGAATTTGCCACTTGGAGATAAGACACGATGGTTCAGGACTTGTCAAGAAACATATCTTTTAAGGATGGTACTGCATATCCAAATTAAACAAGTAGCAGGAACAAACAGTATTTATTAAAAAACAATAATAATAATAATAATACAGGCCGCCAGAACACAACACTAGTAAGAAAATCACAAATTAGTCCCAACTCAGGAGTATTTCTCACACTCAAAATACACTAGACAAGCACTAAAAAGACCAAAACTATGTTAGCAAGAAGACAACCGGCATAAGCATGTTTTGCTCGCAACACCAACAATTTTTATGTACAGAGAGAAAAGTAAAAAGCCTAACTGCCTAGATGGCATCTCGAGGAAAGCTGCTGGAGGCTTTGTTGCCTGATGTCCATGCTGCAACCCTAGTCTTCCAATCAACTTCTACTGCATCTGCCAACACATATCAGGTAAAATTCAGGACTTCAATTGCTTCAAATTCAAAGTAATAGAGGCTTAGTAAAATCCAGACTAGAAGCACACAGGGTTCCAAAGAGCCCATGATGTGAGCTGCTATTTTGTGTGGGGAACTAAAATCAACCCAAATAATAGTTTAGTTGGTGTGATTAGTCGTTATTCATATTAAAAGACTTAGTTAAAGACATTTTAAGTAATCATATAAGATTCATAGCTAACTGCAACATTGACAATTAGTTGACTAGTGTCAGGTCACTTCATTACAATATGAAATATTTAAGCACAATATATATATATATATATTTAAATTACTTTGCATATTAAGAGAATGCAAAAGGCACATTCGGAAAAAGAACCGATCTATATTGGTACCACACAATCTTTTTATTTGCTTCTACTCACATAGCAATTAACTACTGGGAATCCAAGTAATGAGACTAAATCTGAACCTGCACTTCAGTCATTCACAAGCAATCTTAGTGTCAAAGCTGCTGAGGCATATGGCAAATGCCTGGAAAGCTGAGATTGGATACTGATAATCCATGGTGAATACATCCTTTCCCACTTTTCCAAACTGGAGAATGACATTCTCATGCTCTTGCCCAGAAGCTCCATTCTCGGGAGAAGCAACCAGCTGGAAATTCTTAACTGAAGCAACTGTCACACGTCCATTGAAGTTCAGACACCAGCACTGGAGTTGTTCATGCCACCTAGGGGCCTTGTTACTTAAAACCAGCATTCCCTCACTCTGACCAGAAAAATGTCCAGATTGGAAACTCTCCCTGCGGGTTGATTTTGACCTGAAGAAAGAAAGGGATGATGGAAAACTATCCAGACTGCGGAGAGGGAATTCAGACTGAGTTGCCACACCTCCTGGCTCAACAGCAGAGGCAGGAATGGCATCCATGACACACTGCATTCTCCTAGGACCCCTGGTTTACATGATATGAGAATTTCAGTTTCACATAGCAAAAATAGTGTAGTCACTAAACATGACAGAAATGAGTCAAACTATTGTTTTCACTTTTCATCATGCCAGTTCTACATTATTTTTCATATTTCTTTGAAGATAAGGAAGTAGTTTAGAATATCTATCATACCTGGAGCCCAACACATTCAATTCATATGAAATATGGGCAATGGGACAGTTGCCAGCAGCGAATTTAGGGGACACTTGTCTCAAATTAACTATCCTGGTAGAACGACATCTGGTGAATTTTGCCTCAGAATGTGGAGGTTGCGCATCATAGATTGTGAATTTGGTTCCCAGAAAGTTTGATCTGCCATCACAGAAAGTGAGATTCTCCACTTAGGCCGACAAGATAATTAAGAACCAGTAATATCACATTCCAGCTCAACATACCTCAGCTTTCCCACATAGGTGGTACTCCCTTTTGACACATCATCAGAATTTAAAGAGATAATGTAATCTGTGCAAGTAGGGCGCCGGCATTTCCGCGCAGCAAGAAGGAACTTGCCATCATCAGTTGAAACTGCCAAGAGAGAAAAATGCAAAAGAGTTCGATTTCAACAGCTCAGAGAGGAAACCAAAGAAAAGCTGAACCTTTCCTTCTCTAGTAGGAACCCTAACTCTCTACTAATCAAACTAACCTTGCAAAGTAAAAACAGTAAAAACATGGGAAAAGTCCACATACCACCCTCAAACTACAACCCAATTGGCAATGTCCCACCCCCCCCCCCCCCCAAAAAAAAAAAAAAAAAAAACCAAAAAATTGTCAGTGTCCCCCAAGGCAAGCAAAAAGACAAAAATGACCATAATTTTTTTTTTTTTTCATTAAGACAAAAATACCCCAATAAATTCAAGGAAAAAAACTGATTTTTCTTTTTCTTTCTTCTTCTTCTTCTTCTTCTTTTTTTTTTTTTTTTTTTTTTTTTTTTTTTCTTTTTCTTTTTCTTTTTTAAGGGTATTTTTGTTATTAGGGGGATATTAACAATTTTTTGTAGTTTGGGGGAATATTGTTGCAATCTAAAGTTTGGGAGGGGGAGACATTGTCAATGGTAGTTTGAGGAGAGTGTAAACTTTTCCCTAAAATCATAATACAATACATTGCAAAGAACAAATGTTTGGTTATTGACCTTGATTTAAGCCAAGATAAAGATAATATGTTTGGCTGCTACGATTCCGTTTGATGTGACAATGAAAGAGGGAGTCCCTTGGGCCAGGCTGCAAAAGGATAACAAATGATTTTGAACATTAACTGTATGACAAAAGGCCACATGCATTAAAGATTATAACCCTACTAGAAAGGAATACCTCAGTAGGGTTTTTGAGAGGAGGAGAGATGGCCTCCAGTAGTTTCAAATAATACAACATCATGAAGCACATAGAACAAAATTCAAATTTCCAAGAATCACAAGTATATACAGGAAATGGATGGTCTTTAGAAACTAACCACCGTTTTGAGGGAAACAGAAAGTCAAACCTAAAATGTCCAACACTGCTACTATTAAGCCAGTCCCTGACTAATCGACTCTTTTCTTTTCCATTTTTTTTTTTTTGAAGTCTAATTCTTTACATTCAATACTTCAAATCCATGTAATGTTAATGATCAGAGAAAAGTGGCATAACTTTTGCACATAAAGTCATGTATTTATCCATAAATCATCATGATGCCAAGCTTACTAGTATCACAAAAGCAAATGAAAATAAAGAGCAGTTTACATTCAAGGTCATTCTTATGAAATGATGGAAGTTCTGCTTCATTCTCAAAACCATGTTCTGCAACTGTGGCTTTGTCTTGATGGACTAACACTTTCTTTTTCTTTCCCCTTTTCTCTGGAACTGAGAGGTGAATGGAGGAGGGCTCGCATTCTAAAGAATGCTATTTTTTTAATAACAAAATTCCAAACAACACTACACCAGAATGCATGAATGTAGAGGTTTCTAATTGATTGCATTTTGTTTTAGAAAAAATCACGAATTTTTCTACGGCTCTCCTAGGGATCCCTAGTTAAACCGTGGAAGCACAAATATCTACAAATTGCCTAATCTCCTACACGATCAAACTTATAAAAAATATGCACACCAAACTTCTCTGATTCAATAATTACCATATTATTCATGAATATCCAAAACTATACCTAAAATAACAGAGTGAGAGCCCAAGTCTGGTTTTTCTTCACTCCTACACATCTTCCCCCAAATATCACACCAATAGCTGTAGAAGATTTTTCCCTCTTTTTTTTCTTCTTTTTGCAGGAAAATGTAAACACAAGCAAGAAAGATTGTCAAGGACTGCAAGAGCTTATATTCTAAAATAAAACCATTGACATGTGGGATCATGCAACCTGTGGATCAAATTGCTAAAGCAAAAGCATTTATGGTGATACTGGTTCCAAGCTTGGTTGGCTGGATTAAAAAAGATAACCTCCTGACTCACAAATTTCTGAAGGACTTTGAGGCAGCATGTTTGCTAACAAATCAAACTAATCATGTCATTGTTTGTGAACCAGTTCCAATATCCTCCATGAAACAAATTCGAAGGAAAACTAGTCAACATGATAGGAGAAACAAATTATAGGAAACATACAACAGAAACAAATAAAGTTGAATCTGAAACAGCAACTGATATCTATTTCATACCTGCTTCAAGGAGATTGGAAATGTCAACTTGCCCGAAATTTCTGGGGATCTCACAATTTCTTTCATGATATCTCTCCAGCTCCTGCAAACACCAGCACAAGCAACCACGTTTTTCCGGGGAGGCCAAGTACCTTCAGAGGCCTCTATCCTCATTAACACATCCCTCAAAAGCTCCGGCGGTAAATTAGCCCAACAGCTCTGCTTAAAAGCATCAATTGCAACCACCGAGCTATCCTGGACTATCCGGTGGGACCTGGATCTCATCCCATACCCAAACTTCACCTCAAACCCTTTTCTGGAAATGCTCCCAAACTCACCCCTCATATCCTGAATAATGCTCTTAATCGACATTTGATCCTCAACTCTCTACACCTCAAACAAACAAAAAACTTGTATCAAAATATTCCCACTCCCTCCAAAGCAACCCACATTTCTCACCAAATATAACCTAGTAAACACCAATCATCAAATATGCAGAAGCAAAAGCCAAGATCTATACTTTGAAGAAAATGAAACTCAAATTCTTCCCGTAAAATATCGAAATTAACCAAAATTACTCCCAAAATGATATATACATAATACTAAGCCATTAAATTCCCAAATTTCTCCCCAAAAAAAGGAAATAAAAAAATCTAGAAACCCCAGAAGCTAAAAAAACTAAACTTTGGTAACATTGATCAACCATCGCCACAAATTCTATACCCCCAAAATGTGAGAAACCGCCATAATTTATCTAAAACAGAAGCATAACCAGAACCCAGATCCAGAGTAATCCCAAAACTCGACTAGAATTGTCAATTTGGACCAATAAATCAAGGAACTGAATGATACCCACCAAAAAGCAACTAACTTAACCGCGAAACACAACCAAAGTTTCAGTTCTTTTTCTTGTTTCCTAACATATCCCTCTCCAAAACATCACCAACCACCCTACAGAAAGTGAACATCAAACATTTGCAACAACTTTCGGAACTTTACAGATATTGAAACAACCTTAGAAAGCACTGTTACGGAAACATGCTAAGGCGAAGAAAGCCCGGATTCCGGGTCAGGGAGAGAAAAAACCCATTTTGGTCATTTTCCAGTAATGTAAGAACTAAGATGTAAAGAAATGGCATCGTGGAAGCACAGAGGCCTAGGTTTTCGTTGTCCCGACTGGGGTCCACCGGGACCAATATTTGCTGCATTCGATTCGATGCCATCCAGCGGCTAGCTTGGTACGTCTCCCATGTCGGATCGGGTCCTGGTTTGAGTGGCCCGACCCACCTCAAACTTCTATTTTCTAGATAAATGTAACATGCTCTATTTTATAGATTTTAGCGCATAACTCAACTTATATGTGCTAAAAAAAAAAGTTATTAGAAGATGTGTCACCTTTTTTATTAAATTACATATGGGAGAAAATCTTTATAATACTGTCTATTAAATTAATATTTATTTTTAGAGTAAGTGATTCCTACATATAATTTTATTTTCACATGCATTTTTTTAAAAAATATATGTAACATATTCTAAAAATAAATGTTAATTTATATTAAAATACATGGGAAACTCTTTTTTTTTTTTTTAATAAATATTTTTATCTCATTCATTAATCAAAGAACCTAGAGCATTTCACTCTAAAAATACAATATCACAAATACAGGTAAGGATTTTTTCTATTCAAACCTTATTTATGAATTGTTAACACATGACCGACTCTTCCATTAGGTGATTTAAGTGGTCGCCTAAGGCCCCAGTGGAAGAAGGCTCCATAATAACATTAGCGACACTATAAAAGTATAGATTTAAAAAATTAAAAAAAAAAAAACAGAGAGATTTGTAGTAAAAAAAAAAAAAAAAAAAAGCAAAAAAAAGAAGGTGCATTCTCTTCTTTGAGAGACTTTAACTCCAATGGAGAAAATCAAAGGTCAAGGCCCAGAAGTACAATTTAAAAAAAAAAAAAAAAAAAAAGAAAGTAAATTATCGCTAAGATTCTGTTTGGTAGACTCTGGAACTCCACACATAGAAAAATCAACCGTTATGCGAGAAATACAACGATTTTCTAGAACTCCCACATAAAATAACAACTATCCCAAGTCAGGAACTCAAATCTTTTTTTTATTTTTGAAAAAAAAAAAAAAAAAAAAAAAAAACAGAAATCTTACTTTTTGAACAATAACTTTAGCAAATTACCAAAATCGTTACCAATTTTGCGCTACCTGAGTAGGAGGCGCATGACCACTGCTACAAGTTCACCCACTTGACTACCGGCCAGCTCTCGCCTACCGCCTCTCCGCCTTTGGAAATCTCTTGCACCTATCTCTCGCCCTTCTACTATTCTTTTCCTTTTTTTTTTCTTTTTTTCTTTTTTTCTTTCTTTTGCTATATTGAGTCTGGGACGATGCATCTTTTTACTTTTTTTACACTTCACTTCAAACACTCCACAGAACCACAACCATATGATTTCTTTGTTTTTTTTTTTATACGTTTTTTTATTATTATTTATTTTTTTTTCCAATGTTTTGTTTCTACCTTATTGCAAGTCAAACAACCACACCGTTTTTTTATAAAATATTATTATGTTTTTTTCAACAAAAATTAATAAATTATATTAAGCATATGAAAAAAAATACTAGTCTATTTGTATAATTAGCCACTCGTTACTAATTATTAAAAAAAAATTATTCTTTTCTTGTGCAGGTTAAGAGTGTTATAAAGTGAGCCTATGTTGAATCAGGTTCAACTATTCTATTATGTAACTTTCTTATTTATAAATATTTTTAAGGGTTAAATACACTTCTGGTTCTTGAGTTTTGGAAACTTTATTTTTTAGTCCTTAAGTTTCATTCACATCACAGATGATACCTCAGTTTTGGAAAAATATCAAATTAGTACTTCAGTCAAGTTTTCCGTCCAAAAACTAACGGTCCGCCACATGTCAACTCTTGAGGGTTGACACATGTCACAATATAAAAAATTACAAAAATAAAAAATAAAAATCTTTAAAAATTAGTTATAAAATTAAGGGTAAATATATAATAAATCCCTGAGTCGGATCGCGATTTGAAAATGATCAATCGCTTTTTAATTTTCAACATTGACTTCTTAACTTTTTCACGTTTTTGAATTGGGTCATTCCTTTCCCTTTCCGTCCAATTTCGCTGTTTTCGTTAATGCCACGTGTCTATTTTCGCCATGTCACGTTAAAATATTATTTTTTAATAATTTATTTAAAAAAATTAAAAAAAAATAGAAAGAAAGGATGGGGGTGGGAGCCGGCGAGGTAGAAAAAATAAATTTAAAAAGATAAATTAAAGAAAGAGAAAATTTTAAAAAAAAAGTAAAAAGGGAGTTCGGGGGTGGTTGTCGGTAGCAAACCATCATTTTAAATTATCTTTTTAAATTTATTTTTTCTACCTCGCCGGCCCTAGGGGGTGGCGGCCACCGCCAGCCACCCCCATCCTTTTTTTTTTTTTTTTTAAAATAAATTATTAAAAAAATAATATTTTAACGTGACGTGGCGAAAATAGACACGTGGCATTAACGGAAACAGCGAAATTGGACGGAAACTGAAATGAATGACCCAATTCAAAAACGCGAAAAAGTTAGGGAGTCAATATTGAAAATTAAAAAGTGATAGACTATTTTCAAATCGTGCTCTGACTCAGGGATTTATTATACATTTACCCTTAAAAAAAATAATATTTTAACGTGATGTGGCAAAAATAGACACGTGGCACTAACAGAAATAGCAAAATTGGACGGAAGGACCCAATTCAAAATCACGAAAAAAGTTAAGAAGTCAATGTTGAAAATAAAAAAGTGAGAGACCGTTTTCAAATCGCGCTCCGACTCAGTGATTTATTATACATTTATCCTAAAAATTAAAAATTATTAAAAAAAATGGAAAAAGAAAAAGAAGAGGGTGGATGACAAAAAAAAATAAAAAAAAATAAAAATTGAAGCCTTTTGGTCCGTGGGGGTGGTTCGGCCACCCCAAGGGTCAAAACCCTTGAATTTTTTTTTTTTTATTTTTTTTTATTATTTTTTTTTGCCATGGGGGTGGCTCGACCAAAACCCTTGATTTTTCTTTTCCTGCCATGGGGTGGCCTAACCACCCCCTATGGGGTGGTTTGACCACCCCAGACCGGTCAAGAGGGCGGCCCTGGTTTGGCCTCTTCTTTTTTCTTTTCCTTATTTTTTTCAATTTTTTTTTTTAAGTTTTTAATTTTTTTAATATTTTAATTAATATTTTTAATTTTTTATACTACAACACGTGTCAATCCTCAAGAGTTGACATATGGCGGGCCGTTAGTTTTTGGACGGAAAACTTAACTGAGGTACCAGTTCGGTCTTTTCCAAAAATTGAGATACCATCTGTGATGCGAATTGAAACTCAGAGACTAAAAAATAAAGTTTCCAAAACTCAAGGACCAGAAGTGTATTTAACCCTATTTTTAATTATAATTTTTTGGGGTAATTACATTTTCCCCCCATGAACTACCAAAAAATGCGCGATGCCCTCATGAACTACCAACTCAACAAAAAAAGAGCATTCAACTACTACAGTTACATATTTTGCCCCTTTCTATTAGCCTAACTCGTGAAAATACTTAAATACCCTCACTCAATTTCAAGAATGACCTAAATGCCCTCAGCTTAAAATAAATAAATAAAAAAAAGGAGAAGGGGTGCTGCCGAAGGGGTGGCACCTAAGGGGGTGGCTTGCGAGCCACCCCCAGAGGTGGGTCCGGCCACCCCGCAACCTGGGGGCTGCGCAGCCACCCCATTTTTTCTCTAGGGTGGCCGCCTAGGTTTGTTTGGGGTGGCCGCGTGGCCACCCTTGGAAAAACCTAGGGTGGTCGCACGGCCACCTCAGAGAAAAGTGGGGTGGCCGCGAGCCACCTCTGGGGTGGCTCACAGGCCACCCCAAAAAACCTAGGGTGGCCGCGCGGCCCCCCAAGTTGCGAGGTGGCTCGCACGCCGCCCCCTATTCTTTTTTTTTTTTTGCTTGTTTATGCTCTTTTTTTAAACTATATATATATATATATATATATATATATATATATATATATATATATATATATATATATATATTATTTTTAATATTTTTTATTAATAAATTTAAACCAAATTAATAAACCAATATTTTATTTTATTTTATTTTATCAATTGAGGGTGTCTTTTAATCAAAATTAACGACCAAAATCGGCATATTTCGTCCATGTTAACGGATCTGACTAACGGAATGGGGCAAAATGTGTAAAGTTGATAGTTGGATGCTCTTTTTTGGTCGAGTTGGTAATTCATGGGGGCATCGCGCATTTTTTGGTAATTCATGGGAGGAAAAGGTAATTACCCTTAATTTTTTACTAGAAATATGCATTTGATATGAAAAAACATTTAAAAATAAAGGAAAGAGAAATTAATGAATATTAAAATGAATCGGGAGAGGCAAATTTCTTACTAACAATATGACGTTGAATCTCAAAAGTGAAAAAAATAATTTTTAAATAAAAATGAAAAGTTAATTATTTAATATTTAAATATTACAAAAATGCCTTATCTAAAATATTCGCCTAAGGCCTCACCAAACTTAGAGTCGGCCCTGTGTTAACAGCAATTTGCCTCACGGCGAACATGGTTGATTTGCCAACTAGAAAAAGAAAGCAAAATTGTATCATCCACTAGTTAACCATATTTGTTTCAATTATTATCTGTAGCTTTTTGAACTTTAACCACCTGAAGCGCATCTCCTTCCAAAATGATGTGATAGAGATCCAATTTTTTGCTAAAAATAGTTGCTTGGAAAGCTGCCAGTGCCTCTACTAGTGTCCATCGCAGCATTCCAATTGACCTTGTATTGGCCTTTAGAAGGAGGTGTCCATTGATGGCACCCATTATGGGCCTCCATAGGTGAACTCATTTCTTTTGTATTTGCTTTTATGAACTCTTATGTCACCTCAAGAGTCCTTCTCACAATAATAGAAGGGGCGTTAAATTTTCTATGAACCACAACATTACGTCGAAACCATATTTGCCTGGCGATCCCCACAAAAAATTCAAAATCCTCCTTATCAAATCTTTGAAACATCTCCTCTACTACCAAAATAAACTCAGGATCACAGTGTGTGCGTTTCTAAATTTTTTTCCCACATTCCCCCCATATATTCATCGCTGATGGACAGCTCCAAATGATATGATTGGTGCTTTCATCTTCAAGAGTACAAATAGGATATGATTCTTCCTTCACTATCCCTTTTTTCACCAGATTGTCTTTAGTAGGCAAAAGATTATGGCATGCTCTCCACAAAAACATTCTTGCCACATTAGGTATCGTTAACTGCCAAATAATACGCCAAATGTCAGACCCTCTTAACTAGGTTGAACTGTCACCTCTTATAAGATCTTGTCGTTCCTTTTCCATATGATAGGCACTCTAAACGGAGAACTCACCTATTGCAATATGCCTCCAAATTAATGTGTCCTTCTTGGATGAATTTATAACCATTCTTTCCTATTGAGAAATTTTTTTATCAATCAAATCCCTATTCCACCATTTTGTGTCTTGATTAATAAGCTCCTTGACCTTGGCATCCATCGCTAAAATTTGTCTAGGAGACTGGACTTTGTATGTAGTGGGAGTAGACAACCATCTATCCCCCTAGATTTTAACATCAGAAACATCCCCGATCCTCCAGAAGAGTCCTTGAGTCAAAACATCATAGGTCCCATGAATATTCCGCCAAGCAAATGACGGCCTCGTCCTAAGTGGTGCTGTCAAAATGGTGCCTCCATGATAATGCTTCGCTTTGATAATTTTTGCCGCCGTACTATTAGGATTTTGAAGCAATCTCCAGCACTGCTTGGCCAGCAAAGCTTCGTTAAAACAAACCAAATCCTTAAGCCCCATACTGCCCTGAGCTTTCGAAATTCCCAGCTTCTCCCAACTCATCCAATGGATCTTAAAATCATTTCCTTGATGTCCCCGCAATAATTTATGCATTAAAGCGTTAATTTCACTGCAATAGCTTTTGGTATCATAAAGACGCTCATGCAATAAGTAAGAATTGTTTGGATCACCGCCTTAAGCAAAATCTCATTCCCCACCTGAGATGGAAATTTCAACTTCCAATCTTGTAATCTTTTCCATACCCTGTTCTTAATACTCTTGAATACTAGTGTTCAAGATTTTCCCACGAGAGACGGTAAACCCAAATACTTGTCATATCGTTGAGTGACCAGAATGCTAGTAAGGTCCATTATCGTCTTCTTCGCCTTTGGAGTGGTGTTTCTTCTAAAGAAAATATCAATTTTCTCCTTATTTAGTCTCAGTCCTGATGCTCTCTCATAGTTTGCTAGCAAACGATTTAACCTGTGCCAATGTTGTGGATTTGCTTGACAAAACAATAAACTATCATCAACGAAGAAAAGATGATTAAGTCGTAGCTATTTTTTGAAGTAGGGACACCTGATAGTCTCCCTGAACGCTCCGCCTGACTAAGAAGAGAGCTTAGCGCCTCAAAACAAATTATGAATAGATAAAGTGAAATGGGGTCACCTTGACAGATTCCCCTCATGGGGAAAATATGCCCCATAGGGGCCCCATTCACTATCATTGCAAAATTCACTGTCGTAACACATGTCTTGATAAGTGCAAAACCCAATTTAACCCTAGCAGCCTCCAAAAACCCCCCCACTCCTATCTGTAAATTGATTTACTCATATCAAGTTTCAAAGCCATATATCCCTCCTTACCCCACAACCTCATATGTATAGAATGTAAAGTTTTATAAGCTGTTAGGACATTGTCAGTGATCAATCGTCCAGGAATAAACACACTCTAATTATAGGAAATAATATGTGGAAGGACTTCCTTCAACCTGTTAGCTAGGACCTTCGAGATGATTTTATATAGTACATTACAGAGGCTTATAGGCCGAAATTCACTAACCCTCGTAGGATTTGTTATTTTTGGAATTAAAGCAATACTTGTGGAATTCAACTCTTTATTCATATGACCTGAATTAAGAATACTGAGCATAACACTACATACCTCCATTCCCACAACTGCCCAATTTTCCTTATAGAAACATGCAAGAAAACTACTTGGCCTCAGAGCCTTCAGAGGCGACATCTGATGTAGAGATGTACTAATTTCTTCCGCTGTAAATTCCTTTAGGAGTTGGTATTCATCGCATATGTAACTTTGCTTTCTGTAGCCCTGAGACACTCCTCCATACCTCCTGACGCATCTGACGTGAATAAATTATTAAAATAATTTATAAACGCTTGCCTAATATCGTCTTGTGATTCCCATACATTTCCCCTCTTATACGCAATTTTGCTAATCTGATTGGCCCGTTGTCGTTGGCACTAGCATGAAAATATTTAGTGCTCCTATCTCTGTGCTTGAGCCATTTTCTTTTGCTCTTTTCCGCCCCTACATATCTTATTTTTCCATGTAATGTTCAATTCTTGATGTGTCTTTGATATTTGGTCCATCTCTCCTACCCCCCCCCCCCCCACCCCCCCTCGCCCTTTCCGCTCCTTGTAATACAACCAAATGTTTTGACTTCTGAGTGACGAGACTTTCCGCCTGGCCCACATTGGCCTTTTTCCAAGTTTCTAAGGCATTATGACATGTGGTGAGCTTTCGTTGGAAATTCTCCAAGTTATTCCCCCATTCTTCTTTCACCCTCCACACTTTTTTAACCACCTCTTTACAGCTTTTATTCAGTGCCCAACTAGCGTCAAAACAAAAGCCCCTTCTTGTATGTGCCAAATATGACTTTTTCAGAACCAAAAAGATTGGCGAATGATCTGAACTTCGAGTTGCCTCCACATATACGTCCACCACGGGGTATAACTCACGCCATTCCTTATTAGCCACTACCCTGGCCAGCCTTTCTTGCGTAAAAAAATGGTCCCTTCTTCTATTACTCCACATAAGTTTAGGTCCACAGAAGCCCTTGTCAGTCAAATGGCAGTCCTCTAGCATTTGTTTAAAAGCTTCCATTTGGCTTCTAGAGCGCTCAAACCCCCATATTTTTTTGACCGATCAAGAATTTCATTGAAATCCCTATTACACACCCATGACATTGGGACATACCTTCCCAACCGACGCAATAGTCCCCACCTCTCATGTCTCTTGCTTGCTTCCTTGTAATAGGTATACTCCCTGTTTAGGTGTTTAGGGTGGATTTAGAAGGGAATTGAGAAAAAATGCTCACTAGAAATTCATTGAATAATTGGAAAAATATAGATATGGCAAGTTCGAGGCTGCCTTCCCTCCATAGTTAACTTAACAATTCTTAAGATACCTAACCCTTCCCATAACAGGCCTTATATACTGACCTTTACAACCGGACCCCTTAAACACACAGCCAAAACATAAAACGATAGACTTATAAAAATGACACTACAAGCAACATAAAATGCACGCACTTCTCCCCTCCTGAACGCACCGTTTTTGGATACCCAAATGGGTTCCAGCTGGACCGCATAACAACTCAGGGACCGTCTCCTTCTGCCGCGTGGCAGGATTGAACTCAAAAACTCCACCCTTCTAGATTACTCTTCAACTCCTGTCTTTTCTCTCTCTCTACTAGAAAGCTTCAAGCTTCAAGCTTCAAGTTTCCATTTCTCTAGATCGATCCATGACAATACCCCTCCTTTCAAAACACCTTGCCCATAAGGTGTGGGTAGGCGTCCTTCAGGGAATAGAATTCCTCCCAAGTGGCGTCATCGGCCGAATGGCCCTCCCAACGAATCAGGAGTTCGATGAGAGGGCGGTGATTCTTCGGTCAAGCTTGGCAGCCAAGGATTTTGGCGGGTTCTGGCAGGAGAACACTGATGTGGTCGTTTTGTAATTCAATAATAATAATACCACTCGCAATAGCACGAGTCACTATAGGATAGTGTCTATATTGAGGGTGTCGATCCACATGAATTGTATTGGTTGCGTTTATCAAGATTTAATAAAATTAATCCTAATTTATCCCTTAGAAAAATGATGTTTTTTTGTGATCTTTAATTTATAAACTAACAACAGAAATTAAATGCAGAAAAATAAATTAAAGTTGAACTTAATGAGATGGAAACTAGGGAATTGATATCACCGCTATCCTCGAAACAATGGCTATCATATTAACATGGGATATTCATTCTAGGCATGATATTATTTGTGTGTGGTTGTCAAGCACAAAACAAAGTGTCAAGAAAATATCATCATTAATAAATAAGTGTAATCCATCTTTGTTAAGCATGGACTATCAAATTCATTAACTTGGTTACAAACAAACAAGGATTAAGTGTAGCTCATCTTCGGATTAGTACAAATCATCTACCTAAATTACACTAATCTAAGGTGTAGCATGACTTGTCTATCCTAGGCATGAACTATCAAAATCTCTTGTTGCATGTTCAAATAATACCATTGCATAACCATTATACTTTTCATCTTTTGAACAATAAATATAATTTGAGTACAATCAACATAAAAAGCTTTTTCATAGACAAGATAACATTTCATCAAGATTGCATTAATCATTAAAATCAATTACAAAAATGTAATCCTCATAGTTATACAATCATCAATGCCCAAAATAAAATATCCCAAAGAACAAAACAAAGTTAAGCCATTAATACTTAGATAGGGTTTATCAAAACCCTAGGAAGAGCTTAGCCACGCATGGAAGTTCTTGGATCACTTGATGTTGTTGAGCAATCCCCTTTGATGCATTGTCCACGAACACTGTCAAAAATAACTCTCCCTCACGTTTGTTTGCTCTTGTTCCTTATCGCCCAAAAACTAACCTAAAGACTAAAAATATCTAAGAGAAGAAGCATTCTTCAAAGTGGGCGTTTGATCCTCTTTTTATAGAGGACCTTTCCTTCCAAGAGAAGAAAACATCCTTATGATGAAAATAGTGCTGCCCAAGTTTAGAGCCTACGCCTCTGACATGCTTCCATGCATTTAATGCATTTTCAGAACTGCAACGTGCAGGTCTGCTTTTCGACGCCGCTTTGTCACTCGATCGACAGGATTGGTCGATCGATTTACAAGTCCCTCGAGCGACTTAATTGGTCGATCGATCGACATCAATTGTGGCAGAAAACTTCATCCGTTTTAAGCTCAATTCCGAGGGCTTTGTGGTCTTTTTGATTTAACCACCTGAAACTATTAAAAACACTAAAACCATGCAAAATGTTAGATTACAATGAGGCTAAGAGTTTAACAATAGCAAATTAAGGGGCTTGAATGTGCAACATTCAAGACCTATCAAACACCGTTACCATCTACTGGCGGGAGCTTCGGAATAGCGGTAGATGCAGTGCCCAATTTGGGCTTGAGCTATGAAACATGAAAAACCCGATGGATGCGGGCCTCAGATGGGAGATCGAGCTCATAAGCAACTTCCCCAACCTTGCAGAGGACTAAAAATGGCCCATAGAAGCGGGGAGCCAGCTTGAGGGCACGCCGGTAGGCAACTGAGGACTGGCGATAAGGCTGGAGCCGTAGGTAGACCTTTTGCCCAATCTCAACTTTTCTTTCTGTTCTCTTCAAGTCTGCATATTTTTTCATTCGGTCTTGTGCCTGTTGCATGCTGTGTTAGAGGAGGCTGAGGATTTGCTTGCGGTAGCTCAACACTTCGTCCACGGCCTCGACTCGGGTGGTTTCGGGTATGTAGTTTAGTAGTCGAGGTGGTGGAACACCATACACCACCTCAAAGGGTGTCATGTGGGTAGAGGAATTCCACGTTGTGTTGAACCAGTATTCAGCCCATGGGAGCCAGGCAGTCCAATGCTCAAGGCTATCTTGGGTGAAACACCTTAGATAGTTTTCTAGGCACTTATTAACGATCTCAGTTTACCCGTTAGGTTGCAGGTGATAACTGGTGTTGAACTTTAGAGAGGTGCCCTGTAGGTGGAATAGTTCCTTCCAAAAGAGACTAGTGAAAGTCGGATCCCGATCGAAGATGTGGATTGAGGCATCCCATGTAATTTAAAAATGTTGGAAATGAATAGGTGGGCCACTGTGGCTGCAGTGTAGGGATGAAAAAGGGAGATAAAATGACTGTACTTGGACAGTCGGTCGACCACCACAAAATGACTGAGTGACCCTTAGAGATAGGGAGTCCCTCCACAAAGTCCATGGAGATGTCGGTCCAAATCCGGGTAGGAATAGGCAAGGGCTGCAGTAACCTTGCTGGAGAGGTATTCTCGTGCTTGTTTTGCTGGCACACGTCACATTCTCGGATAAACCGTTTAATATCCTTCCTCTTGCCCTTCGAGTAGAAGTCCATTTTTGCCCTATGTAGTGTCTTCTCATAGCCCGAGTGCCCTGCCTGAGGCTCATTGTGAACAAAGAGAAGTACTTGAGCCTTCAATTGAGGTGACTGACCGAGTACGATCTTGTGTTTGTACAAGAGTAGGTTGTCTCTGAGAGAGTAATGTCGGGAATCTAGTTCATTCCTATCCCACTTAGCCAAAAGTTGCTTAAGCTCATCATCCTCCATGTACTATTGTTTCAAATCCTCCACCCAGCTGGCAGTAGGGATAGATAAGAGGGTAACTGAGTTTCTACCGACTCGATTTCCTTCCGAGAGAGGGCATCCGCTACTCGATTCTCCAACCCTTTTTTATACTCTACAATAAAATCATAACCAATGAGTTTGGTTAGCCATTTATGCTGGAAAGGAGTGCCAACCTTTTGTTCTAGCAAGAATTTAAGGCTTTGTCGGTCAGTGCGAATGATAAATGGTTTTCCCAAGAGGTAGGGTTGCCATTTCTATATTGCTGTGACCAAAGCAAATAGTTCGCGTTCATATGTAGACATGTGGACGGCCTTCCCCTTAAGACCTTGACTGAGGTAGGCAATTGGTCGATTCTCCTGCATAAGGACAGCCCCAATACCTAGGCCGCTTGCATCACATTCTATGATGAAGGGCTGGGAGAAATTTGGTAGGGCAAGGAGTGGTGCCTGTGTGACAGCCAATTTCAAGGCTTCAAACGCGGCCTAACCATCAGTTGAGAAAGAGTTCTTTTTCAACATTCTAGTCAAGGGGGCAGTAATGGACCCGTAGCCTTTGATGAACTTCCTGTAGTAGCCGGTGAGTCCCCAAAAACCCCTCAAGGCCTTAATAGATTTGGGAAAAGGCCAGTCGACCATGGCTTGAATTTTCCCGGGGTCAACACAAACACCTTTGGCAGAAACTATATGGCCCAAATACTCTACTTTAGAGCACCCAAACTTGCACTTAGATAACTTAGCGAACAATTGGTGTTGTCTTAAAGTATCTAGTGTTAGGGTTAAGTGCTAAATGTGGGACTGCATATCCCTACTGTAGATTAGGATATCATCGAAGAAAACCAAAATAAACTTCCTCAAATATGTCCGAAAAATACTGTTCATTAGACTTTGGAATGTGGAAGGGGCATTGGTGAGCCCAAGGGGCATAACCAAAAATTCGTAATGCCCCTCATGTGTCTTAAAAGTCGTCTTAGGAATATCATCCTCTACCACCCTAATCTGATGGTAACCGGACCTTAAGTCCAGTTTAGAAAAAATCTGTGCCCCACAAAGTTTATCTAAAAGCTCATCTATAATAGGAATAGGAAACTTGTCCTTAATTGTTACCTGATTAAAAGCCCTATAGTCCATGCACATGCGCCATGTGCCATCCTCTTTGCGAACCAGCAGTACTAGGGAAGAAAAAGGGCTATGACTAGGCCGAATTACCCCTGAGTGTATGAGTTCGTATACGATTTTCTCAATCTCCTCCTTTTGATAAAAAGGGTATCGATAAGGGCAAACCGAGACTGGTTGAGCCCCCTCTCGTAGGGTGATAGAGTGGTCATGAACTCTACTAGGAGGCAAACCTGTTGGTTCTTGATAAATGTCTGCATAAATCTCAAAAGTCTCGAATAGTTGTTAGGGAACAACATGCTGGGAGGAGCTGGAGTCAAGGAGCTCGGGAAGATCTGAGCCATGGGCAGAACTACCCTGCAGCTAGAGAAAGAACCCCTTTCGTTCCTGTTTAGGAAGCTTAAAAGAATCTTCCCCTGCCAACTGAATAGTCGGACCTTTTTTTAGTCCTTGCAACATGCAAGCAACCACTTGGAATGTGAACTCCATTTGAAGCTGATTAAAATCCCATAATATAGGCCCCAACGATCGAAGCTAGTCGATTCCCAATACGGCGTCGCAACTAGCCAGAGGCAATATAAATAAATCAGTCCTGAAAGCATAACCTTGCTTCCTCAGCTCAACCTCCCTACTTCGGCTAGGGCTCACAATCTCTTGCCCGTTGGCGATTTGAACCTTAATTTCATCGTGACCCATGGGATGCATACTAAGGGTGGCAGCTAATTTTGTATCCACAAAATTATGCGTGATGCCCGAGTCAATTAAAATGACTATTGGATGAAGCTTAAGAAAGCTCACAATTCGCATCGTCGTAGGGCTCACAGTGCCCGTGATGGCATTTAAAGAGATATCGGGAAATTCCTCTAAAAAGAATTCTCTCGGGTCTTCATCAACATGGGGTGTGTGCTGTACAAGGGCAGCATCTACGTCCTCCATAGCTGTAATGAGGAACAGCTTAGGAGCAGTGCATACATGGCCCCTACTCCACCGAGAATCACACGAATAACATATGCCTTTCCGCCTACGTTCGTCCATCTGCGCCTGAGTGATCTAGACCGGAACCAAGGCCTGGTTCTGGTTAAAATTGTCTTTCCCTACTGGACCCAGGCCTGTGAGAGGGAGAGGGGGCGGCCTAGGTTGACCCTGAACATTCAACGGTGTGGGAGTAGAGAAAATATTTCCCTTAGCAGCTCCAACCAATAAATTAGCACTCCACCCGGAGTGAGATGCATGGAACAGAGTTGAGTGCCAGGTAGATCTTGAACTCCGCTGAGTAGTAAGGACACATTCCTCCTGCATCCGTGCCAAAGAGTAAGCATCAACAAGGCTCTTAGGGTTGAACATCTGGACTGGGACTCGGAGTTCATCACGGAGGCCTCTTAAAAAGCAGCTGAGTTTGTGACCTTTAGGCAGTCCCTGAACCTTAAGGGCCAAGGTATCGAACAGATTCTTATACTCGTTCAGTGTGCCCACTTGTTTTAGTTTCGACAAGGTCTCCATAGGGTCGTCATAGGAACTTCTGCCGAATCGAATCTGCATGGAACGAACAAATTCCTCCCAAGTAGTGAGAGAGTTACTACCACGGAGCTCCCGGAACCAGACTAGGGCCTTTCCATCCATATGGAAGGACGAAACGGAGATGTGATGATTAGCCGGGGTGTTATAGAATTCGAAGTATTGCTCAGCACGATAACTCCACGTTTCGAGGTCCTCACCATCAAACCGAGGAAAATCCAGTCGGACTGTTTTGGCCTTAATAATTCCTTCACCGGAAGTTGAGCCATCCGGATAAGAAGTCTCTCCCATACCCATCTGATGGTTAAAGAACCAAAGTGAATCAGAGTTTCCTTGCCATTTCCCTGACCGGATTGAGAGAGGAGCAGATCCTTAAGACACTGGATCTGAGACTCGACAGAGTGTATAGCAGCGTTTAGATCATTAGAGGTGGCCATGGTCGCCATGTCACCACGAAGCCACGCCATCCCTTCATGTAAGTCCTTCAGCTGCTGGGTTTGTTCTGCCATAGTAGCCGATCGGGTTTGCATAAGCTAAAGATCAGAAGTGGGAAAAAAAAGGGTAGAAAAGGAAGCAATGGGTGATGGATCGAGTGGCTCTTGATACCAATTGTAACAGGTATAATCCCCGTTTAGGTGTTTAGGGTGGATTTAGAAGGGAATTGAGAAGAAATGCTCACTGGAAATTCATTGAATAATTGGAAAAACATAGATATTGCAAGTTCGAGGCTGCCTTCCCTCCGTAGTTAACTTAACAATTCTCAAGATACCTAACCCTTCCCATAACAGGTCTTCTATACTGACCTTTGCAACCGGACCCCTTAAACGCATAGACAAAACATAAAGCGACAGACCCATAAAAACAACACTACAAGCAACATAAAACGCACGCACTTCTCCCTTCCTGAACGCATCTTTTTTGGATACCCAAATGGGTTCCAGCTAGACTGCATCACAACTCAGGGACTGTCTCCTTCTGCTGCGTGGCAGGATTGAACTCAAAAACTCCACCCTTCTAGATTACTCTTCAACTCCCGTCTTCTCTCTCTCTCTCTACCAGAAAGCTTCAAGCTTCAAGTTTCCATTTCTCTATATCGATCCATGACATTCCTAGTGCCTATAGAATCCCATTAACTTTCACAAAACAACAAAATTTGATGGCCTACACTGCTATTTCTATTTTTAAAGACTGTTCCATAGCCAAAGCATCTGTTTTATTCTTGGATTAATGTCCAGTATTTTGCTGATCAAATTGTAATTTAGCCAGTAATTATGAGGGAGTTTATATAAGACTTATCTATTTAGATAGATGACAACCTAGATTTTATTTGGGTAAGTGGAGATCTTTAACAATTGATGTCTGAATTATTGCAATTTGAATAGAAAATTATTCAAGATCCCAATAAATCTAATCCATCTTCGTAATTAACTTTCATACTTAATGGAAATTGAAAGCTGCCAATTCAGGATAAGGACCCCCTACAATTTTAATTGTAGATTCTAAAATTATGTAAATTTAGATCATTTTTTTTTTAATATCAAATGGTTTGAAAATACATGCTACATTTTTAATAGATAGTATTTTTCAAACCATTCGATGTAAGGAGGTCATCAGGGTTGACTAAAATAACAATTTAGTCCACGCAATCAAAATACTTGACAGATTCTGTTAATGTCCATGTCAGCACCAATAAAATGATGACTTGAGTCATTCTTAGTAAATAAATACAAATATATTAAACAAAAATATGATTATTATTATTTTTTTAAAAAAAAAAGGAAAGGGGTGGCTGTCGGTTGGGCAGCCCATGGGGCTAGCTCACGGCCATCCCCAGTCTGATCCAGGGGTGGCCTACAGGCCATGCCCACCTTTGGGGGTGGCCCACTACAAAAAAATTGGTTTTTAGTGACCTACATTTAGGGGCGTTTTTTGTGGTCTGACACGTCACTAACTATTAGTGGTATTTTTGACACGTCACTAATCAATTCGTCACTAATTCCCATTTAGTGGCGTGTCTAAATTGCCACGCCACTAATTTAGTGGCGTGGCCAAAAAAATAATAATAATCAGACCCATGCGATTTCGCTCATCTAGAAGCAACTGGAATTCCTCCCCAACAAAAACTGCTCTCCAGACCCATGCCTTCCATGCGATTGATCATGTAAAGACCAAGAAATAAATAGAAAATTTAGCAATTAATAAATTATATTTATTAAATAAGATGAGACTAATAATTAGATTCTAAGTGATAATATTTATATTATCAAAATAAAATGAGTCTAAGATAAAATAATGAAAATTGGAATAATAAAATACTACTAATGGGTCTTTAGGAAATAATAATAATGATGGATCCTAGAGAATAAATAATTAGGGGTAATTACATTTTCCCCCCATGAACTATCGGCCTATGTCATTTTGCCCCCACGACCTACCACCTCGACCAAAAAAGAGCATCAAACTACCATCTTTACATACTTTGCCCCCTTCCGTCAGTCTAATTCATGCAAAGACTTAAATGCCCTAACTCAATTTCAAAAATTACCTAAATATCCTCATTTAAAAAAAATTAAATAAAAAATAAAAAAAATAAAAAAAAAACTGAAGGAAAATGAGTGGCCGGATGGCCTGCGAGCCACCCCAGGCCAGAGGTGGCCGGAGCCACCTCTGGGGGTGGCTCGCAGGCCAGAGGTGGCCGGAGCCACCTCTGGGGGTGGCTCGCAGGCCACCCGGCCACCTTAAGGGTGGCTGCCGCCACCCCTTTTCCTTCAGTTTTTTTTTAATATATTAATTTTAATATTTTTTTATTAATTACTGTAGGGGCATTTTGGTCTTTAAATCAAACTTAACGGTAAAAAATGGCATATTCCATCCAAGTTAACGGGATTCCTTGACGAATGGGGGCAAAGCAGTAAAGATGGTTGTTTGATGCTCTTTTTTGGTCGAAGTGGTAGTTCGTGGGAGCATCGCGCATTTTTTGGTAGTTCATGGAGGGAAAAGGTAATTACCCCAAATAATTATTTGTATTGGTGAAAACATAGTTAGATTAAATGTGGGGTTAAATATTAGTTGTTAAAAGATATGATTTTAATATAATGGGGGTTTAGATGTAATTAATAAAAGTTGGGATTTTAAAATAAATGGAGATTCCCCTTACCACGTGTCAGCACACGGTTGGCTAGGAGGAGACAACATTATCTCCTCCTAACCACTCACAATGGGACAAGTGTCCCACTTATCTTCTTTTTTTCTATCACTTTTCTCCCTTTTCTTTTGGACCACACGATCTCTCCCCCTCCCTTTCTTTTCTCTCCCTCTCCCTCACTCACAGCTCCTCTTCTCTCTCCCTTTCTTCTCACACACACACACACACACACACACGTTGAGAGAGAGATAGACCGAGAATGAGAGAGCTACTGAGAGAAACCTGCAGAAATTGAGGGAAACCCCGAAATGAGAGATGCTATCCGGCCATGAGCAGAAGAAGAAAAATGGAGGTTTTTAGCCATGGACGCTCGAAGAGGTATAATCCCTAGCTTTTCTTCGTATTTTCGTTTACCCATTGTTTATAGAGCACTAAAATCATGTGAATGGTTTGGGATTTACTTAGATTCGGATTTTAGATTAAAATGGTAATGGGTTTCGGTTTTAGAGAGGTTGTTGATGTTCCATCATACCCCTTAGATTTATAGCTTAAAATCATATTAATTCGTGAGATTTTTAATTGAGTCCGAATCTATGGGTTTTACTGTGATTTTTGGGAGTTGGATTTGTGGATGGGTTGATGAGCATGTTAATGTTAGAATTCTATGATCCTTGGGCTGATTTGGAGTGATTGTGATGGTGTTGAATTGTTGAATGTTATTTATGTGTTGGTTGGTTTGTTAGAGAGGAGTTCAAAGTTAATGAAGTTGAACCCTCTTTGTGTAAATGGCGAACACGGTTGAGAGTCAAAGTCGGGGTTCTATTATGGTTGCAAGAACCGAAAGAGAAAAGTAGATGTTAGTATTGGTGTTAAACAAAGTATAGAGAATAAATAAAAGTAAAGTGTCACAAGCAAATAAATGGATATAAAGGAAATACAAGAATTGATAATCGAGTTAGTTAAGTAAACATTGATAGTGAGTTAGATGTTGAAATGTAAACATAACTAATATTGGAATAGTGTTCATAAGAAATGTGGATTATTAATAAATCAATTCTTAGCATAATATTTAGCTTTGAGTCTATGTAAATGCCTCATTCTTTAGTAATGGATATATTACAAATGTGATTGTAATCTAGTTTAATAAGAGTTATTAATTTGGTATGTTAAATAGGATTAAGGTCCTAAATCTAAACTACTTTGATAACTAGTAATTAGTAAAGGATTAAGTATTAAATGTAATGATTAAATAGGAATGCTTTAAAATGGTAAATTGTTCAAATAACCCTAAGACAACAAATACAAAATAGTGATATTATAGAAATACATAAATAGGCTCCGGATCTATTTAGTAATGTAATTAAATAATTAGTGTGTTTATCTATGTATTATAAGTACCTAAGTGTATTATGAGGTTGTGCTTAGCTTAATAAGCATTCTATACATATATGTCTACATATATAAGTATATGGACCAAATACATTTAGTTAGCTTAAATGAATAAACAAACTATAAGACTTAGTAAGCTTAATGATAACAAGGTAACTTAGTGCCTAGTTCACCTATCTGTGTACACATAGTATTTTAGTGTATCATCGGATTAAGTTTAAGTGTTATATGTGTAGATGTATATATGTATACATATGCATATACGTGTATATGGCTTAAATATATATATATATATATATATATATTGCTAACTTGGTAAATAACCAAGAAGCTATAAAAAGGACTAACTATGATAATGTGACATAATAATAATATGTAGGCAAATAAAATAGTAAACGCATCTTAAAGATAATAAGCAAAATAAATATGAACCTATAACCAATGATTAACCTAATAGTAGCTAAGGGTACCTAGCTAACTTTACAAGCAGGTGACGCAACGTGTGAGCACGTGGGTAGTTTATGTGTCATAAAGTATAGAGTTCAATAGCATAGTCTAATGTCATAAATGTTTGCAGGCACGTGTCGTGATTGGAGACTTCAACGTGTTCTCCAATCTAGAGTTCAAGTAACTAGAATGGGAGAGAATGTTAGAGTCATGTGTCCAATGCAGCCAAGGTGAGTATTCTACTCACTGAGAAAATGTACTTTTATGTATTTAATAGTTTTGTAAATGATATATGATTTTATTACCGAATCGACAATATGTTGACAATATGTTTTGGATGTGTTGAGTAATTTCAATTATGTTGAGATATATCAATGATGTTTATGAAATGATGCATGAATGAAAAGTGTGATTTGAATTATGATTTGAAATGTTTGATTGATTGCTGTTGTTGGGATTTAAATTACACAAATATTGAGTGATGAATTGATGTGTTAAATTGTTTATGGATTTATATTAAAAGCATGTGTTAAGGACATATCATGAAATTAAATGTATAGTATTTGAGCATGAGCATTGAGCATGGAAGATGAACGCATAAACAAACTATTGGGGGACCTAAGCCCTAGGGTACCTGGCAGATATTATTGGGGGACCTAAGCCCCATGGTATTTGTGAGGGAGGCAAACCTAGTATTGTGGGACCTAAGCCCTATAGGAACATACGCATGAACTAGTATTAGGGGACCTAAGCCCTAGGGGGACCTAGCCCCATAGGAATACAAACACTTACTTGAGCATGTATAGCATTGTTTTTATGAGTGATATTTTTATGCTATGAGTAGTTTTTCTAGACGTATTAGTATGCATATGAGTCTTAATGGGAAAGAGCATATGTATATTTCTATCGCCTGATTGCATATTTTTAAAAAGCATTGAGTTTGAATGTACAAGGATGTTCATGCTACCTAGATATGAGTAATGGCATGTCTATGAGTAAGTAGGTTGACTGTCATTGTTCTTCGGTAAAGACGTGCTTGCATATTAGAGTTCCACTCTAGTGCTCACATGATCAACTGACGTTCAGGGCACGAAGCTGAAATACAATTAGAGATGGTGTTGCTTGTATTTTGGAGAATGATGATATCTTAGTATGGAAGAGTAAGATGCCATGTTTTCTTGCTTAAGACTTATGTGTAGGCGTGAATCCTATAATGGGCTGATCGTGTGCACATATGTCTGAGCCACCGATCAAAAGTAATATATTGTAGATGGGTCTATATGTAGAAATTTTCAAGGTGAGATGACTGGAACTTCTATATAAATTCACAGCTACATAATATGCTTTAAATGTTTTCTAATAATCGGTGTATGTTGTATCAGCTATTGGAGTTTTTCAAATAAAAGTTCATAAAATTGGTAGCTGCTATAGTGTACGCAAGACTAAGAAAGAAAAGTCGGTTCATTACAAAAACTCAGTCAATTTAATATCACTGAGGTCTCGGTATTATGTACTTAGACGGTGAACTCATCCTTTCACCTATACGGATGTGGCAAACCCCCACAACCATATAAATGATGTTCCTTTGGCTGCATGTACTCCAGTCGTAGTTGATGATCTTGTAGCAGTATACTTAGGATGTTATGACTGAAGCTCGCCACGACGGTCGTAATTGCTGGACCACGGGTGTCCGCTATTTTAGAGGTTTTGTATATGGCTTGTGACACTTGTGTCACTTATTCTTTGTAAAGCCATTTTTGTTATGTAAATATTATGTTGATAAGACTTAAACAAATAGATGTTAAATGGCTCTTGTTGTAATTAATTTGTGATAGATGTATAAGATGTGATTTCCGCAATTCAGGTTTATGTTTTTCGCTGCAAAGTTAGATATATGTTATACTCTAATTTACCAGGTACATATTATGGGGTATGTACCATATGTTAGCTAAGCGACAAGTAGTCGTAACACCTGCTCTACATTTGTATTACAACTACAACAAAACAACCATATTATCTTGATCAGTTCATCAATGGTTGGAGCTCTTCTCCACCTTCCTATCCTGCTTCCTTTTTCTTCCTTCTTCACCAAAAACATTTCTTCCATAAAACAAAAATCATACCCTTTCTATTGAAACACAGAAAATTACCCATTTGACTAAACCACTTTAGAAAAGGAGAAACCAAACACATATAATATATATAATAAAAAAAAAATTTTAAAAAAAAAAAGAAGACAAAAAAGAAGAAAGTAAGACAAGAAAAAAGAAAGGAAAAAAGGAGTACCTATGTAGGGGAGAAGAGAGAAGATAGAAGGAAAAAGGGGGGGGGGGGGGGGGGGGGGGGAAACGAAGATAAATAGGGTGTGAGTGGGAGTAGGTAAAAAAGAAGAAGGGGAAAACGAAAAAATTAGTGGCGTACTGAATTTACCACGCCGCTAATTTAGTAGCGTGTTAGGGTGACACGCCACTAATTTAGTGGCGGGTCAGGGAGTGACGTGTCTCTCAATTTGACACGGCACTAAATAATGGTGTGTCAGATTGAGAGGCCACTAAATAGTGGCGTGTCAGTATCAACATGCCACTAATTTGTGAGTCGGTATATTCAGCACGCCACTAAATTATTTAGTGACGTTTTATAAAATGAAACCTCACTAATTAGTGGCGTGCAATAAAGTGGGTTACTATAACCACGTCACTAAATTGCTAATTTTTCGTAGTGGCCGCGAGCTACCTCCGACCACCTCTAGGGGTGGCACGTGGCCATCTCCATGGGCTGTGGGTGGCTCGTAGGACACCCGTAAAAGGAAAGTTGCCCAACTGGCTGCCACCCCTTTCATTTTTTCTATATTTTTTTTTAATTTAAAAATTTTTAAAGTTTTTAATTTCTTTAACTTTATAGATTTTTTTTCTTGTTTAAAAAAATAGTTTATTTTTTGTTTTTTGTTTTTTAGAGGATAAGAGTGTTATCGGAAAAACGTAGTCTTTTTTGAACACGATGGTAGTTTGATGGGTCACCTTAGCACACTTAGAAATTCATGAGGTTATTTTAAAATCGGCTGTTAGTTCAAGGGGTTTTGTTATATTTTAACCCAAACTTTATTTTCCAATAATTCATTTATATATTTTAAATATACATAATATATTATAAAACGGCTACTCCGGTTATTAACCGCTTTTGTCAATTCTTATAATCGCAATCGTCCTATACAATTATTTACAAGTATACAATTGTTAGCAATTATTAATGGCCAGTTAATAACCGTCCAACTTATACACTCCTAACCACAATTGCAACACATCAGTTCGCCCCACCCAACCTCCCACTTCAATAGCCCATCAACGCACCTATACACCAACCATGCATAAGCCACATCTTTGAACAACTCAGCCACAGACAGATCAACTCCAGCCATATCTTCAAACATCCCAGCCACAAACACATCAATGTCAGCCCCAAATTTCTATATCTCTTCAATTTTGCGTCATCCAATACCCAAACACCTGAATAACCCACCAACACCTACGACAAACTACGGACCCCAATTTCACCCATTGCAAGACGGAAATAATTAAGAGTTAAATACTTCTCTGGTCCTTGAGTTTTGGAAACTTTATTTTTTAGTTCCTGGGTTTCCATTTGCATCACAGATGATACCTCAGTTTTAGGAAATGACCGAATTAGTACCTCGGTTAACTTCTTCGTCCAAAAACTAAAGGCCCGCCACGTCATTGACACTTAGCATGACTAGAAATTCGACACTTGTCTAGTCAGACATGTCAGCATCCACTTAATTTCCAAATCACCCAAACACCTCCACATCACACACCCACGTCATTTGTTTATTTTGGGGGGGAAATATTTTCTGCAATTTAAGAAACTTAAAATTGAAACTCAAATATTTCAAACAAAAAATTGAAATCATCTCATCGTTCATCTCAAAAAGAAATTGCCAGAGAGAAGAGGACGGAAGAAGTGAAGAACCCTAATCCCTAAACTCCCTCCCATCGAATCCACAGAACTGGCCAACTCCCTCCCGAACTCTCTCTCAATTTCTCTCTCGGACTCTCTCCCAAACACGATCAAACGAAGCCGGCCCAGTGTTTTTGGAGTTGCATACTTGCCGATTTCCTCCATTAAGTCTCCCCGAGGTGAACAGAAGTTGGATGACTTGCCTAGCTCAGACATAACCATCTCTGGAGATGGCTTCTTGTCGCACACGAGATTCCAAAGGGAAGGAAGTTTCCTGTGGTGTAGAGAAGGTCGATTCTTAGGCTCAAATTTTTTTTAAAATTTTTAATTTTTAATTTTTTCTTAACTTTTTTTGGTTTTAAAAAAAAAAAATGCTTCATTTGAAGATATAGAGAATTTTTTGTTTGTTATGTGTTTTGTGTTGTTCATTCCTTGAAGTCATCATCCGGATCGTCCTCGGTGGGTCGTGTTGACATATCCTATTTCTGGGGTTGCTCCACTTACAACTCAAGAGTAAGCATTTTGTTATAATTATAGATAGTTTTAGTGAGTTTAGGCTGACTGAATGCTATACTTCAACATACAGACAAAAGCTGCATGCAAATTTTTCAAATGGCTGGACAAGCCAACTTGTGCAAGGGGTGTGGAGGTCTTAAATGAGATTACCAAGAAGCTTAACGAAATGGAGGATGCAAATGGTACTTTGGTAGCAAGGATTAAAGATTTTGAGAATGAAAATGTCAGTTGCATGGAAAGGGTTAGGCAATCACAGAAGGGGGATGATAAACAAATGGAAATCATCATGTGTCTAGAGATGGAAAATGACAACTATAGGGCAAGAGAGAAATTTTTGATGTATGCTTTGTTCTTGTCATGGTTTACCATTTTGTTGATTGCTTATGTTGCACTTATGAAATGAAATGTAGTTTAAGATATGAATTGTAGATTATGTAGTTTGGATATGTATTTTGTATATGTATGGGAAGTATGTAAGTTTTATGGATGGAGTTGTTGGTTTGAATGGATTCCCGTGTATCATATTTGATACCTAACTTCTATCAAATTATCACAATAGATACTTAGGGTTATGAAACGTATCACAAATAGTACCTCAATATATTTAGTGTTCCATTATTTCCTAAATGCACTAGTTTGTCAACAAATGTACATTCGTGATCAAATTTTGGCCACTTCATACATGTCCCAATTTATTCTATTATTTTTTAAACAGTATCACAGATGGTACTTCATGTTTGCATTTATATCATATGGGGTACCTCCGTTTTATATATGTATCACATATAGTACCTTATATGGTACCTTAATATTTTTTTGTTATGTCAAAAAATATCCCTTCATGCACAAATTTGTCAACCTTGGCGTCTTTATCTTCTGATTTTTTATTACCCCAATTTGTTCCATTAATTTCTAAATGATATCACAGATAGTATCTTAATATGATTTTTAATATGGTATGTCAAAAAATATCCCCTCATGCACAAATTTGTCAACCTTTGCCTCTTCATTCACTGATTTTTGGTTACCCCAATTTGTTCAATTACTTTCTAAATGGTATCACATGTGGTACCTCAGTTTTTGATATGAATTACAAATGATACTTAAGTTTTGGTATTTGTATCATAAGTAATACCCCCCCCCCCCCCACTTGTATTTTGGGTATGACCTGCATGTACATCCAATAATCAAACATGTACAAATATGTACATCAACAGCCCTTTTTACAAATTCGTGCACATCACATGACCATCAACCTGTGCCTTGATTTCAAATAACCCTTTTAACAAATAGGTGCAAATAGGTACATTAACAACTAGTACACACCCAGCAACACAAAATACATTAACAAAATGTGCATATCAACAAATAGTGC
Source organism: Alnus rubra (assembly GCA_028654335.1). NCBI lineage: Eukaryota > Viridiplantae > Streptophyta > Magnoliopsida > Fagales > Betulaceae > Alnus > Alnus rubra. Next base: position 642,665 of record JAJPGS010000910.1, read on the forward strand.
ACATGTGCACATCACATGAACATCAACCTGTGCCTTGATTTCAAATAACTCTCCTAACAAATAGATGCAAATATGTACATCAACAACCAATACACACCCAGCAACACAAAATACATTAACAAAATGTGCATAAACCAAAATGTGCACATCAACAAATAGTGCACATGTGCACATAACACAACAAGTATAGTGCACATGTGCACATCAACAAGTATAGTGCACATGTGCACATAACACAAAATACATTAACAAAATGTACATCAATTTATTTCAATTGGTTGTGATCCACCTTGCTGCAACCCAACCAAGAGATAGGTCAATCAACATGTATTTAAATAACTATTAACCAGCCCACTTAGGGTAACAAAAAAAATAGTAAGTGGCTAACCTTTGGTTGCATCTTGTATACAGAAGACGTTCTCCTTTCTCTTGGTCTTCGACGTATACTTGTTCCTTGAGGTATTTTTCATCTTTGAGGTGTCCTTGCCGGTTGATGTGATGGACCTGATGGGGCAGATGGGCCTGCACCTGATGGGACAAATGAGCTTGCACCTGATGGACCTGCAGTGGCAGATGTGCCTACGCCCGCATCTAGTGTGCCTACACCTGATGGCTCTGCCCCTGATGGGCCTGCATCGGATGTGCTTCCCTGCCGCATATTTGACAAACACATTAATTATAGAAATATATACCATCTGTTTCTTAGGCTGTTTGGGATACTTCTTCCTATTCGGGTTGTCGGGTTTGCTGCAACTCCTAGCATTGTGCGGCTTGTGCCCCTTTTCACCGCAATTTCCACACCGCACATCGTAGCCCTTGTGACTCACTTCAATGCTCTCGTCTGGCTGCTTATCAACTCATCTTTTCCTCTGTTTTTTAATCCTCCCAAGTTGTTTCCTTGGTTGCGGTAGTTCTATAAGTTCCATACCCTCATCAATAGGCCACTCATCCAGGCCAGGCATATAATTAATCCCGAAGGCATAGCACTTTCTATATGTATCCATCATGTACCAATGGCTGACATAAGTCTCGGGTTTTCCTTTATTGAGGTATATCGCACAAACTGCATATGGATAAGGAATACCATTAAGTTGCCACCTCCCACAGCCACATGTTCTTCGTTGAAGATCCACCACCCACCGAGCCTCATGGGCACTATCGACCTCAAACTGCATCTGATTGCTCCAACGGCAAATATAATTCTTCGCCTCTAACTTGTTTCTCTCCAAATTCTTCACAATCTTCGGACAAATTACGTTCGGTGTCATTGCTACCCTAGCATTTTTCTGATTGAACCGGTTCATAATTTGCCGCCGTATAGTCTTAAAACAAGTTAGTATCAACTGACCTCTTACTTCCAACACCCAAGCATTGAAGCTCTCGGTGATGTTATTTAGCAAGATGTCACTACAGCTGGCGGTTCGGAATGCGAGCCTTGACCACATTTTTTGTTCAACCCCTTCAATGTACTCAATAGTTTTTTTGTACATACCTCTAATTACAAAGAGGTAGTACTTAAATTGGACTTCATTGGGTGCCCTAGCTGCACCCCACAACACGTCCTTGAACTCCTTCCCCTTTCATGTTTGCATGCAAATGCCTAACACAATAACGATGCTCGAGACCGGGCATTAGATCCTCCAGAGCATCAATTAGACCCTGTGTAAACAAAAAATAAATGTCAAAAAAATGTTATTAAAATAAAAATGACCATATGATAATTGAATTAGATATTACCTTCTGTCGATCCCACATGAATGACCACGAATAACCAATATCTTCCAACAGTTGAACCAAGAACCATGTCCATGTATCCCTGTTTTCGATCTTACATACCGCATATGCAATAGGGTATATGTCATCATTACCATCACGGCCAATGGCGGCATGCAACTGCCCACCCCATTTGGTCTTAATGAAACAGGCATCAACACATATCATCGGTCTGCATCCTACCAAGAATCATTCTTTACATGCCACCAAAGAAACATACATCCTCTGGAAGAACACTCCGTCCCTTTGGATGTAAGTCACGCTACCGGGATTCCACTTCCACAGTGCACTGCAATACTCTCAAGTGTGACAATATTGTGAACCATCTCTTCCATCAAGGATATTAATTGCCATCTTCTTTGCACGATGGCAACTCAACAATGTCATCTGCACATTGTAATCTCGGCGTATCATTTCCCTCAACACCCTAGCCTTAAAGTCTCTTTGGTCTTGGAAAATCTCTACATATCGATTTACAGCCCACAGAACACCTTATAGTTGCCTTCTTGTTGTAGTAGTCGCTATCACAGTTATGCTCATCATAGAGAGTCTTGATCTAAAAATACTTTCTACACGAAGTCTAGGAAGCATGTATTTTCCAGTGACATAAAGATTTGCAGTGTGCGGTTACCCGTTTTTTGTCGTTGTGCATGGTAGCGGACTAACCGGCTACATGGATTTTAAATTTATAAGTTTACCACTCGCAATAGTACGTATCGATTGTACTATAGTAAGAGTGATCGAACCACAGAGATTATTGGTTGTTTTACGTAACGGAATATTAAAGAGCGTATCTAACTTAACTTAAGAGTAACAATAAAAGTAAAGGTTGTAGAATTGAAGCTACAACAATAAGATGAAGAAATGAAAGCGGAAAATGAAAACAAACTTAAAGAAAACTTAGGGTATTGATCTTGTCCAATCCTCAACCAATGAAATGCTTAAAGTCTATATGGATCTTCCTAACATGCATGATATGAGCGCGTAATGGGCGTCAACCATTACGACGACCTTGACACGAAAACACTTTAGTTAAGACGTAATCATAAAGCACCTAGTTTTACATTAAACAACTCCATATAAAGATTTAAACTACAATTGAAAAACGTTTACTCTACCACAGGTGTGGAGTGATTAATGCTCCCTAGCTTACTACTCTATAACACATCATAATAAGCATACACAATATATGAAAATCCTAACTAGGTCACATTGATAAGGTATCTAGTTTCACACCGGTCGCATCACGTAAAAGTTACACTATAATTGAAAAACGGTTTAAACAACCAAAGGTGTGAAACGACCGGTATTCCCTAGTATACCCTATAAGGTGACTCTAATAGGTAAACATAAATCATGTCAAATTGGAACCATTGCAAAAGACATCGTTCTTGTTTTCAAGAACGTTGGTTTTACTCAAGAAATCTAAGAAAACTCATAGACAAGTTTAACTATTTTTCATGAATAACTAGATTGGAATCTTGAAAACAAAACCTTTTAGCATGAGTTTTGAGATCCTCTAGCCTTTAACAATCATCAAACATATCTAAAAAATCCTAAGAACTTCAAGAACACTACATGGTTTTTGGAGAGGATTTAGATCAAACCCTAAGATAGAATTTAGCTAGACATTAATTAAACTAATCTAAGCATGAAATCTATGAAAGCAGTAAAGAAAACAAGAAGAAAATGAATTAAAAACAACTATATTAGAATTATGAAATTCGGATTACAAAAAGGAAGAAAAACCTAAGCTAGAACATGAAGAACAAAAGGGAAAAAGAAGAAGAAATTGCTCTCTGGAATTAAGCCCAGAAAACGTGCATCAAAGTAAACTAAAACATGAGAAATTAAAGTCATACACCTGAGAAAATCCGAACAAACCCCAAAAGATGCATCCATTAACCTAAAACCCTAATCTCATATATATAGAGATTTAATTTACAAGGGACTCATCAAGGATCAATTCTAGCCGCACAAACAGAGCTGGTCGCCGTCCATTTCTGTCCATTAAACCCAACTTTTGATTTGGATCGCACAAAGATTTGGAAATATCTTGACCTTCTGGAAGATGCGAAGTCGATCGATCAAAAATTTTGTGCTCTGAGAATCGATCGATCGCATCTGGATCGATCGAAGTTGAGTCGACAGAAAGTCGATCGATCGAATTATTAGCTGTACAAATAATCGATCGATTGAAATGCCTTGGACGATTTTTTCATCTTTTCAGGATCAGCCTCGAACTCTGAAAATGACCAAATTTCCCTTGATGTATTTTCAGGTCTAATTCAAGTGTTTTGGACTAGATTTCAACTAAGACCTGAAAATAAAACATAAACCGAAACTACAACAAAACGTTATATGTACAACACAAACTAGGTCTAACAAATGCAAATTAAGGGGTCTTGAATCGAATAATTCAAGACTTATCAGTGCACATACTTGTAATCAAAGTTATTTTGCAATGCGAATAATAGCAATGCTTCCTTAAATTCTTTCGGGTTTGTAAACCTCAACCCTACACTCAACTCCACTTTTTGACTCCAGTCCCGCTTTTTCTTCCACTCGGGATATCTTTTCTTACGCTTTACAGTTGAATCTTCATTGTCTTCTTCGCCACTGTCTAGACTGTCGAAGTACTCACTGTCGTATAAATCCGCGCCTGAGTCATTTGCTGCATCGACTCCAATGCCTGCTTTGGAATCTCTATCCCAAGTCTGAAACCAGGTATTTATACCATCCTTGGGTTTGTGTAGGACATCATTTTCCTTCTCTACAAATATGTATTCCTCCTCGCCATCTGTCAACTCAATGTCCTCCTCCTCATCCCTCTATTTCCTTGGCCGCCCGGGTGGCTGTTTCCTTGGCTGCTGGGGTGCCTACTTCACTACTGGCTGTTGGGGTGCCTACTTCACTGCTGCCGGTTGGGGTGGTTGTTGCACTACAGGCTCTTGGGGTGGCTGTTGCACTGCTGGCTCCTGGGGTGGCTCCTATGACAAATTGTCCTCCACATAGTTTATCTCAACTTCTGCAGGAGACTGGGTCAAAAGCAAAACAGGATGTACTGCTACAATAGGAACAAGTTCTTCATGATCCACAAAAACGTGCAGCTTCTTCCTGCCACTATTCAACAACCCTTTTTTTTTAGAGTAACGAAATCACCATCTTTGGTAAGATCGTGTATCTGCTCGTTGGTCTCATCATCAAACTTGTAATACATTTTGGGTATGTTGTTGTATTCATATTCTAGGTAGCACTCCAAAATGTTGGTCAAATCTCCAAAGTTGAACTGGGATGTATCTATGCCGGCAATTGTCAGAATGTCTCCGCCTAGATAGGCCATCCTGTGTCCAGATAATGACCCATGATGGTAAACAAGTAGCTCAAATGTTGGATCTGATATATTCTGCACCCTATGAATTAAATAAAAAATAATCGTCAAACTCTAGCAATAAAAACTGTAAAATTAACTACCAAAGAAATGGGCAAAGAAAGTATGTAAAATGTAAAAAACAAGTTGCATCAATCATGCAAAACTAGTTGTGCAATCATGCAGGAGTACGATTAGGAAAAACTAGTTGTGAACATTCTTATTATCCAAAACTGAATGGCATATCATAAGTGTCAAAAATTAATCTCGACACTTAATAAGACATGACATGACACCTATGCAAACTCTGCAGAGGACCTAAAGAATATGGTACAAATCATGTAGAATCACATAAACTATAACAAAATACCCCCTAACTACAAATTCATTCACAAGTTAATTTTTTTTCAACTTAATTTCAAAACTGTTCACACATTTTGCATGAAGCATGTGTTTCTTGTGATGAAAGTTGCACAAAGACTACCATGGAAAAGTTCATTGTACACTTAATTAGGTATCACTAAATTCCAAGCAGCTTTCAAACTTCATACTAACTAGCCATGTGTAAAATATAGACTACAAACAAATAAATGATCACAAAACTTTTCCAAAAAAAAAAAAATCTTCTCTTCTTTCAGAAAAGCCAATGGTAATTTGAATCAGAATACAACTTGAAAAAAGTCAGTCTATCCTGTTTTCGGTTTTTTTTTTTTTGGCTCCCATGAGTCCGTATCAAATCCTCCACCAAGGCAACAATCCAATAATGTAATTATTACAGGTTATGTAATCTTTCCCTGTTTAATGTTCTATTAATGTGTATCTCTAGTTTTTACCAAGTTGAGCATGTTTTGATGTACACAGTTGGTGAAAATATTATGGATTAGATCCTTTATCATGTCTTGACAATTAGTTGCAGGGTGAAACTAATCCAATAATAGTGCTTTTTGTACTTTATTGTTCCCTTTTGCCCAGTTGGGACCCTCTTGGCCACCATATGCAACCACAAACACAGTAAACAGATAAAGACAAAGACATGTAATAAAGTAATACATTCCAAAATGCAATGTGCTGGACAACAACCCAACCAAATTGGTTGTTGGTTTTCTTTACCCAACAAAAGACAAAAACATGTGATGATGGTCAGGCCCTACCCAACTTTTTTCCACCCACAACAACCGAAAGTTTCGGTTTTTATAACATCATCACTTTGCCCAACAACCGACAAGCATTTGTTCTAAAAACCAAAACAAAGATTCAACTGACAATCACAATACACAACCCATATATATAGCACAAAACAAACTTCTAACAAGTCATCTAAAAAACAAAAATGGACAAAATACCTCGGCGAAAAGACCGCAAGTTACGGAGCACCGGCCGACCAATTCTGTGGAGTCGATGGGAGAGAGTTCGGGAGGGAGTCGGCCGGTTCTATGTAGTCGACGGGAGAGAAATCGAGAGAGAGTTCGGGAGGGAGTCGGCCGGTTCTGTGGATTCGATGGGAGGGAGTTCGGGAGGGAGTTTAGGGATTAGGGTTCTTCACTTCTTCCGTCCTCTTCTCTTCGGCAATTTCTTTTTTATTTCTTTTTTAAATGAACGATGAGATGATTTCAATTTTTTGTTTGAAATATTTGAGTTTCAGTTTTAAGTTTCTTAAATTGCAGAAAATATTTTCCTCCCAAAATAAACAAATGACGTGGGTGTGTGATGTGGAGGTGTTTGAGTGATTTGGAAATTAAGTAGATGCTAACGTGTCTAACTGGACAGGTGTCGACTTTCTAGTGATGCTAAGTGTCAGTGACGTGACAGGCCGTTAGGTTTTGGACGGAGAAGTTAACCGAGGTACTAATTTGGTCATTTCCAAAAACTGAGGTATCATCTGTGATGCAAATGAAAACTCAGGGACTAAAAAATAAAGTTTCCAAAACTCAGGGACCAAAAAGGTGTTTAACCCAATAATTAACTACAAGTTGGTTTGTAGTTAATTGTTACAAACCAGCTTAATAAAGTGACATTTTTTTATTAATACTACTAAAAAAATATGTGAAAAGTGCATGTTATATATTAAAAAAAAAAATGTGCTTCTCACATGCTAAGAGACCGTTAACAATTTATTAGACTGGTTTGCAGTTAGTAGCTAGCATAAATATACACAGAGTCACAGACCTCATACAGATAAATGTGACTTTCTTTCTACTATCAAGTAATTCCACTACTCTGTGTGGAAGAAGAACAATTCTAGTTTCGCCCTTAATACAAATAACCAAACATGAAAATCACTAGGGATAGTACACCTATTGTTCTTCAAAAGTAAAATCGGGCTCTGCTGGTTTATGAGGCAACATCTGTGGGATTCTCCCTTGCACCCTTGCTAGCTTCCGTGTACTATTGCTCCGTACTGTGCGAAGTGCAGTAGAAGGAAACCTAGAGGCACCTAAACTTGGTGAACTCCCACCGCTCCCACCAGCCTTGGCCAATGCATCTTGCAACATATAATTGCCATCTGCCCGGAGAGACTCTTCAAGCTTCTTCTTACTATAGCGGCGCCAGGCTGCCTGTATGAAACAAGCTGCCCAAGTCTTCCACTCCTGAGAGAAAAATCTTAAAGCATGGACAACTTTTTTCTCTTCGTAAAGCTGCCGGAACTGAGTGACTACAAACCTCAAGCTGTCCGCTTTTAGAGTAAAGGCTTCAACTTCTGTAAGGGCTTGGACAGTTCTTGTTGAGGTGGGAGGATTAGATAAGCTGGAGTGGGGATTTAGAGCCCAAGTAAGAAGTTCTTCGCCATATAAGTCACCAGCATTAAAATAAGAAGAGTCGACAAAGCCCGCTCTTCCACCAGTGGTTGTCATGGTCAATAGTTTCCCTCGCATGAAGAAGGACATTTCAGTAATTGTATCTCTCTCCCAAACAATGTAGCTGTTCTTTGGGTGGAACACCGGCTTGAGACAGTCACACAGTGAATCCAACAGTTGTTCATCCATCGCTTCAAAGATCGGAACCTTAAATAGATCCAAAACGAAAAAATTAATAAGAAACGAGATCTAATAATTACTGAGGCCGTGCATAAGAATCCAACTTCAAAAAAAAACAAGCAGACAATGGATCCACAATTTCTAATGGCCATTACAATATGTGGCTTATAGATACAGGATATGCTTCTTGAGGACAAGGGTGCACTAGCCATTAGATGCTCATTATACATCCATATATTATATATAGCACCATGCTCATTATAAGACAATATTGGTAAACTGTTTGTAGGGTGCCGACTCTCCATCCCTACTAATTTTCTAAACGAAAAAGGCTACTCATGAACAAGCTTGGTTAAGCTCAACTTGATTATTAAATGGATTAGCTATTCATATATAAACACAAAATTATGCTTGAATATTAAACGATACAAGCCTGTATAAAACTTGGTTCGACTCGGTTAATGCTTGCAAACAAGCTCGTATAAAGTTCAACTCAATTCGTTAGCTCATTAACGTGTGTGTACATATGTATAAGCATAAATACAAATATTTTAATGCGTTATCGCTTCCGGGGCTCCTATTCGAAAGAACCAGCTATCCATTCCGCATTCCCCACCCACTGCAGTTCAGCATAAATACAAATCTTATAGTTAAAATATTACGATTGTAGTCATGTTCTATATAAGTATTTATAGTTAACTAGTATATATTAACAATAGTTACTAACTAGTTAATTAGTTTAATTATATGTATAGATATATTTATATTCATATTAAATAGTTAGTACTTAGTATACTAAATGTTAATGTTTTAGTGTATATAAATAAATGAAATAATTTATATTGTGTGTGTGTGTATATATATATATATATATGAACAGAAATACCATAAAATGGCATAGATTAAGCCGCAAATCTACAAAATCTACTACATTTGGCACACCATAAATTAGAAAGTTACATGCAGAGGTAATTTAACTTTTCATGCATTTTGTATAGTCATTGTTGGCATTTCCAAAACTATGGCTGCTTATGTCATGTTGCATTCGAAAATCTTAGGCTTTGTTTATTTCGACGTTGGCCAGCAAGCTCTGCCGACTAGCTAAGACTTTCAGTGAACTCTAATGGTGGCTTTTGACTACTTCCAGCGACAAAGAATGAACTGTGAGAGAGAGTGCGTGCGAAAAGGAGAAGCTCAAACTTGAAAAATGGTTTAAAAAAATAAAAAAGAGATTATTTTATGTAGCTTAACCGAAAATGTTTTCAATTTAACCAAAATTTTTTACTCGTATCCAACACCATCAAATAAAGAAAAGGTTTTGCATTGAAACAAATGGAGCTTAATGTAGCTGTATCAAATGGCGCTTAAGGTTTTCCTCGTGCGTTTTTCAAGAGTTGTGTTTCAGTTGTCCATAATTTAGTCAAAATGTTTGTTGCACGAGATTAAGATATGGGGGCAAAAGTTGAGTCTTAATTAAGCCTTTAAGCGTGTTGACTTGCAATTTCTTTTGCAGACTTAGTTGGGAGAAGTCTCACATAGAAGAGCCAAGAGAAGAAAGGCGATCCCACAAGAGAAAAGCCATAAAGGTAATGAATGTCGGTCTCTTAATTCATCCTACAGCGAAAAAAAAAAAAGACAAAAGACAAAAGTCCTAAAGAGAACTCTTATAAGAAGTAAGGTAGTGAGGCTGTGAGGGCTTTAAGTGTGAGAACAGATCCTCTCCGGTACAAATGAACTGGAGAGGAGTCAGTTTTCAAAAGTAAAAATGAAAATTCTGCCTCTCCTTTTAAAGGAACCGGCTCCTCTCTGAATTCATTTTGAGAAACACGAGTTCGCATCCCGGTTACATTTACTGCCCTAATATGTTAAAATAACTTAAGCTTGTTTGTTTCGTGATTTAGTAATTTTTCGTTTCATTCCAGTAAGACCATGTGTTGTCACCAAACTAAAGATTGTGAATAATTATTTCATTTCACATTTTTTCATTGCCGATAATAGTTATTCATTTTTTTTTTAATAAAATAGTCATTCTGCATACTAAATGGACTCTAACTATTTTTTTCGATCATACTGATTTAAGCATTAGAGTTATCTCCCACCGACCAGCTCTTGTGCTTATATTTTCCCTTCTTTGCAGGTGCCTCGTATCGCTACCTTGCCCAGGGTTAATTGTTCTAACATATATCGAAAGGGAGGAGGAAAAAGGAAGGGGGCAGGGGGAACTTACTCTCATTAGTAGTGGCCAGTACATGTAGCGCATAATCGCCTTTGTAATTTCTTTGGGAAGATGAGGGAGAGGATTCCTGACATCAATATCTTTATTTTCTTCTATCATGCGTCGTACGCGAGGCCTGACCTGCTGCATTATACTGAGAGGGAGCTGGTTCCTGTGCATCCACAACTCTATGTCTTGCTCCTTAGCTTTCATAGTCTCATTTGTCTTTTCATTCTCCAACCACATAAATGTCTCCAATTGCATGTAAATCTGCAATGGGCCCACTTCAATTTATCAAATTCTACTAACAAATTATTATTTATTTCAAAACTAAAGCAGATAGAATTTAATCAATATTTTAAAACCTAAATATAGCTTTTACCTTCACTTCACACAAATAGATTTCTTATAATTCACAGTACTGGAAGTTTAAAAAAAAACAAAAAGTTGGCAGAATTATTAGTTATTTTTTAACGAATTTCATAAACAAAAAAGTTTTTTTTTTTTTTTTTTTTCATTCAAATTTACAAGACTGATATAAAAACAAGTTTACGTTCAACTTTCAATATGCTTTGATAAAATAAGTTTACTTTGACAGAAAAACCTACGATGTTCTTGATGCTACATAACCAGAAAATTTGGGTGACGAAGAATATGATTTTTGTTTCTTAAATAGAGTTTTTGTTTTTATGTACAATGACATTTGGTGTTGACATAGATGCTAGTGTGTCAAATGAGACACATGTGACAGATGGCAAACTATTAACTTTAATGGTAAAGTGACAAATGAACTTATTTAAAATCAAAGAAAAACATGATCTTATTCTTAAAATCGGTAACCCAATAACTAAATTCAAATTAGATGAAAACTTAGACTAAATATGATTTTTCCCTTAGCTGTCATAGTCTCATTTGACGTCCCTAAGTCTTGAGATAGATATATTTATGTTTGTGTGTATGTATAGATGTGTGAGCATAATGAATTTATATACATACATATCGACTTGAGATTATATTATTTAATATTAAAAAAATTATTTAATTAACTGAAATGATAAAATCCTCACAATAATTACTTAACTAATGATTAGTATGTTTATAAAAAATAAACCATCATGATATTTATTTCATATAAAGAATGAAAAAGTTAATTGAACAGCTCGTGAACAAACTTAAGCTAACTGAACTTGTACATTTAATACTCGACTCAACTCGCCTCGATTATAGTCCTAATAGTATATTTAAAAATGACCATATTTCTTATTCTTATATTTAATAGTTAAGGAAATTTTTTTTTTTTGGAAAAATAAAAAATTAGTCCCCAGGTTTTTACACGATTAAAAAGTATTCCTTTTTTTAAATTAAAAATTAAAAAATAAAAAATAAAATCACTCCTTAGGGTTTATTAGCTTTAAAAATTCACTTCCTCCATCAACTTTTTCGTTCAAATTGCTGATAGAGTTTCAGTTACCTCAGCCAATTGCCAAGTTATCCCATCTACGTAATTAAGTGGACACATCACACTCATAATTTTTGTGAACATCCAATCATACTCGTCAATTTTTTTAAAAAAAAGTTAAAAAAGAAAAACTCCACTGTTTTTTTTTTTTTTTTTTGGGGGGGGGGGGGGGATGAGGAGATGGTTTGATCTTTTAAATTTTTTATTTTTTCCAATATTATTATTTTTAAGGGTATAATTGGAATTTTACGAAAAATTATGGGTATGATGTGAACAAAAATTAACTACAAATTGGTTTGTAGCCAATTACTACAAACTAGTATAAAGTGACGTATTTTGAAAGCATGTATGAGCCCATGCTTTTTTATTAATACTAGTAAAAAAACATGTGCTTCTGGAAAGATGAGGAGGTGGTTTGTTCTTTTAAATTTTTTATTTTTTCCAATATTATTATTTTTAAGGGTATAATTGGAATTTGATGAAAAATTATGGGTATGATGTGGACAAAAATTAACTACAAATTGGTTTGTAGCCGATTCCTACAAACTACTATAAAGTGACGTGTTTTTAAAGCATGTGAAAAGTACGTGCATTTTTATTAATGCTAATAAAAAAACGTGCTTATGGGGGGAGATGAGTAGGTGGTTTGTTCTTTTAATTTATTTATTTTTCCAATATTATTATTTTTAAGGGTATAATTGGAATTTCTTTGAAAAATTATGGGTATGATGTGGACAAAAATTAACTACTAATTGGTTTGTAGCCAATTCTTATAAACCAATATAAAGTGACGTGTTTCTAAAGCATGTGAAAAGCACATACTTTTTTATTAATGCAAGAAAAAAAAAATGTGCTTCTCACATACTATGGAACACATCACTTTATTATACTAGTTTGTAGGAATTGACTACAAACCACTTTGTAGTTAATTTCTGTTTGTATGATGTGTTCGCTTTATTATGTGGTTGCATGTGACTTGACAATTGGTTGACATGGCAAAAAGTCAATCAATAATTTGGACAGAAAAACTAATGGACGAGTAATTTTTAAAGTGGCCAAAACTTAGGGAGTGATTTTTTTAAAAAATATATATATATATATATATATATATATTCTAAGAAGCAATTTTAAATGTGTGAAAACTTAAGGATCAAATTTTTATTTTCTCTATATTTTTAAACACTAACTATGAAGTATTAGAACTATTAATTATTATAGAACAAAGTTGGTTCCTAAACTAAATTTATTACAAGAATTATTATATAACATAATTTTGACTAGCTATAAAAAGCTAATATAGCTTTGAGCTGCATAGCTGCATTGTCAATAGTCAATCCATAACATCTGCATTGAGCTGCATAGCCTTTTTAACCTTAAAACTTAATGTTTTTTTGGATGACGAAGAACCCCTCTAAGGGAGGGCTATTACGTGAACTCACCCATGAAGGTTAAAGCTCGAACTCGTGAAATGCGACCTCACTACACGGATTAAGAAAGTCACGACTTCACCGAGGGACGTGACCCTAAGAAATTATTTGCATCCAAAAAGATTCAAACCTTAAACCTGATAGGGATAACTATTAAAGTCTAAGGCTTTCACCACTTGAGCCAACCCCTTGGGGATACCCTAAAACTTAATGTTGATCTCACATACTAAAAAAGATTTTGTAAAATGAATGTTTCTTGGACATTCTAAGTATTAAATTGATATAACTCAAGCAATGTTTCAAGAAAACAAAATCAAGATAAGGAGGGGCACCAAGATTAATCTTAGAAAAGGAAGAAAAAAAAAATCAAATAACAAACAAAATAAGACAAAATTTAGTTATAAAGATTATGATGAGTAAGTGTGAACAACCATACTGTTAGGTTAATCTTCAAAGTTAACCTTTTAGATGACTTATCCAAGTACTTAGAATGTACATGCTGTGTCCAACTAGGCGTATAGAAACCATCTTTAATGCTCACACACAAAATTAAATAAATACGGGAATGAATCTTTTAAAATATATATATATATTTATGTTGAGTACCAAGTTACGAACCTGCAAATTTCCGATGACGTACAAAAACAGTAGCAATCCAGAGATACAAATAGAAACTGCGAAGAAGTTTTCCCAGAAAAACATACTTGATTGAAGGTTTTGACCAAGAGAACTGCAAAAATCGGGGCAACAATAATGTATCAGTAATTATTAATATAAATTAAGACTAGAGCTAGCTGTATGTAGGGCTCATGAACATGCGCAAACAGAAGCCTAGATCACAACCCCAAAATAACAAAACAATAAACAAAGACCATCATCTAAACAATGAGAGCTGTACGTATTATAACGTAATTTCAAATTTGAGCTGCAATTAAGCTTGGCTTATCAAGGATTGCTTCTCTCTTCCATTTTTTTTTTCTCTTCTTTTTTCTTGTGATTACGACAAAACCATCTGAATAAATGCAATATAGTCTTACTTTAGAGAGAGAGATAGAGAGAAAAGCAATATTGGAAATGCACTAGTGTGGCAGTGATATTGCACGAATTCCTGTTTTATCATATTGTTCTCTGCATGGTTCAACAAATGTGCAAAAACAACCGAAACTCTTCATTTTTAGAATTTACACTATCTCAATACGATATGTTTATTGATGACAAGCACATACAAATTAATAGTTGTGGAATAGCTCAAAATTGTTGAATTAATGATAAAGCTAGCCTAACATGCGCATACCTCAAATTTCGCAGGCCCCACCAGAAGCAATGCGAGAACTTTTGTGGAAAATTTGTGGATGCTATGATACCAGATTGAAGGGCATCAATGAATATACCAAAATCAAAGAGGGTAATATTTGGTGGGTTTACTGGACAATAATCATTTAAAAATGTGTAATTTCCCGAACTGTGATCACATCTAAAACCAGTACTTGGGGTACATCCAATATGATTTTCACAGGCTATTTGCCAACAATTTGACTCCTGTTGGATAGAAAAAAAGTACCACAAGGCACCCAATACCTACAAGACCAGCAAGTCCCTTAAAGATCAGTAAATTTACAGGTATCCTAACAAAAAATAATGTAAAATAATAAAAGAAGGTAAGAACTCTGTAAATATGACAAAATACTAGTTCCATTTAAAAGGAGAAAAGGGGGGCAGGGGGGAAGACAGTAATAGTAATGATTTTGAGAATGTGAATATAAATGGTCTAGGTTCGAGGTTAGTCAATGCGAGCCATGGAAATGCTAGAGGAAGTAATGCACGGGCATCCTCTATTGCTGGATAAAGCTCTAACCCTGCATAGATTAGCCATGCAGGCATCCTAAACTTTTTATTGGAAGAACATTTTCACTACAAAAATACAAGCATTTTGACGCGTGTCTACAGTACCCGTTACTGTAGACACGCGTCCAATTTGACACGTGTCTTTGGAGACACGTGTCTAATTGTACAGCCGTCACAAATTGACACGTGTATTTAATACACGTGTCCAATTGGACACGCGTATTTAAACTGTTTTTTTTTCAAATATAATTTTTTTTTAATTAAATAGAATTTCAACAATTGGACACGCGTATTAAATACACGCGTCCAATTTGACACGTGTATTTAATACACGTGTTCAATTGGACACGTGTATTAAATACACGTGTCAAACTGTTATTTTTTTCCAAATATAATTTTTTTTTAATTAAATAGAATTTCAACAATTAGACACGCGTATTAAATACACGCGTCAAATTTTTTTAATTAAATAGAATTTCAACAATTAGACACGCGTATTAAATACACGCGTCCAATTTGACACGTGTATTTAATACACGTGTCCAATTGGACACGTGTATTCAATACACGTGTCAAACTGTTATTTTTTTCCAAATATAATTTTTTTTTTATTAAATAGAATTTCAACAATTAGACACGCGTATTAAATACGCGTGTCAAACTGTTATTTTTTTCAAATATAATTTTTTTTATTAAATAGAATTTTAACAATTGGGGACGTGTATTTAAATACACGTCCCGAATTGGGCACGTGTATTGAGTACACGTGCCCAATTGTTTGGCCAGAATATATGTGTTTTCTCCCGGTTATATGTTTTTTTTCCCGCTTATATATGTGTATATATATATATATATATATATAATTTTTAAAATTCAAATAATATAATAATATAATAATAGATTAAATATATATATATATATATATATATATATAGATCGGAAATGGGTAGCAGAAACCCATTTCCGATCTGATTCTCTCTCTCTCTCCCTCTCTCTCTCTCTCTCTCTCTCTCCCTCTCCGTCACAGCCGCGCCGGCCAGCTTCCGGCCACCGCGCATCAGCCCTTCCCGCCGGTGAGACGCCTCTCTCCACCTTTCTCTGCTCGGTTCTCGGTTCTCGGTCTCTCTCTCTCTACCTCTCTCTCTCTCCCTCTCTCTCTCTCTCTCTCTCTCTCTCCCTCTCCGTCACAGCCGCAGCGGCCAGCTTCCGGCCACCGCGCGTCCGCCCTTCCCGCCGGTGAGCCGCCCTCTCTCCAGCTCTCTCTGCTCGGTTCTCGGTCTCTCTCTCTATCTCTCTCTTCCTCTCTATCTCTTTCTCTCTCTCTTCCTCTCTATCTCTTCTCTCTCTCTTCCTCTCTATCTCTTTCTCTCTCTCTCTCTCTCTCTCTCTCTCTCTGTATCTCTCCCTATCTCTCTCTGCCTCTCTCTCAGTATCTCTATGTCTCTCTCTCTACTCTCTCTCTCTCTCTCTCTCTCTCTCCCTATCTCTCTCTGCCTCCCTCTCTCTCTGGATCTCTACGTCTCTCTCTCTTACCGTTTGTTTTTTTTGTATTTTTGTCGTCGAAAATAATAAAATTTGGAAAAAAAAAACAAAAATTTATTAACCCAAATAAATTTAAATAAACAATAACAAAATTAAATTGAAAAAAAATTCCAAATTTAAGTTTTAAAAATTCAATTTGGATTTTTTTTTTAAAAAAAAAACGTTTTGACACGTGTATTGAAATACACGTGTCAAACCGTTTTGACACGAATAAATACACGTGTCAAACCGTTTGACACGTGTATTTCAATACACGTGTCAAAATGTGCAATTAGAGTCTTTCACATCTGACACGCGTAAGACGCGTGTCAAAATACTCGTGGCAAACATTTTGACACGTGTACAGTGTCGTACACGTGTCAAAATGCACGTGGCAATTTGACAAAATTTTTGTAGTGTTTGTTTACATCCTTTTAAGTTTTAACAAACATTGGATTTTAAGTGACTTGATGCAGCTTTAATGGGAGAAAAATGATAGCCCATGTTAAATGTATCTCTTTTGGGTGAGACAAATACTTCTAGAGCCTGAGATACCTTCTCAAGCAAAAGTTTTATTTGCTTGCTTATGTTTTCTAATATGAAGCTGTCCCCAGCTATTGAGAGCCCGTCATCATATCAACTCAAGTACTCACCACACACGAATAACGTATGTGTTTTTGAGGTAGTTGTAAAAAAATGTATAATCCATGTAATTGCAGATTGACAAAACAATTGACAATTAAAGTGGTAACTACTTTTCCCATGAATATAGACTTTCTGGAAGAAAAACTTCAGTAAAACTGTAGTGCCATTGACTCTGTTTGGAATGAAATGATTGATAGAATCAATTGAATTCTATTAATGGATTCAGTTTTGATTCATACTGAAATAAAGTGACAAAAACTTTTAAATTGACTTTAATTTCACTATGGATATTTTATAGAGATCAAATGCAATTAGAAAAAGTCAAGGGAGCTCTTATATATATATATGAGCGAAAAGGACAGGAGGGAGCAACCAGAGTGGCAACTCTACTTGGGCGTGCCCATGGTAGCCCTTGCCAGCTGGGCATCGCTCAGAGGGACCTAGACGGTAGGAATCACAGGCACCCCCTCAAGACCAATCGAGCCATAACTTAACATCAGCTCCATCAAAGAATCTAGCAGCACCCAAGCGCTTCCCATTGCAGGATGCAACCTTGGGACCTAGCCCCCACTGAGACAACCCGAATGCCATTAGACCACAAGGGAGCTCTTGTTTAATCGAAATAAATACTATAGTGCAATTATAGCTTTTTAGTAGAATAAGTTGTAATTAATGATAAACTAAAAAAAAAGTTATGAGATGACAAGTATCCTAAGCCCATTGGAGCTAGTTTTATTTTCTTTTTAGGTCCATTCTCAAGCTAATAATTACCCTATGGGCTTGGCCTAATTACACGAGGAATAGAACTCCTAGTAGACGTGTGATTCAGTGTTAGCCCAAGACTTAGTTTGCAAGTCCTACCCTAACTACTAACTAGGATTCATGTGTCTATTTAAAGGGGTCTTGTGTATGAGAGCTCCCACACTTTAGCCGCAATTCATAATGGAGGAGATCAAAAAGGTCTTGAGAACAAACTCTAGCCGCCAAACACAAACTCAAAACCCTTCTTGAAGCCCAAATCATCAATGTATGCGACTTCTTTAAAGAATACACATGTGAGTTTTGTGTTTTGAAAAAATTGTTGCTATGTTAATCATGGAGCTCAACCCCTTGGGATTTTTTCATTGCTATTGATGTGATTAATTCATGTGTTCCCAATAGTTGTGTAAGTCTAAGTTTAGGGATGAAGTCAATCTTAAGATATGGTTTAATAGCTTGGTTCAAATTGAAGAACAGAAGAGCTCATTTGAAACCTCGATCGCATGGCATTCGAACGAGGCAAATTTTTCAAAGTTCAATATGCCAAAGAAAATGCCTCGATTTCTAGCATATTTGAATGGCATTCGAACAAGAACATAAAAGGCACTTCAAGAACAAGTTCTAGTATTCCTCAATCGCAATCAAGATCGCAAGCCCGTTCGAACCAGGATTCAAGGCATTAAATTTTCAAGTTCCAGAAAGGCTCGACATACATTATTCAAACAAAATTGTTTTTTTAAGTTGTTTCACAGAAAGCCCTAATCACAATATTCATTTTTGAACCTTGTTCAAACACCGATATGCGTTGTATATGAAACCCTAGCTTGCGTTGAAACTAGACTTAATCCTGTTCTTTATGGCAGACTGTTTTAAACCTTTTTTTTTTTTTGATAGGTAATAAACGAAATAGCATTAAAAAAGCGTAAAGGCGCCCCTAAGTATACAGAGAGTAAACAAAAAGGACACCAAAACAAAAGAAAAACAAAAAAAGAAACCCTAAAATACCCAAGAAAGGCTACATTAAACCCTCAATCTCTTGCCTCTAACCCTGCTAGAACCCACACCCCTAGAATCGAAATTGATCGAGCATTCTAGATTCTTGACCTCTCTATTCCCTTTTTTCTTAGAAGTAGAGACCGAGTTCTACCCCTCATCCACCAAAGTCAAGAAATTCATAAAACCATCCACAGACCCTATGAAAGAAATCCCCATCATACGAAAACACAACCTAGCAACTTGCACTGCCTTAGGGTGAACAACAACCCGTCCCTCTAGACCAACCCCCTTCGAAGTAACTCCCAACTTGCACTGCAGATCCCTCCAAGACATCCCAAGTAAAAACTGGGAAGAACACCCATACACAGAGGAGAACTGTCTCGAAGGAGACAAAGCCCAATTAAACCCAGCAAAAGGCCTCACCAAGGCAGAGGCAGTTGAAGGAGAAACTGGAACTGTTTGAAGAGCAAGACTATCAGGAGACCCTGTCTGAAGAGTAAGACTTTCAGGAGGCCCAGGCTGTCTAGCCCTCTTGAACACACAACCAACATCCAGCTCCAACCCCCTGGATCTAAACTCAGACGAGAAGGGATGAATCCCACCATACTTTGCAAGGTTCGAGCCCTTCAAAGCAAAACCCAGGGACTAATAAACCTCCTCCGTCAGAACAGAAGAGGATACTTGCGTAGGAGACACCGGAGAAACAAACATAGATAACGCTGGGGCAAAAGGGGCCCACCCAGAAGACGCCAAAAAAGATACCGGAACAGAGAACGAATGGACAAGACCTGGACCTGCAGCCAAAGATGACGCCTCCGGGAGGAGAGAGCGCTAAACGACTGGACCTGGAACTGCCGCCAAAGACCGCTCAACAAAAAGGGCTACCGAAGACGACGCCTCCGGGGAGAGAGAAAGCTGAACCAAACCCAAGCTTGGACTCGAGCCCGGACCCGAGACCCGCCCCAAAACCAACTCAGGACCCGATTCAACAGCCCTCTTGGCAATGGGCTTAAGCACCTTTGCCCAAGCCCAAAACCGGGACCCTTTGATAGCATCCTTGCAGCTCTTAAGCATCTGGCCCGCCACAAAACCCAAACCTACTTTTAAGCCCAACTGAGGACTTAAAGCCCATTCTCTTCGAAGACCCACAAGCCCAAATCAAAGCCTTGGAAAGGCGCCCAAGGATCTCTAGAATCTACCTGAACACTCCAGACACGCTATCCCTTTGCAATGAAGTGTCGCCCTCAACATCGGCTACCCCAGACATGCAAACCGCACAACTGACGCAATCTCTGGAACTAAGACACTCATCAACACAAAGGTCCTTACCCAGGGGACCAAGTGCTTGCTTCTCCATGGCGGAGCAATCCACTGGCGGTTGCTTCTCCAAATCGCACCAATCCGCCATTGGCCTTACGTCAACGACATTTGCCGCATCCCATGAACTTGAATTCTGACCCGTAGACCGGCAACCCAAGACATAGGCGGTTGCTCCCAAGCGCACCACCTCCACGAACGATGGAGGGCATGTTCCCTTCTTAGCTTAACACCCGTCGGAGAACCACCAAAAAACGGAGACCCATTTGTGGCTCCAAGAAAAGCCAGAACTTTGCTCAGCTCCCCAGAAACTCGGCTCCAACCCCGCCCATCTCTTCCTTCAGGAAACAAAATCAGCCCTCTCCAGCCACCCACGGCATAAACCGCTACCTCCAAGAACCGACTGGACCTATTCTTGCCTCTCCGAGTGATGGTCGCCTTAGACCTCTCCTTAAAAGATTTGACAAAATTCTCTAACCCAGGATTACCCAAAACTTCTTCCACCACCGACAACAGCCAAGCAGTGCATTTCGACCCCAACACAGCTAACTCTGAGAACCCTTTTCTCTTCTCCTCCACCCGAAGATCAGTTGACCCTTTAACCACCGAAAAGCGGAAAGATTTAGCCTCCACAAAGAACCAGCTTTCAATTTCCAACCGCAAACGGCAGCCCTACAGGGAAAGCATCCTAATCTATAGAATGCCAAAAGAAATCCCACCACCCGAGAACCTCCACGAAAATGAACAGAGCAACGTTCGAGCTGCAATGCGACAAGAAAGAAAGAGAGCCTAGTGAGACGCGCCTACACGCGCCACCGCTGGGGCAAGAAAAGAGGAGAGAGGCGAGAGACCCAAAAGTACTTCAATTCATCACCTGTGCCTTGGGTACTAACATGGTAAATGCATATTTTCTTACTTAAATTTCCAGTAATTATAGTGCATTAGAATTCTACCTAGCTAGCTCCATGTGGTTGAGGTTTTCTTCTTGGGAAACATCATTTGACTGTTTTAAACCTTAACCAATAAGCCAAAAAAGTCTAGTTTTCTCCCCATCTATATAAGTCTCATAAGCCACGATTTTCATAAGACCTAGAGGCTATTTTTAATTATTCTTAGAGAGGTTTCTAACATTGTTAAGCCTTAAATAGTTTATTCATTCTCCTTGTTTTTCATCAACCAAACTACATAAACATTTTCAGCCACCAAAGTTTTGGGTTGTAGCGGACAAGTAGTAGAAGAAGACCAGAAGTTTTGGAGCCATTACAATGGAGGTGAAACGGGTCATTTGCCCAGGTTGCAGATTGAGTCTTGAGTTACAAAGGTTTTGAAAGTAGATCAATTCGCAACATAAATATTCTATAATGGATACCTTTGGGGTTGGCTAGTCCTCAGAGTGATTTTACTTTTAAAGAGTTCTTCAAAAAATTTCTTTCATCACCAAATCCTTCTTAATTTTATTTTATGCTTTATTGGATTACGGTGACTTTTAACTGTGTTGTTTGTCTTAACCATTAATGAGTTTGCTTATCTAAATTGTTAAAACTTGAAGTCTAAAACAAAGTTGTGCATTCACATGTCATAACCTCTCATTAATGCATGAGTTTAATTCATTTGAAACCCAAAATAACGTTATTTTTTAAACAAACAAACAAAACCTTGATAAAATTATAACACTTACAAAAGTAAAATTGAAATATGCAACGGAAAATTCAAGATGAGGTAAAACGAATATCATTATTTTTTTCTTTTTTTGAAAAAAAAAATGAAATTAATAATAAAACTTACATGACTAGCAAGGATATACAGAAAGAAGTTAAATGCAGCTTCAATCGATACATTCCTTGCACGTTTGTTGCCCGACCCGATAAGCATTTTCCGCGAGAAGTGGATTCGCAGAATTCTTGGTACATATTGCAAGACAATGACAGCATTCAAGAACTTCCTGGTGTCAAAAAAATTCGAGCTTGTCTTGTTTGAGAAAATATTTGGAATAAACACCTACACAGAATACAATGATCAAGTGTCTGTAAGACCTGTTTAGGTAGGTATAGGGCATTGTTTATTAATACCAGATATTCTTTGTCCCCAAATATTCACATCACAAAAACTTCCTTAACGTATTATATCACATCCGGCCCACAGTGTTTTATTTAGTGATAAGTGCAACCAATGCAGTGTAATATGTTATGGTAACACAAGGTATACTTCCACTGAGACGCTACTGAAATTCTCATGACTTGTGTCACAGATGTATCAAAATAGTCACATTTACAGCCAAATTATTAATTAGTACTTCATAATTGAAACTTCTTCTTTATCAGAAAGTAGTGAAGGGATTGAGATCATGTGCAGTACATAGAGCATTGAGAGGAGAGGCGAACCATCCATGTAGCCAAAGGGGGTGATTCAGGTAGTTCGGCCACCCCTTAATACCCAGTTCGGGTGTAGCCGAACCACCTCCTTGCCATAAGCTAGAGTGGTTTTTGGAGCAGCCTAACTACCCCTTTGGCAATAAAAGGGTGGTTCAGTCACCCCAATCACAACTCTTTACACTACAAACTACCCTTTTTTATTTGATATAACAATATGGGTTGTTCATATTAAATAAACACTCAAATAAGAGATATTGCACTGGTGCATTATATTACTCTAGATATTGCACTAGATCTCAATTCGTAGTGAAGAGTGAGATTTTGTATGGGTGAACAAGTTACTAGAATAAGCCTTGAAAAAAAGTTCATCCAAACATTTCTATCGAAGCAAATTTCTGAATGCAATGCAAATTACAAATTTGATCAAAACAAGCACCCTTGTCAAGTTGTATAGTATTAATTAATTTTCTCTAATAAATTTCTTTAAATCGTATTTCATAGAAGAAAAAAAAGTGACTTTTCTTTTTTTGTGTAAAGAAAAAAAAAATAAAAAATTACGGGATCATGTATCGAGGGTTTCCGCAGCAGTTACACAGGAATAAAAACCTCTACATGACATTTCTCTTTGGGAAAAAAATTACGAATCAAACCTAAAGACCAGTGGTGTTTTAATTAGAGAATTAGAAATCATAGCACTCACGATGTGTGTACCTACTACGTTGAATTACATTAAACTAATTCAAAATTAAACTTCAAAATAACAAAGATGAAATGCAAACCAGAAAACGATGCTTCTAACAAATAAAGAACAAATAATCATTCACAGAAACAAGTTTGATCAAAATGGCTTGCATCACCGTAGTGTTGCAAGAAGCTTAAATTTGGTTAGATTTTATCAATGTCAAATTTAGATATATACTTTTCAAACAAACAACAAAAGAATTAAAAGGTAATTTTAATTGTGATCTTACATATAACCAACAATTTTAACATGGGGTCACTTACAAGTAACTCTTTGAAGTGATCACCCCCTGGCTGGCTTAAAGGAGCCAATAGGACTAAACGTCAATATATAAAAAATGCTTAAATTCTATCTAAACCCTAAACCCTCTCATGAATGTAAATAAAGTAACGCTAGAAGCTAAGTTTTTATCTCACCTTAAACCATAATATTAACATGGCAATATATATATATATATATATATATATATATATATATATATATATATATATATATCTCTTGAAAAGACAAACGCAGAAAAAGTTTGAAGCATAATATACAGCTCCCTTACCTGTGGGAGGGGAAGAATAGCGAGAATGTCCATTAGGAAGTAGGACAACAAGTACCTCTTTGCTATTTTCCAAGAATCAGTGACCACCTCATTTCGTCCAAGTGCGTGTAAGCTCTCATTTTTATAAGGACTAATAAATTGCAAAATGATATTCACAACATAAATCATATCAGTGAGCAATCGCAAAGAAATAGCAATGATCTTTAGTCCCTTATCGAACGCCACGCAGTACTTGTTATCCTTTTTTATCACGGGAACGTACAAGAACAAAGGATCCAATGATAAAGCAATTGCGCACGACGTTACAAACATCATATTCCATCGTCGACAGAGCCACCTCTCTGGGTGAAGAATTGTCTTTCTCGTTGTATCAAATCCATCATTCTCGGGAAATTGCCGCTGAATTATATCTTGATCCCTGGACAGAATATAACAAACAAAGAATCGGATTATATTCGATTCTTCTTGTTAGTTCCTAAATAAAAGCCGCTCTAAACTTCTTTTAAAAAAAAAAAAAATAAGCACCCAAAGATGTCATCAAAACACAAAAGGCATAACAAGCGAATTGAGAGTCCTTTTAGCCGGCCCTACACTTCCACCTCTCGGAAAACAGATCTCCCTTTCCTTTTTTACTCCCCGCTTCTACCCTCCTACTCATATTCTAGTTTTTCTTTTGTTTATAGGTGTTCTTCGACAAGATCAGCAATTGTGACCTCAATTTGCGCTATGCATCCGTCCACTCACCTCCGTGCTATGTCGTTCATCTACTTTCTGGTTGCTGCTGCTGTTTGCCGACTGTGTTTTTGCTTTGAATAAGAATTTTTTTCTCTTTAGATCTGTCATTATGGGCAATTTATGGGAAGAAGGGTAGTCAGGTGTACGTGAGGGGTTGTCTCTCACGGCAGGTTTGAATAAATTTTGAGGATATTTGGTTACCCTTGGCTTAGATCTAATTTGCTCGAAACAGATCTGCTCTTTAACTTTTTTTGTGCATAGATTAGCGGAAGATGAAAGTCATAGACAGCACCTTATTGTAAGAATTTTGTTTATATCTATGACTTTGTAACCTCATAGCATGTGGCTATGATTTTGCAGAACTTTATGCTTTGTGATGTAAGAGCTTTATATACTCGTGAGTTTTGATCAATTAAATACTTAAATCTTTCGTTACAAAAAAAAAAAAAAAAAAAAAAAAAAAAAAAAAAAAGGCATGAATTGAAGGATATTGATTATTAATCTATCATAAAAGCTTACGTACAGTATATATAGGATAAAAATTTCCTATAAACTGGTTTGTAAGAAATTTCATACAAT
Source organism: Alnus rubra (assembly GCA_028654335.1). Lineage (NCBI taxonomy): Eukaryota > Viridiplantae > Streptophyta > Magnoliopsida > Fagales > Betulaceae > Alnus > Alnus rubra. The sequence continues at coordinate 667,945 of JAJPGS010000910.1, forward strand.
TCACATATAAGATTGACATGTGTCCTTGGTATGTGAAAAAAGTAACATGTGCTTCTCACATGCTTTTTTAATAGCATTAATAAAAAAAAAAAAATGTGATTCTCACATGTTTAAAAAATACATATCACTCTTATATATATATATATATATATGTTTTCTTTCATTCGATCGACTGGTTATTAATTAATAATGACAAAAAATAACGTAACCATTTATGTGGGGGGGAAAATGATTATAAATGTGGCTAGGTCAAACTTCTAGTTGTTACAAAAGTAACATATAATGGCGCCTTTAAGTCATACAGAATCAGTTTAAAATGATAATTATCATATCAGTGTGGAGGTAATTAACTATATGGTCAGTACATATATAGGAAGAAGATGAAGAAGATGAAGAAGATGCTAACCTCTCCCCATTCTCTTGCTGACGCCAGCGCCGCTCATAACTGACCTTATCAGTGATATAACGTCCAAAATGAAGAATTAACCTCCAAATTATTAATAGACCCACGAACTTCTTTTAGTGTCACAAAAAGCTGAATTTCAGTTCCTAAGAAAATGGAAAATTGATTAGACACACAATTTTTCGTCTAATATTCTAAGTGCAACCTCCGCATATATATTGTGCACCATAGGAATATTTTCAGGGCAGAAGTAAAAATAACTTTCACTGTAAAACTGTGCCGCTAGACATGATAATGAAGAAACAAATATTTTTTTAAAATTACTTTTACCAATTTCAATAGAAATGGTGAGACGTTTACAACTCCTATGTAACTCTTATACGTACAACTCCAACAATTAACTTCTATATAACTTTTGTATAACTCTAATAACTTTTTTTAACTATTGGATATATATGTATTACCCATATATAGAAAAATAAATACAATAGTTAGTTTAAAAAAAAAAATTTGTTAAAATTATACAAAAATTATGTCATGAATTGTATAACAATCATTTCTCATTCACAAAACCCACGCAGAAGAGTTAGAGTTCAACTGAACAACAGCAACTGAATTTGAGTTCAACGGAGCGCGCAGAAGAGTCTGACTTGTATAAACAGAGGCCGGAAACCCAACTCTAGAGATAACTCTTGAGATTAGAATCCAAGCTAAAGACGATTAAATTAAACAATATCAGTTCTTTTTCTTTCAGAAACAAAATTCCTCGAAAATGGAAAGGAAAAAAAAAAAAAAAAACTTTTTCAGTGCAGAAGCAAACACGTACGTACATTTCACTGTGAAACTGCACAGCATAAGTGATTATCAGAATTACATATACCAAATATAATAAGAGCAAACAATAATGTGCAGTTTATCACCTTTGCATCTGATAAAGTCGACCGACCGAGACCAGGCTTTGGACAACGCAAAGAGTGGCGGAGAGTGGTTTTGTTGTTGTATTTTAGAACTGTGCAGATAAGATGCAGACTTTTACGAGTCAACCACTATCGATAAAAGCATGTCCCTCGTCGTCGTACGGCGACAAATTAAAGTAAACCCCACCTCCGAGCATTTCTAGCAGGTTTCAGATAATAATAGCTATATTTAGTTATTATTAAATATTAACTCTTTTTCTTCTCCAATAGATTAGTTTCAGAACGAGCAAAATACTATACTTTTTTCTTTTCTTTTTTTGGTTGAGGGTGATTTTGAGTTTGCAATTTTTTTTTAAAAAAAAAATGTAATTTTAAAATATACAATTTCAAAAAGTAATCTTTTAAAAAACACAGTTAAACGTTTGACAAAATCGCTGGTTAGCATTTAAAATTCTACATTTTCAAAAAAAAACTTCTTGCATGCAATTTGAAAAAACAGTTTTCTACGTTTCAAATTGCAATTTTTTTAAATAAAAAAATTTCAAACGATTCATTTTTTTTTCGATTTGGTTTAAAATCGCACTTTTTGTCTACAAAATCGCAATCTCAAACACAGTCTAAGTGAATAGCAATAAGTTCCTTCTCACTGTAGCACAATGTCCAAATCTTATAATATTTTTTCTCTCTCTGAAAATAATACTTATATTATATTTAAATAAAATAAATAATTTGCTAGAATTTATATGAAAAAATGAATAGATAAAATAGAAAAATGTACTTTTTTAACAGGGGTAAAATACCTCCAACTTAACGACTTTCCTTACCCTTTCATTTAGGGTTTCACCTCTCCACCTATCATGGACTCTGCCATCACCCATATCCAAGAAATTTCGGACTCTCCCTCTTCAGGCCAACCTGCACAATTGAAAGACTTCCTTTCCTCCTGGGCCCAAACTCACATCAAGAGCCCAACTATTTTGCCTCCCCAACCATTCAAACTTAGCCCTTTATCAGATCTCCCTTCCTGACAAGCCCAAACAAATCCATCACCATCCCATCGTTTTCACCTCTACTAAGTACTACCCCAAGCCAGTATGCCCCTCCTCCCCACCGAATTCAGATCCCGTGTAGCACTTTTGACAATATAGGCCGTGAGATACATCTCACGGATTGGTACATGCCACCTACTTTGAGGTTGTCTTCTTTCTTTTTGATGTTGTCTTCTTTCCCATATCTTTTTGGGATAATTGCACCGTTGGTCCATGTGGTATTCCATAATTATTTTTTACTCCCTATGGTTTAAAAAGTTCATGGAAGGTCCTCGTGATATGCAATAATTACAAATCGATCCCTAGCGTCAAATTCTGTTAAAATTTTTAACAGATTCCGTCAAATGCCACGTCAGCAACACGTGTCGCCAATAAGATAGCGACACATGTCCATCGTAATAAAAAAATTATAAATTTATTAAAAAATAAATAAAAATACTTTTTTTTAAAAAAAAAATAATAAAATTCAAAAAAAAAAAAAAACAAACAAGAAAGCTCAAAGGGGTGGCGCGCTGCCACCCCCAAGCCACTGTCTGGGGGTGGCGCGCCGCGGCCAGGCCTACTCCTTTGAGCTTTCTTTTTTTTTTTGAATTTTCATTTATTTTTTAATAAATTTATATTTTTTTATTAAGATAAACACGTGTCGCCATCTTATTGGCGACACGTGTCGCTGACGTGGCATTTGACGGAATCTGTTAAAAATTTTAACAGAATTTGACGCCAGGGATCGATTTGTAATTATTGCATACCACGAGGACCTCCCATGAACTTTTTAAACCATAGGGAGTGAAAAATAATTATGGTATACCACAAGGACCAACGGTGCAATTATCTCTATCTTTTTCTAAGAAAAAAAAAAAAAACAAAACAAAGAAGCTTTGAGAAGTTTTTGCAACTGAGCTTTGAGAGGCTTTTGCAACTTATTCGGGCTGCAACAATAAAAAGCTCTTTTTCCCTCTTAAAGGTTTTCATCTTCATTTTCTTCAATCCACGTAGGTGGGTTTTCTCTATTCTTTTCTTTTTTTGACACTCTGGTTTCCTTTAGATCTGAATTTTGGTTTATGGGTTTTTACCATTTTTTTTAGATTCTCTCTCATTCAGTCTTTCTCCGAAATTTTAAAGGCCTTCTTTTTTATATGATTTTTTCATGCCCTCCCCGTCTTCTTTTCAACCTCATTGTCTTCTTCTTGTTGGTCTTTGTCAAAAGTCCCTCTTCATCTCTGAGTGGACCTGGTTAGCGAAAAATGAGAACCGGTTCTTCTGCAACAAGAGAAATGGTCAGCGAAAGTTAAATAGAGAAAATGTAAGAAAAAGTTAAAAACCCATAAACCAAAAACAAATAAAAGAGAGAAAAGCTTACCTATTGAATATTGCGTGAGTACCGTGTGTGATGGTCTTTCAGCAAGGCGATTCCCTTCTCTCTTTTGTCTTTGAATCTTTTAGAAAATTTCAGTTCTTTGAACCGATCGGGTTATGGGTGTTGACCGAAAATGAATGGGTATAGAAGTTTGGATTCTTCTTTTCTTGGGTGCTTTAGTCAAATGGGTAATTTTCTGTGTTTCAATAGAATAGGTCTAATTTTTTTATTTTTTATTTTTTCATGGAAGAAATGTTTTGGTGAGGAAGGAAGAAAAAGCAGGCAGGAGATCAATTGGTGTGCTCGATCAGATAGACTGGATTTTGTGCTTTTCTTCTTCTTATTCGATCGTGTTCGTGCCAAAGGAAGCTGAAGAAGACGCTCGAAGGTAGGGGTGGGCGTGGCGACGGTTAATTAAGTTAAGTCAACTTTATCGATAGAGTCGGTATGCGGTCGATGTTGGTTCGGTAAGTGGTCAGTAGGCGGTAGTATGATAATTTGCCCACAAAATGTTCGGTAAGTAGTTAAATCGGTTCGGTTAAGTCGGTTAAGTCAACTTTGTCAGTAGAGTCAATAGGCGGTTGATGTTGGTTCGATTGCGATTCGGTAGGCGATAGTCAGATAATTTGCCAACCCCTATTCGAATGAGGAGCAGGTGTGAGAAAATGTGGTGGGTGGGGGAGAGAGAGAGAGAGAGAGAGAGAGAGAGAGAGAGAGAGAGAGAGAGAGAGAGAGAGAGAGAGAGAGAGAAATGAAGAAGAAAAAGGTGTAAAATAGTGAAATGAAGAAGAAAGAAAGTGGTTAAATTTCGATTTAAAAATTGAAATTTTAAGAAGAGGTTTACGTGACATGTTCTTAACCTTGTGTCTCAAAATTGTTGTCCACAACAATTTATAAGAAATAGCCGTGGATCTTGATCCCTCCCCACCAATCCCCTCTACCTCATCTATTGGGGTTTTTGCTCTAATGTATTGTTGACATATAAGTTTATTATGAATAAAGTTGTTCACTTATCTATTTTTTAATATATGGCATATGTTATTTTACATGCTTAATATTGTTTTTTGTATATTTTGCATGTGAAATTTTCTTGGATTACATTGAATATGATTCATGATGTGAATCAAGAGTTATCACACAAGATCTTAGTCCATAATCCTTATAGTCTTAAACTTATGGATAGTTCACAGTCGGTAATGGAATTGGGCATTCCATTTGTGAATACTGTTACACATCGAATCTTTGTGATTTATCTTGATCAGACGAAGTTCTTCGGGTTGATGTGTAAGTAATATGCACTGAACAAACTTTTGGAGTTGTTTTTTCATGAAAATATTGTCAAAGAAAAAAACCAATACTCTCGGTATTACTTATGATATTAATTCTAAATCATGAGAGGATTGTGTACTCAGATGTGAAGTATATATCACTTTGGTGTATTTATGGGTGAGATCAAAATAAGATTTATCATTATTTTTTATTGTTTATGCATAACCCTTCTTTATTGCCTAACCCTTCTTTATTATTCTTGGTTGTAATTCTGCTTTATTGTTCTTGTTTTTAGGCTTATATATTCAGATTTTGGGAAGGGGGCAGGCATTACTTGGTTGACCCCATGGCTGTGAATGAATATATTAAAAAATTAAAAATTAGAAAAACCTATGTGATTAATGTATGAAATACGGGTTGAAAAAAAAAATAGAGTAGGGTATAGGGTTGGCAATTCGGGTTCACGGGTCGGGTTCGGGTCAACCCGACTGACCCGATTATATAAACGTGTCAACCCGAACCCGACCCGATCATTAACCGGGTTGTGACACGCGACCCGAACACGACCCGACAAACCCGACTAAAAAACGTGTCACCCGTTTACCCGACACGACCCGACCCGACACGACCCGACCCGGCATCAATTTCACTGTTTTCACATGTTTCAACCTTCAATTTTTTTTTTAATCGGGTTATAATCGTGTTGGCGGGTAATCGTGTTATCGGGTCAACCCGTGCAATCGGGTCATAATCGGGTTCCCGCCAAACACGATTATAATCGGGTCATAATCGGGTCAACCCGATTATGACCCGAACCCGATTATAACAAACCCAAACCCGGTTTTTTCGTGTCGTGTTCGTGTCGGGTTCGCGGGTCGTGTCAAAAATTGCCAACCCTAGTAGGGTAACCAATTGGGTTGCATTGAGTTGGATTGCAAGCCAAATATGAATTAAAATAAAAAATAGAAAATAGTTGAAAAAAAAAACCTAACACCCAAACAAGCTGTTTTTATGAGAAAAGAAGGAGACTTTGCATAGAGATATAGATAGATAATCGCAAATTGGGCGGACTCCACCCCCTTTGAATAGGCGAACGGATAGTGAAAATTGTGTCCAGCTTTGTGTGGATACGATGGGCGGAATAGGGCTGAAATCCGCCCATAGGGGGTTGAAATTGAATATTCCAAATCAGAGTAAAATGGAGAGAAATCAATTTATAATTTATATTTTGTTTTGTTACATTTAACGGTATACATAATATCATATTATTTTAAAATTTTAAATAAGATAATAATATATTTACTATGTAGTAATATATTCACAATTAAATATATAAAATCTAATTGAACCATACTTCCCTCCATTAAGTGAAATGAGTTACGGAGAAGGTTCTAATCGGAACATTCCATCTTGGTCTCAAAATAACAATTGATTTATGCCTCGTTTAATAACCATCTCCCCTCTCCATTCCCCTTATTTGCACCTCTCCTAAAAAAACATCAACTCAAAACATTCTTAACATTTTTACTTTTTATACCACATCAACAATTTTTTATTATTATTTAAATAAAAAAATTTACTACAATACAAAATTTTTTCACTTTTTCATGTAAATTATTTATACTTTATATTACATCAATCACTTCTAACTTTTACTTAACAAAAAAAATTCTCCATAAGGGGAGGGGAGGGGAGGGGAGGAGGATTACTAAACAGGGGCCTAAAGAAATGAAAGAAAAAGAGCACTTTTACCTAGGGGTGAAAACCCAGAGGCAGTTTTCAGTTATTGGCTAAAATCGTTAACCGGCTCCGTAGTCACCGGTTATTAAAAAATACCAACCGGCTTCGAAATCGGTATCCCGATTGGTACACGATTATCCGGATCGAGTAATGAAATTTTTTAAAAAGGCTAAAAACCAGTAATCGGCTCCCTGGTATAGGTATATATATAATCAGGTTTTAAAAAAGGCTAAAACTGGTTCCGAGTAGTTGGTTACCAGTCATTTATAATCGGGTACCAAACTAATTTTTCGGTTACTGATTACCGGTTAATACCTAATTACGGTTTTCCGGCCGGATAAACTACTACTACTAATAATAATAATAATAAAAATTGCGACTGGTCTTTTGTATGAATATCGACAATTGGTCCATTGGATGTTTCAAAGAAAACGACTCAAAAGACAATTCTAATGTTCATTCAATCCAACATGCATGGGTTGTCCTCCTTAGATGGATTAGGATCCTCGCAAATATTTATTCGAATTTGAGAAAATTCAGAGAAGTGATTATGAGAGACCACTTATGGGACTTATCAGAGCAACTAAAAATTGAATTGCCTAACTATTTATCAAATATTATAAGTAATCTATCACAGTTACTTGTTAAATTATTTTAAATTTAATCAAATAATTTGAAACGACGCTAATTCCACGTAACAAAGAGTTCAAGACAAGCGCCCTTAACAAAGAGTTCAAGACAAGAGGAGAGTAAATTTTGAGAGGGGTTTTAATTACTAATTTTTTATAATGATTTTAAAAATCAAGTCAAATTTTGAGAGGACTCAGCATTATTCTCGGTAGGTCCTATCGAGAATCTTTCGTTCTTTTCACACTATTTGATTTGAACCTCGGTCAGGACAGATCCAACGGCTCAAACATAAGATGCAACATTTCCTCCAGCTCCCGCACCGCAACCGTATAAAACTCTTCCCTGCACCTTCTTTTGGCGGTCTTTCAACTTTTAGCTCTCCGATTCCCTCCTTCGTCCTCTCTCTCTCTCTCTCTCTCTCACATTCTCTGGCTATTACGATGCATAAGGAGTTCCAGGTAAACAATTTCTCGAGTTTATTAGTGTTGGTTTTTGTCTGGTTGATGAGGAAATGGAGGAAAGTGAAAGCTTAGGTCTTACGCTTTATTTGATGTTTTTTCTCTCTCACTCTCTCTCTCTCTCTCTCTCTCTCTCTCTCTCTCTCTTTTCCTTTGATTGTTTAAAATTGGAAGAGCTGACCTGGTTAGCGACTACGATGTTTGATTTTGCTTTAGGTTTGGATTTTGTTTGGTTCCTGAGAAAATGGAGGAAAAGGAAAGCAAAGCGATGTCGTAGGTGTTAAGTTGTGTAATGTTCTGTGCTTTTGGTTTCCTAGAACTGAAATTGATTAGCGTTAAAGGAAATGGAGTGGATAAATGGACTTTTTTTAGGCCAAATTTTGTTTTGATTTTAGTGAAGCAGACTATTTGTTCGTGTTTGGTAAAATCAAAGAAAATAGAAAAAGGAAACAATTCGAGGCTTTTGATTTCTTGTTGATGCTTCTTTGTTCTACTCCTAATTGAATAATCAAACTTCGTTGAGAGTGAATATTGGTGTTATATGTTCTGTTAAGCATATAGCTTTTTACTGGTAAAAAAAAAAAAAAAAAAAAGTTCAGCACAGCTTTCCACTTTTTTTTTTTTTTTTTTTTTTTTAATGTTTAAGTAGAGTACTTAGTTTGGTTCTTTATTCACATATCTTTAATGTTTTTGATAGATGTTATAATTCGATTAATATGGTTTGATATTCGTACTTGAAGTCATTATGCTGATTCCTTGATCTGAGAGTTTTGGTCGTGTCTCTTTAAACATTGGATGCTTAGATATATACATGAAGTTGTTATTACAGAATAATATATATGTACTTTTAACATACATTGAGATAAATCTTTTGTCAAACAGTGAGTTTCTTGGACCTTTTTGAGATTGAGGTGGCTTCATGGGTTTCGCTTTGGGCTCTGTTCTGATGAGGATGGGGCTGGCAGGCCCTGACGAAGCTTCAGTAAATGCTATAACTTTATTCATAGTGCTTCTTTGTGCTTGTATTGTAATCGGGCATCTTCTTGAGAAGAATCGATGGATGACTGAGTCAATTACTGCCCTTGCCATTGTGAGTTTCTCTACCTTATATTGTATAGGGCATTGGCCTGCTACTTTCAATTATAGTAAATGTAATGTTCGTAATAGTATATAATTTTTGTAGTATTATTGAACTCTGTGGATAACTTTCTTTGGGGTTGATTACAGGGTCTTTGTTGTGGAATTGTAATTCTACTAACTACCAAGGGAAAAAGCTCACACGTCTTAGTATTTAGTGAAGATCTTTTCTTTATATACCTTCTACCACCTATCATATTTAATGCTGGGTAAGATTGGTTCTCCCTATCAAAAGCTTCACCTTTTTGTTGATTCTCTTTGCTTCCCCTCCCCCCAATCAAATATTGCTACTTCAGTGCAGTACACTTGATGTAAGCAAGGGTCTCCTTCACTTTAAACTATAAATTTTAGAGCATATTTGCATTTGTTTTGATTTAGTCTTATCCCTCATCTCTGTTCTTGTGGACTACAGTTAGTAATTAGAGACAATATAAAGCTTAGCTTCTTTTCTCCTGAACTGAGTATTTATATTCCCCTTGCTTATATTTGAAATAGATGTGTTCTCTTTTGGATTTTTATTTATTTTGAGTGAGGTGTGGATGGATTGAGTATATTATAATTATCAACGCCTGCATTAGAGAAGGTTTTTTCGTATGTTAAAAATTAATTTTTGATACTCAGTTTCTGATCGTATCCTTTTCCTGTTCAGTTTTCAGGTGAAAAAGAAGCACTTTTTTCGAAACTTCATGACAATCATTTTGTTTGGTGCTGTTGGTAGTTTCATATCCTTTTTCATCATATCACTAGGTATGTTCACAATCTGCAGACATGCTTACATCATATGGATATGACAAGCATGCAGTCTTTCTTGAATACAAGATGTTGCATTGTTCCATGTTATCTAACTGGACCGATATTTTGCTTGTTGTGCATGTATATGCAACTACACACACATACATTTGAGTTTTATATACATGCATTTTACTCATTAAAAAGAAAATGTTTATGCATACTTGCGTGAGGGGTTTTCCACCTGTGATTTTGTGCTGTATGAGTTTAATTGACTACACCCTGTTATATTTTGATTCATTAATTATTAAAAAAAAATTCTGTTGCTAGAAATTAGGAAGAAATATTATATGAGGGAGCCAGAAAGTATTCCTAGATTTCCCTATGAAAATAATTGCCAGTGATACTGTAATAGAAGCATTAAAAATTTACAAGAATTATACAAAACAATTTTTAAGTTATGTTGAGTTTGTTGACAAGTGGAGGATTATCTTATTAATGTGTCCGTTGACTAGAAATACTTTTGAATCTGAATGTTAGGGCAATTTTTTTTCAAATTCCAGAATGAGAAATATATATATATATATATATATATAATGGAGATATCATTAAAAGTGTAAGATGCCCGCATGTACACAAGAAGTATGTAAGAGAAGCCACCTAGGTAGTAGAGGCAAAAAGAATAAGAAAATCCTGATAACTAATCACTAAAGGAGAAATACAAGCAGCTGTCAAAAACATACAAAGTGTTGAAAAATAAAGATATTAACTCCTCTAAAGTTCTCTTGTAGTCCTCAAAACACCTATCATTCCATTCCTTCCATAGATACTACAAAAGGCACGAAGATACCATATTCCATATAGTAGCACTCCGAGTGTTGCCAGCAGTCCACTAACAAGCAAACATATCGATTACTCGTCTAGACATAACCCAAGACAACCCAAATCGATTGAAGAAGACATTCCAAATGGCACAAGCAACCTTAAAATGAAGAAGAAGATGGTCAACGGAATCTCCATTCCTTTTGCACATAACACACCAATCAACTACAATGATGAGCCGCTTCCGGAGATTGTCCGTGGCAAGAATCTTCCTTAGGGCCGCCATCCACACAAAAAGGTCATCATCAACGGAACCTTAATCCTCCAAACACTCTTCCAATAGAAACAGAAACCATTGTGACAACCCAAGACATTGTAGAAGGATGTAACACTAAACAATCCTCTTTTGGAAGGGATCCAACACAACTTGTCTTCCCTTTTCGATCTTATTCTTACTAAATACAACATCTTATAGAACGAGACAAAGACATTCACCTCACAATCCTATGCTGCTCTAGCAAAGCTCACATTCCACTAAATGGCACCTCCGGAAAAATCCATGTGAGCCTCAACAAGAGCATCCTTTGCGCGAGACTCTAACCTTGTAGCCATCCTTCAGGGCTATATCCCTTTCCAAAGATCATGCCAGAATCTAACCTTGGAGCCATCTCCCACTTCAAATTTGGTGTGACTACAAAATTTCCCCCAACCCCTTCTAATATTCTTCCATAAACCCACTCCATACGCCCCAATAGGCTCACTAGAACACTACCCTCTCCATGAACTTCCATATTTAGAGCCTACCAACACTCCACCAAGCCTTTCTTTTAAGCCCATGTCGCCAAAGCCATTTACCTAAAAGAGCATGATTGAACCTCAACAGGTTCCTAATACCCTCCCTCAGAGATTGGCGTACACACATTTGGCCAACTCACCAGATGATATTTAAACTCTTCGCCTAGCCCACCCCATAAGAAATCATGTTGGAGCTTCTCAATACGGTTTACAACACTCGAAGGGAGAGAAACGAGGGATATGAAGTACGTAGGTAAGTTGGATAGGGTGCTCTTGATAAGGGTAACCCTACCGCCCTTAGGCAAATACAACATTTTCTAACTAGCCAACCGATGTTCTATTTTTTCGATAACATTATCCCATATATGCTTGGCCTTAAATGATGCCCCCAAAGGAAGACCAAGATACTTCAAAGACAGGAACGCAACCCCACAACCCAAAATCCAAGCCAGCTCAGGCACATTATCAACAATTCCCACCGGAACCAATTCCGTTAGGTTATTACTCAAAAAGTACGTTTACGTTCTTTGTTAGAAGGGAATTGGGTTTACATTCTCTGCTAGATGCTGGATATCATTATAACAAAACTTCTGTAATGTTATTCTATCTTGTTATGAGTTAAAGTTTGTAAAATGCTGAAACTTGAGACCATTGTTATATTAGAAACCTCCTTCGAGAGTAAACGTATTGTGTGAATCCTTAGCAGACGTTTATGATATTTACTCCAAGATGTGTGCTTGCCTTGGATCTGTCAGTAAAATTATTTTCTTTCAAGTGCACAAGTTAATGCTACTAGAACTAGTGCATGAATGATTTTGATGGATTTCAAATGGCATATTCACATTTATCATCAGAATCTCAGCATATCATGCCATTTCTTGGTTGGAAAGAGAAAGGTACCACCAAAATGAAAAATTAAAGGAAATGGTTAATCTAAACGATATAAAAAACTGGTTTTTGTTTGTAACTTTATGTTTGGCCTTATTGATACCTATTCAGCATATATTTATGTTTTATGATGTTGTAACTTTTAGAATCTTGATCCAGGTTCAATGCAGCTATTCAAAAAATTGGATGTTGGTTTCCTGGAGATTGGAGATTATCTTGGTAATCCTCACTCTCTTATGTTAAATTTCATATCAATATTTGGTAGACTTACATTTTTCTATTGGTATGGGATCTTTTGGACACCATATTTAAAGGTGGAGCTCAGTCTCTTCACACCTCTTTGCTCTATGAATTGGGTTGGAATCTGTACTGTCTTTTCTGTTTTCTCTCTGGTTGTCTGTGTCTCACAGTCATGTTCTGAATGCTATACCATGATTGGCTGTAGACAAAGTTCCTTCCTCTTAAAGCTATATCTTCACATAAAGCTTAAAAATCATTATGCATTATACTGCTGTATTCTCTTGACTTGGCCCTAATTATAGTTTATTTCATTACTTGTAGCACTTGGAGCTATCTTTTCAGCTACAGATTCTGTTTGCACATTGCAGGTAACAAATATTGAAAAGGCAGCAGGTCTGTGTACAATTGCAAGAAATTGGTGAATAACTAGATAAAGCATTCCTCACTAAGTTTCCGTCTATCGTGGCAGGTGCTTAATCAGGAAGAGACACCTTTTCTGTACAGTATAGTCTTTGGGGAAGGTGTAGTCAATGATGCCACATCTGTGGTACTTTTCAATGCAATCCAGAGATTTGACCTTTCCAATATCACCTCAACCGATGCCTTGCGATTAATTGGCAGTTTCTTATATTTATTCTTCACCAGCACGGTTCTGGGGGTAGCAGTGAGTCTCTCTCTCTCTCTATGTGTGTGTGTGTGTGTGTGTTTGTGTGCAGGGATGAAGCCATACATTTTAATGGGAGAGGGCCAAATAATTTATTTATTTATTTTATTTTTTTTAAGTAGGGGTTAAAGTATGAATATATATAAAGCCAAATTTTAAGTAAATTAACCATAACCTAGTTTTTATATTTTTATTATTCCCTTCAATTTTAAATCAATAAGCAAAATTGAAAAGAAAGTTTTTTTTTTAAAAAAAAAAATTAAAGAAAACCGTTGTCCAAAGATTTAGAGAATGAAAAATAATAAAAAAAAGTCTCAGTTTTTGTATTGAAATTGAGAAATTTTAGTTGGATGAATTGTGTGCTTCTCGGCGTTCTCGCAAGGTTTTACCTGGATGACATGGCTCTTGAAGCTAACATGCTCTTACTCTTTTTGTTAGAACAACCCACTCTAACTAACACAGTAGCCCACTAACTGTTATACAAAACACACTATATTTTACACAAAACACATTCTGTTAAACGCAAAACAAAACAAATAAAACGCATATCTTCTAGACCTTTCTAATGATATTTAGCTATATTGAAATGAATCCCCATTTTATGTTATCTTTGTTACACATCCTTAGGAAATCGAGCTTTGCCAGGTGTGTGACTTCTCGTCTGTCTTCTTCCAATGCACTGCTTTACTAAACCCCTTTTATTTACTTTGAACAAAACATATGCAACTTTGTAAAGCTCCTTCCATTGTTACCTTTTTCAGACATGTCCGTTGCTACCCGTGAAATATTAAAGGAAAAAGTTTTGACAATTAAGTTATTGTTCCAAATGAGATGCAACCAGTTGAAGAGATGATAAAACGGAAGGGGCCAAGGGACCAAAAAAATTTCTTGCTAGGGGCCAATAGGCAAAAAATCTTATAATTTTTTTTTACCTTAATTACCCCAGAGGGCTTTTTGAAAGCAATTCTAGCATATAGCCATTGGGTGGGGATTACTTGCGATGGCTTTGAAGGTAAACTTTCAGCTGTGTTTAAGGCTATAATCAACAGTAATGTTAAGAAGGCAGCGGGTACTAACTCGAGCTTGAGCATCAAAGGTACAAGGGAATTAAACAGATTATCTTGTTCGGTTAATTATGATGCACATAGTGGAAGCACCTCTCGTGGTAGGTGCAAAGGCAGGGCTTTTGGTGGTTTTTAATGAAGCCCAAAATTCTCTCTTGGAATATTAGAGGGTTAAACGAGGGTGATAAGCGGTTGAAAGTCAGAAACTTATTAAGGCAATGGAAGGCTGATATTATTTGCTTGCAAGAAACTAAACTGGATTTTGTTTCCAATAGTTTAGTGAGAAGTCTATGGGGTTGTCGCTTTGTTGATTGGTGCTATTTAGCTTCTTGCGGAGCCTCCGGTGGTATTTTGATCATGTGGGATAGAAGGATCGTAGAGAAGATTGATGTGTATGTGGGCGAGTTCGTTGTTGCTTGTTCTTTCAGAAGTGTTGCTGATAACTTCTCTTGGGCTTTTGCTGGGGTCTACGGTCCTAACTTGGACCCTCTTAGAAGTTCTCTCTGGGATGAGTTGGCTGGCCTTTCTTCTTGGTGGGAGCTGCCTTGGTGCATCGGGGGTGACTTCAATGTCACACGCTTTCTTGCTGAAAGATCTAGAGACGTTCGTATTAATGCGGCTATGATGGAGTTTTCAGATTTTATTTTTGCACAGGATCTTATGGATCTACCTCTTACAGGAGGGTCATTTACGTGGTCTAATAATCAGGAGACTCCCTCTTGGTCTCGCCTCGATAGATTTCTTGTTTCTCCAGATTGGGAAGTCAAGTTTCCAAGTTCTCTTCAGAAAAGGCTTCCAAGATTGTGTTATGATCATTTTCCTATTCTTCTTGATTGTGGTGGGGTCCATTGGGGTCCCAGACCATTCAAGTTTGAGAATATGTGGTTAAAGGCAGAAGGGTTTGTGGATAGGGTGCGGCTTTGGTGGGAGTCTTATAGCTTCCAAGGCTCGCCCAGCTTCATCTTCTCTCAAAAGCTTAAGGCTTTGAAGATTGATCTCAAAAGATGGAATGATCAGGAGTTTGGCAATGTGGAGTTCCGCAAGAAAATGCATATGGAAGATTTGTGTGCTCTTGATAGATTGGAGGAACAACGGGGTTTAACTCCTGAAGAAAAGGCGAGGAAATGTGGGGTCATCAGAGATCTGGATAACTCTATTTTACAGGAGGAGATTAGCTGGAGACAGAAGTCTAGGGCTCTTTGGCTTAAAGAAGGTGATAAATGCACTAAATTCTTTCATCTGGTAGCCAATTCGAACAGGAGATCCAATTCCATTGAGTCTCTCTCTATCAATGGCTCTATCTCTTCAGATGAGCAGGTTATTAAGGATCATGTTGCTCAATTTTACAAATCTCTTTTTGTAGAACCTTTCTGTTGGAGGCCTAGGATGGATAACATGGTTTTTGACAATTTGGATGCGGGTGAAGCCGATTCCTTAGAACTTCCTTTTGAGGAAAGGGAGGTCTTAGAGGTGGTTAAAGGTTTGAATCGTGATAAGGCTCCAGGCCCTGATGGGTTCACTCTTGCGTTTTTCCAAGATTGTTGGGAGGTGATCAAGACTGACCTCATGGGGGTTTTCCAGGACTTTCACACTCATAGCAAGTTTGTCAAAAGCATTAATGTCACTTTCTTAGCCTTAATCCCGAAGAAGTTCGGGGCTGTGGATCTTAAAGATTTTCGGCCTATTAGTCTTGTAAGTGATGTACAAGATTATTGCCAAAGTTCTTGCTAATAAGCTCAGAAAGGTTGTGGAGAAGATTATTTCGAATCCCCAAAATGCTTTTGTGAAAGGAAGCCAAATTCTTGATTCTGTTCTAATAGCTAATGAGTGCCTGGATAGTCGCATCAAATCAGGTGAACCAGGGTTGCTCTGTAAACTGGATATTGAGAAGGCTTATGATCATGTTAATTGGGATTTCTTATTGTATATGTTGAGAGGATGTGGTTTCGGGGAGAGATGGTGTTCTTGGATAGCGCATTGTATTTCTTCGATGCGCTTCTCGGTTTTGGTGAATGGCACCCCTGTTGGTTTTTTTGGCCGCTCTCGTGGTCTTAGACAGGGTGATCCTCTGTCGCTTCTTTTGTTTGTCATTGTGATGGAGGCCTTCAGCAAGTTGTTCTCTGTTACTGTTCAAAGGGGCTTTCTCTCTAGATTCTCTGTGGGCTCTAGTAGCAATGGAGTGATTAATATTTCTCATTTACTTTTTGCAGACGATGCTTTAGTTTTTTGCGGGGCTAGTCCTGAACATCTTCTCTATCTTCGTATGTTATTACTGTCCTTTGAAGCTGTTTCAGGATTGAAGATTAATTTGGATAAGTCAGTTTTGGTTCTTGTGGGTCTTGTGGATAACATGGATGAACTTGCTGGCATTTTGGGCTGTGGAGTTTCTTCTCTTCCGTTAAAGTACCTTGGTCTTCCGTTGGGGGCCCCTTTTAAGAATAAGTCTAGCTGGGATGAGGTAACTGGCAAGATTGAGAGGCGGTTGGCTAGCTAGAAGCGGTTGTATTTGTCGAAGGGTGGCAGAGTAACCCTTATAAAAAGCACTCTCTCTAATCTTCTTACGTACTTTCTATCCCTTTTCCCTATTCTTTCCAGTGTTGCTAATCGTATTGAGAAGTTGCATCGGGATTTCTTGTGGGGTGGCATAGGCGAAGAAATTAAGTTTCATTTGGTTAATTGAGCCAAGGTTTGCTCTCCTATTTCTAGTGGTGGTCTGGGCATCAGAAATTTGAGGATTTTCAATATGGCTCTGTTAGGGAAGTGGCTGTGGCGCTATGCCCATGAGAGAGAGGCTTGGTGGAAATCTGTTGTGGATGCAAAGTTCGGATCTACTTGGGATGGTTGGTGTTCTTTAGACCCCCTGGGTTTCATGGAGTGGGGTTATGGAAGAATATTAGGAAGGGGTGGAGGTTGTTTTGCAGCTATACTAGACTTATTCTGGGAAATGGATCTAGGATCCGTTTTTGGGATGATGTGTGGTGTGGTGAGGTGCCTCTTAAGGAAGCTTTCCCAGTTTTGTACGACATTGCGTGTGACAAGGACGCACATGTTGCAGACCATTTGGTTGTGGTGAGCGGGTCCTATCAGTGGGATGTTAGCTTCTTCCGAGCGGCCCACGACTGGGAGGTGGATGTTTTGGCTTCTTTTTTCTCTTTGCTGTACTCAACCAGAGTGAATTGTGATGGGGAAGATCAGCTCTGGTGGTCTCCTTCTCACAAAGGGAAATTTGATATTAGATCTTTTTATAAGGCTCTTGTTTGCAAAGAGGCTATTCATTTTCCTTGGAAAAGTATTTGGCGGACCAAGGTTCCCTTGAAAGTGGCTTTCTTTGCTTGGACGGCAGCGCAAGGGAAGATCCTCACCTTGGACAACCTCAGAAAGAAGCGTGTCATTGTGATTGATAGATGTTGCATGTGCAAAATGAATGGGGAGTCGGTGGATCACCTTCTTCTCCATTGCGAGGTTGCACGCGCTCTATGGAATGCCATCTTTAGTCGCTTTAGTTTGTCTTGGGTTATGCCTCTTCGGGTGGTAGATTTATTCGCTTGCTGGTGGACGAGTGGTCGTTCTCGGAGTGCAGCTGTGTGGAAGATGGTCCCTTGTTGCCTTTTGTGGTGCTTGTGGAGGGAACGCAATGATAGGCAGTTTGAAGACAAAGAAAGATCTATTGAGGAACTCATTTCCTTTTTTTTTCATTCTTTATACTCTTGGGCGGCGGCGTTCCTCGCACCTTTATCGTTTAGTTTTAATGATTTTCTTGTATTGTTTTCTTTTTCTTCCTAGATGCCTTTCTTGTATACTTCATGTGTACTTGATTGCGCTTTGCGCTTTTTATTGATATTTCTCTTACTTATCAAAAAAAAAAAAAAAAAATTATTTTTTCTTAACAGTTGAGGGGGGGGCCATGGCCCCTACCATCCCCCCGCCCTCCATCATTGTTTGTGTGCTCGCGCGCGCTCATCTTCTTCAGTTGTTAACATTGCCTTTTTGCTGCAATATTAGGTCAGCAATATTATTCTGTTTTGCCTTTCTATGTGGTAACACGATTTATGAATTGAGTTTCTTCATGCTTTTGAGACCCTTTAGCTCACCTTAATGAGAATCATTAATAAATTAAAGAATCTATATGCTCTAGTAAATGAGGTGAGGCTAGAAATTCTGGGTAACATCTGACTACGGGGAAGATTCTGGGTCTAAATCACTAGGCTTTTCTCATGGGAAGATTCAATAGTTATAAACGAAATCCAGTTACTTAATCCTCAGGTTTCTCTAGAAGACAATTTCCTTTTAGACAAAAGCAATTTTGTATGTGATGCAGTTCTAGTTTTTTTTTTTTTTTTTATTATTCTTATTTTTTATGAGATGCATGTGTGTATCTTGCATGGGGAATTATATTATTTATTGACATTTTGTATCTTTTACTTGCAGGTTGGATTGCTTAGTGCATACATAATAAAGAAGTTGTACTTTGGCAGGTAGCCAAGGGATAGTAATTGCCTTTTTATTAGTATTTAATTCCCAATTTTATGTCAAGTTTCCTCTTTTTTTCTTTTTCTTCTGTTTATTTTTATCACATGTAATCTGTTGGATTCTCTAATGTAAAACAAATGTGCTTTATTTTTTGATTGGGGAACTTTAGGTGTTGTTCAGTGGAGTTTACCTATTAGTATTGATAGGTGTGGTGCACTTTGCATTTAACCTTAGTTTTCTTTTGATTCAGAATCTGCTAATCTTTGGCTACAAAGAACAATTTACGTAAGGAAGTAGTTCTCTAACTGCAGAATATTATGATCAATTAGGAACATAAATCAACAATTATTGGACGTGACTAATTGAATTATGCAGGATGTGCTAAAGTTTTTATAGGTATAGCAATTGTCTGGTATAGCCCATGAACTTCATTCAGTTGTGATGATTTTACAATCACAATTTTGTCAAGAATAGTGCACAGAATGTGGTGATAAATGATAATGCCATTGTTGTGACTCTCTAAAAACGAAAAAAAAAATTACACTTTTCAGCTGTATCAAGCAAGATAACTACAAAGAAAACAAGAAAAACGTATGTTCTGTTTTATTTAAGTTTCTTTACTTGGAATTGAAATTGTTAAAATGTTGCCAGGCACTCTACTGATCGTGAAGTTGCTCTTATGATGCTAATGGCTTACCTTTCATACATGATGGCTGAAGTAAGATTCTTTTAATATGTTGAGCTGAAACTTCCGTTTACTGTTGGATTTCATGTAATAGAACTTGTGGTCTAATGATGATGTTAAAACCTGTCTTCCAGCTGTTCTATTTAAGTGGTATTCTTACTGTGTTCTTTTGCGGGATTGTTATGTCGCACTACACCTGGCATAATGTGACTGAAAGTTCAAGAGTCACAACTAGGTATGTTAACTTTGTAAATATTTTCTTAGACATTGAAACCCACTTTTCTTTCCTAATTATTAATCTATGCAGGCATGCCTTTGCTACATTGTCATTTATCTCAGAGATTTTCATCTTCCTATATGTTGGTATGGATGCCTTGGACATCGAGAAGTGGACAGTTGTAAGCAAGAGGTAATAATCTACAAGTTTACAAAAGAATAATCCAACTAAGCTTAATCTTGCCCTGTAATCAATATATTTTATTGTTGATATGTTCATCTTGCTTGCATTGCGTTGTTTTAAGGATTATAAGAAGTTCAAATTCTCTTATATTTTTATCACAATTGTTTTCGATGTAACTTGATTGTTGCAAATAGTTGTCATTTTTGTAATCTGAGCTCAATTTACTTTCACAGTCCTGGGACATCAGTTGGGGTGAGTTCGATATTGCTTGGCTTGGTTCTGATTGGAAGGGCAGCTTTTGTATTCCCCCTATCTTTTATATCCAACTTAACCAAGAAGTCTCAGAATGACAAAATTGCATTTAAGCAGCAGGTAGACATTTTTTATATTGTTGTGTTGAGTTTTTCATCTCCCTGAATTCTCAGTTGCTCATTAAAATTACTCAAGCAGGTGACCATATGGTGGGCTGGACTCATGCGAGGTGCTGTATCCGTGGCACTTGCTTATAATCAGGTAAAAGTGGGACAAGTTTACTTTGCTACACAATACGAGTGTTATGGCTCTTCTCACAATATTTGAGTTGGGACCCTTATTCATGTTGGGCATGGGTGGGACCTTTGTTGGGCCACATGGGTCACACCAATTTGTGTCTTGGTGGTGAATAAGGATATATGCTTTGGTGGTGAGGATGGCATTTTCCTTATTTCTTGGTGCATTTTCCATGCTATAATCTTTTTGCAGTCGTAGGTGACATCATGATAATGTAACCATATATAGTCTTATCATTCCTACTGTTTTGAATGCTTAAAACTAAATTAGCGATACACATCATGATGTGTGTGCAGTTTGCTAGGGCAGGACATACTCAACAGCTGGCACATGCAATGATGATCACCAGCACCATCACAGTTGTTCTCTTCACTACTGTGGTAAGATACCTCATTCTACTGAGGTTAAAAAAGTTGTCCTCGATTTTGGACTGCTCTGTTTTACAAGAGCATTTGCCATTATTTACAATTTATGTCTTTTTTTAAACATATGTGGTTTCCACAATCCCAACTCTCTCCTCAGCGACTAGGTTGATGTGATTATAGTAATACTATATGCAAGATTTGTATCTCCCTCTTATCCCCCCAAAGGTGACATAGCTTTCAAAATCACCATTAGATCAAAATCCAATAATAATCCATCATAAATGCAATGATGATTTTAAAAGTCATATCACTTATGGGAGGATAAAAGAGGGATAAGACTCTTGCATATAGCATTACTCAGTTAGAATTTTGATAGGCATCCGATATCTATGGATAAATGGGAAGATGAGGACTTGTAGTCATCCGTTGGAGAATGGTATCTTTTTTGCATGCAATTTTTTGCCCTAAATTCCATGTAGTGTGATGCATGTGGTTCCCCCCATCCCTCGCTTTCTTCTTAAGTACTAGGTTAAGGTGGCCATTATATCCTGGAGTTGAATTCAACACATTTATAACTACAATGGAAAATTGAACATCTAGTAGTCCGATGGTAGTGGTATTTTTGTTCTTTTGTTTTTGTTTTTGTTTTTTTGCATGATATTAGCCAAGTGTGGAGGCCTGGCTTTTTACACATTGGTCAATAGGTCTCTTTTGGTGGCATTCTGTTTGAGTACATGTATAGTTTGAAGTTTTGCCTTCGACTATGAAGACGGATATAAGAAAAAGGGTTGAAGGTGGCAATCTCATTGTAAAGCGGACTCTTATGGGCTGAGTGGCTCTTGGTTTCACCATCAAGCATTAGGGAATACTTACCACCATACTTCCAAGCATTTATGTGACATTCCATACCTAAACATATTTTAGATTGTTCCGGGGTACGCGAGAGTTGGGCCGTCCATTGCTCGAATGCTACAAAGGCTAGGTCCAACCAAGACCATCCTATTAGTTATTTGTTGTAAACTGTGATGAAAGCGAATAATTATTGTAGATAAGCTGTGTTTGATGATGATTTCATTTCAGGTGGGCGGAATATTGACTAAGCCTCTTGTGAGGTTCTTGCAACCAACGCAAAAACACTCGGGAATCCTGATGTACTCTGAATTAACTCCTAAAGATCTGAATCTTCCACTTCTGACCAATGGGGGGCACTCAGAAGCTGACATGGGGACCAACATTCCCCGTCCAACTAGTTTACGAATGCTCTTGAGCACCCCAACTCACACAGTCCATCACTACTGGAGAAAGTTTGATAATGCTTTCATGCGTCCCGTGTTTGGTGGGAGGGGATTTGTTCCCCATGTCCCCGGTTCACCGACCGAAAGCATCGTCCAGTAATGAGAAATAGAGAACCATTTATAGTAAAATATGTAATTTGATAGCCACTTGAGATTTGATGTATGATTTTCTATATATATTTAGCCCAAAACAAAAGATACACAGGGAAAAGAAAAGAAAGATGTCCATGCCATGGTCATGACAAGTCTCAAGATAACAAGCCATGTCCATTCCTCTGCAGTTGGCAGCTGCAATGCTATTATTCAAAACCCGAGCGCATTTGTTCGGTAACGTGGAAAGCGAAAACCTCACTTCCTCTCGGGTATTGCTTCTGTTTGGTGGAGCCTTGAGACCGATGACTTTGCTGCAGTGATGAAGGCCAGGAATAAAAGTAGAGTTAATTAGAGTTTTACTGCTTAGAAAAAGAAAATAAAGAGTTTAAACTACTTGAGATTTGGGCCAAATTTAATTACTCCATGTATAGCCAATCCTTATGTGTCCCTTTACCAACACATTTGTTAAGCAAATCACTCCATTTCCATGAATTCGAAAAAAAAAAAAATCGGATTTTTTTTGCTTTATATATATATATATATATA
Source organism: Alnus rubra (assembly GCA_028654335.1). Lineage (NCBI taxonomy): Eukaryota > Viridiplantae > Streptophyta > Magnoliopsida > Fagales > Betulaceae > Alnus > Alnus rubra. The sequence goes on from JAJPGS010000910.1 coordinate 690,510, forward strand.
TTACATAGTTGATTTCAGCCTTTCTGGATGGTAAAAGGAAAAAAGAAAAAAACGAAAAGAAATTTGAGATGTGGGTTTTGATTTTGCTAAGGTAAGGAGGAGAGGTTTGGAAGGCACAATAGCTCGAGCCACTCGCTGTGGCTTCAATATTGAGATCCCCTGGAGCTGGAATTTATTTGAGGGCATTCCGGTCCTTCAACGTCTAAAAAGTGCATATTCCTGTGATTTAATGAGATTGACTAACAACGAGGTTTTTTTTTTTGCAAGAAAATAGTAGTTAGTTTAAGGAGGTTGAGTGTGACAGATGGTAGTCTATGAGGGCAATTTATAAATGAGTGATAGTTTGAGGAGGAAAAGATAATTAACATGCTTTATTTTTCAAATTTTTATTCTAAAAAGTAATTCTCAAATGATGTGTCATCATCCCATGAGAATATGAGATAGTGACACATTTTTCAAAATAGTAAATCTTATCCACGATTGAGACATCATCTTAGAATTAACTTTTGAAAAAAAAAAAATTGGTAAGCACTTCTCTTATTAGAAATAACGAGAGTTTTTGATGTGATCATAATTATTTAGCATTTATGTTAGAATCCAATAAAGAATAATCTCCGATAAGGAGTTTGATTCTGATTATTCTTAGTAGAGTTAAGAGTCCTAGTTTAGAGTTAATAGAGTCACTCTTAATCTTAGTCGGTCAATTAGATAGTTTAAGAGTTCTATTTTGATTGCTATTTATCTTTGTAACAGATTAAAATTGCTCCTATATTTAAAGATTGATTATTAATGAAATATGCATGACGAATATTTTAGATTGGAATATTGAAACTGAAGCCTCTTTCCAACTCAAGATACGTAGTATAGTTGAAATCAATTTAAAACAATTGATGTTTTCTCATCAAATCTTGACTGATGCAATGAATAAAAAAAAAATATAATGTTTCTGATGCTTGAATACATAAATAATGCTGTGTAAAGCTGTAATTAGTGCCGAAAGTTTGTTTCACATTAAATGGTTACTTGTGCTTTAAGATATATATATATATATATATTCTTTCATTAGGTAACTAATTCTTCTAGCTCGTCTAACATTTCTTCTACCCTATATTTTCTTCTAGCATTCTAATATATCAATATCTATGACTTAGAGTGATTTTCTTATGACCGGGCATCGTTTCATCATCATGAAAAATCGAACACATCATGATGGAGTACTAGAACATCGCCAGGAAAAATCAACCACGCTAAGACCGAGCACTAAATCATTGCCACGTATGATAAAACTATATCTATAGATAGTGACCAAGTACTAGATCGTAATTTCCTTACGATCGAGCACCAGACAATCTCTATGAGAAATCAACCACGCCATGATCAAGCACCGTTACCAAACATTTGGCATGTGTGATCAACTATTACTATAGACCGTGACCGAGCACCATGCCATCACTATGGAAAATCGGCCACACCATAACCGAGTACGAGACTGTCGCCATGTGTGATCAACTATAACTATAGACCGTGAATAAGCACTAGATCGTTGCCACAGGATTTCCCCATGACCAAGCACCATATCATCACTATGGAGAATCAGTTTGTACCAAGACTGAGCACCAGACCGTCACCATGGACAACACTTTATAGCTATACGGATTATATTCGGACCGAGCACTAAATCATTGCCGCATTTGTTCTCCTTTATATTATGATCCAACACCAAGCCGTCTTTATGGGGAGATCTACATTCTAATATATACCTAAATCCTAAATAAAGTTATCCTTCGCTATTCATTTTTCTTATGCACTTAGTACCTGTTTTTAACCGACTCTATGTTGTAGTATGTTGTAGGATTAAACGTGCTTAATGAAAACAAAACAAGTGTTCTTCCTATTTATTCTCTTTAAAGCTTAATATCGAAAACTTTCAAACTACTTTAACACGTGATTTTATTTGCCAATTATACGACTAAAATCTTTCTTAAAAATACATTTTCTTAAAACCAGTATTTTCTACTAATTATAAAAAATAGGAGACATTCAAATCATGCATAAATCATGTAAATCACATGCTCATATCACACGATATAATATTACTGCATGCTTTTCTATTGTGTCAATATTGAAACATATATAATTGAAGGAAAAAACATAAAAAAGCCTCATGAACTAACAACCGATTTAAAAATAGCTTTTTGAATTTTCAAGTGTACTAATATGATCCATCAAACTATCTTAGTGTGTCAAAAATGACACTTTTATCTAAATATTCCTATAATACCCTTATTCTCTTAAAAAAAAAAAAAAGACTAAATTGAACCTTTTTTGTTTTGAAAAAATAAAAAATAAATGCCAAATCAATCCATGTGGGGCTTAAATTACAAATCACTCGCTGCAAAATAAAAAATAATTCAAATGTCTTCAAGGTAGGCAAAAAATAACAATTTAATCATTGTAGTCAAATTCTGTCAAAATACTTGAATTATGTTAGTGTCGACGTCAACACCAATAAAATGATGACATGTATCACTCTTGCTAAAAACATTGATATTAAGAATATACATTTATAAAACTAAATTACTCTCTGTAGTCAAATTCCATCAATACACTTGATGGATTCTGTTAGTATATATATATATATATATATATATATATATATATATATATATATATATATAAAATTAAAAATTTAAAGAAATTAAAAAATTAAAAAAATTTATTTGACAGCCACCCCTTTTCTTCTTGTTTTTAATTTTTTAATTAAAAATTTTTAATTTTTTAATTTCTTTAACTTTTTAGTTTTATATTTATTTTTTTAAAAAAAGTTTTTTTTTTTTTTTTTTTTTTATTTTTTTTTTTTAGGTTTTAAGAGAATAAAAGTATTATAAGAATATTTCAACAAAAGTAATCTTTTTAGCATACTTTAATAATTTGATAAGTCACATTAGTACATTTAAAAATTTATAGAACTATTATAGAATTTATGGGGGCATTTTTCCCATAATTTAATGTTAAATGAGTGTAATGCTTGAAAGGGAGTTATTCGATGCCAGAACCCAATTTGTCCCATCTATCTCAACAGCTGTTCAAAGCTCGCCATATTTCGCCCCTCAGATTATTTATAAATAAAGGTTCTTTAATTATGATTTTTTCGACCGTTGCTCGCTTTTTAAAAATGGTCCTACTACGCTCCCCCACACATGGTCCACCCACAACAATTAGCTTCAACTTCCATAATACTCTATACATACCACATCACAGTGCTGACGTGGTATTATTAATTTATTATTGGATTATTTTTTCGTTTTCATAATGACTAATTTAAATGTAAATTAACAATGTCACGCTAACATAATGTGATATAAAAATAATAGTATAGTATATAACATTACTCTTCAAAACTTACGTATATTACATAACTTGGATCATGATATCTGTTTTACCGTCTAAGACAAAGCTGATATGTTATGATCTATTAGTCTTTAGATCAGTCAGGGTTAATATATATTTATAATGGCAATTAGACTCTATCAGTCATGCTTTGTATAAAATATTTATATAGTATATAACAATGTATATGATGCCTAGTAATTTGAAACTTTAAATGACGTGGCAAGAAATCATATTCCATAGTCTGCTACGAGTCTATAGTTATATGGAAATTTGTGATAAACGTAAACTACTCTCATAGAGATGTATCATATGACTATCATATTACTAACACCTATTAATAAAGATAATACATAACTACTTAGAAATAACATATTATATTTTTATTCTCCATTATTATCTACTACTAAAATCCTAATAAAAACAATACTCTCCTCTCATTAGATAAATAAGATTTTTTTTTTTTTTAAAGTAATACTACATATTACTCCATTGTCCTTCCAAAATTAATGTGGCTCTTAAAATCACAATTGAATTTTGATCCAATGATAATTTTAAAAGCCACATCAATTTTGAGAGGACAAAAAAAAGACAAGGGGGTGATATGTAGCATTACTCATTTTTATATGAGCATAGAGTCTAACATAATATGGGATATAGGGCTTGTTTGGCAAGCTCTAGTGTAGAACAGAATAGTGCTGGTTACTATTCACAATTTTTTTATTTTATTTTTACATTTTCCAACAAACAATTAATATCAAAACATTCTAATTTTTTTTACTTTTTATATCACATAAACAATTTTTTATTATTATTTAAATAAAAAAATTCATTACAATACAAAATCTTTTCACTTTTCTATATAAATTATTTTTACTTTATATTACATCGTCACTTTTTATTAATTCTAAAATTAACGACTCACTGCTTTCTTTCTGTACATTATTTGCCAAACAAGCCTATAGATATGGAAATTATGAAGGGCCTTTGTTTGGGGGAACCGAGTTGGATTCACAAAATAATTTGAATCATCGTTTATATGGTAGTGTAGTCATTTTCAGCGCCATTCAAGCCTCGTGGACGGCATTTTTTTCGGCTTGGATTACATACGTGTCGAAATCGCAATGGTCTACAGCACAATCTAAGTTCTAAAAGGAGACTATCGAGGTCGTGCATTTAAAACTACAAATCCAACACAGACTTAAATACACACAAACACACGCTCTCATCACGACTCACATAGAGACAAGAGGGAGAGAAGGAGAGAGACCCACCATTTGTATCTCCGTGGAGAAGAGCCAGAAGCAGGTACTACAGTCTCTCTTCTTCTTGTGTAAAGCTTCGAGTAATGGGTTTAGATGGGCATGGAAAAGTTCTTCTGCTCTCAGCCTGAATCTTGAAGAGACCATTTTCTTTCTTTTGTTGGTGGGTTATTATCAAATTTTGTTTTGTGGGTCGTGGTGTATTGTTAGCCTTCTTTGATATGATTTAGTTTTACAGTGTTTCCTTTGTGCGACAGTCGTTCCCCTGATACCGACTAGTCGTGTGCTAGATCATCATATCTTGTTTACACTTGTTGTGTCTACTTTTATGATCTTTATAGGACGTCAAATGACTAGAATGGCCCCCCTTTGAGAGTTCCCTCTAATTCCTTGAGTTTTTGAAAAAAAAAAAAATGTGGATCTTTTGCTTTGTATGTTTCTTAATTGATTTGTGGATAGTAAAAAAAGAAAAATAATTTTGAGATGTGGGGTTTGATTTTGTGAAGATAAGGAGTTATCAGCGTGTGAATGATGATGAAGAATCAATCATCAAATTGGTGGTGGCTTGACAGCCACAACAGCTCAAGGCGTTCACTATGGCTTCAATCCACTCTTACTGGTACCTTACCTAATCCCTCTTTTTGTTTATTTCCTTGTTTGGGTTTTCTTGCCTTTTTTCAAAGATATGTTAAGTGGGTCTTGATGGTTGGTTCTTGATTCTTGACCGCTGGAAAATGTGTATTCTTAATTCTCTTTCCTGAAAGTTCGAATCTTTGTACTGTTGTATGAATATTTGTGTATTTTTAATCTTCTCTTTTCAAAGTTTGAATCTTCGTACTTTTCTGTGACGAAGTGCATTTTTAGAGGGGATTTTGAACTACAAGTGATTCAACTGAACAAGTCTCGAGGAGACTGGTTGTTGTAATGTTGGGAGGATTATCTCAAATGAATACAAACAAAATTTCTAGATCTAGGGCTTGTTAGTTTGTCCAAAATTTGAAAGGAAAATAGAAAAAAGCTAAATATCTTGGATGGACCACCATGGATTTTTTTATTTATTTTTTTTACTTTTTTGTGAATTGGAGATTTGGATGATGAGAGTCTTCAATTAGGCAAATCGTTATATGGTATTAGGGACAAGTCAATACTTGAGAAGGGTGGGGGCAGGGGGGTTGAAAAGTTAAGTTGGCAAATTAACTTAAGGGGTTGCTTGCTGTAGACTTGAATCAATTCCAAGTCTCTGGTTAAAGTATAGTGGTAGGCTAGCTGACTAACAAAATTCGGTCTCATTTGACAACGCTTTTTAGTTTTTAGCAAAAGAATTAACAAACAATTTTAAACACAAAACACTTAAAGACCTTGTTTGGGATTTTACTTTAAGGAGGAGCTTAAATGTGTTTTTAGTACTTTAAAAATTGTGTCAAGCAAAAAGTCCGTTTGGTAAAAAACTTAAAAAGTACCTTTTGACCTTTTTGCTTTAAAAAAAGCCCAAAACAGCGTTTTAGGGGAAGTTTGAAAATGAAGTTTTTTTCTAAAAAGCATGAAAACTAATTTTACATCAAAACACTTTTTTGTTACATTGTGGAGATGAATTTGGGAATCTGGCTCCCCGGAACAGGTACCACGTCTTGTCTTCATGGCTCTGATACCATCTGAAGTCAATGATGTGATGATTATATGGAATGTAATGGTGAGAGCGCTCATAGTGGTCGTCACTGTTGAATGTTGATTAGCCTCGGCTCCACCAAGAGCTGTCAAATGCTTTATTTATACATTTTTACTTTTAGGATTTGTCCCTCCATAGCCTGTCTTGGACCCCTTGAGGCCTTGTTAATGCAAAAAGGAACTTTCTAAACACACAAAGCAGATTCTAAGCACTAAGAAAGTAGGAAGGACCATGGGGCCCCAATTCATTGATCTAACTTTTTACGTTCTTTTTCTTCTCCTTTTCTCCTTTCTATTTGGTGGTTAAACATGGGAGTTTGGGCATGAAGAACCCTGCATGAAGTTCGTTAAAAATTAATAATCCTATTTGAGTTGTCTGAACAACTTGGTGGCACATAGATCTTAGCATATGGTAGTATCAAGTGACTGGTCAAACAAGTTTACCACGTGCTCAACAGTAAATTTAAGCCATAATCCATGTTCACGTTCTAAATTAGATGCTTGCATTTTTCCATAGTTTCAATCTCCGGCAACTCAAGATTCTGCTAGAATTTTCAATCATTTTTTTCTAATTATGACCTTTAAAGTATTAAACCCTTTATGTCCTTTAGAAAACCTGTCAATTTGTTTGTATTGATGGCTATCCTTTTTTTATTTTTTATTTTTATTTTGTGGTAGAGCTGGATGAGAAGACAAAGGCCATGCTAAAAGTGATTGAAGAAGATGCAGATTCCTTTGCTCAACGTGCAGAGATGTATTACAAGAAGCGACCGGAGCTAATCAGCATGGTTGAAGAGTTTTATCGGGCTCACCGTTCATTAGCCGAGCGATATGATCAACTGAAGTCGGACTCTAGCACTCGCCTACTGACAACATTGGGGTCCCCATTTTCTTCAACTAAAACTCGACCAGAAAAGTTAGAGAGTATGACGGACGACAACTGCTCAGAGACTTGTGACCCTGAAGAGTCTGATGAGTCTGATGAGTCCGAAGTTGATGATCCTGAACAGGAAGATGAAGCTCAAGATGATCAAGAAATGAAAGAAGAGGAAATTCCAAGTAGGACCAGCAATGATGAAGTGAGGAAATTGAGGGAAGAAATAGAGAGACTTGAAGCAGAGAACAGAATTCAGAAAGATGAACTAGTGCAGAAAGATGAAGAGAAGAGAGAGGTGATAAGACAGCTGAGTTTAGCGGTGGATGTGCTCAAGGATGAAAACGTGAGGCTGAGGAAGTGTCTTGCTAGAGACTCCTCCGACCCCAAGAAACGGATTCTTTTTGATTTCAACAAATTTAAGGGGACATTTCTAGGGAACTTTTTTAGTGGATCCTCGAAGGTTAGTGTTGTTGCTTTGTAGAGGTGTTTATATGTTAGTCAGTAGTGTAGTTTGTAACACATTCTACAGAGATGTCTATATTAAGGAGAATTCCCCTTCGGAAAGTTAATCTAACACTTCTTTTCAATGTATTTTCCATCGTTCTTCTTGATGTTCATGCCCACCCCTTTTTTTTTTTTTTTTTTTTGGGTTTACTTGTACTATTGGTTTATGCTATTTTGGAGGGTAACAATTTGTGTTCGTGTGTTGGTTCATATCGCGTCGAGACATGGGTATACAATTATATAGATCAATTTTTATTCGATTTATTTAATTAAATAGATTAGACTACTCAATCTTATTAACTTGACAATTTTGTATTAAGTTTGTAAAAAATTATTAGCCATACTGTAAGTGATCTACTGTTCACATGCTGTGTCAAAGTAATATATATGGCTCTTTTGATTCAGTTAAAGATAGGTGAATAATTCATTAAAAAAAGAAAAGGGATCGTTGAATGATAGGTAAACCCATTTCCTTTATGTTTTGGTGAGTTTAATGTTAATGTTAATGACAGCACGAACACCACAAATAGTGTCAAATTATAATTAATATTCTAATACTGTGCAGGGTTTGAATTCAAGACCGTTATTCTGATAACACGTTAAATTACCACTTGCCTTAGAAGCTTAAATTAATAAAAAATAATAAAAATAATATTTAAAAATATAAGAAAAGAGAAGAATCACTGTCCAGTGGCAGGACACTTTTGTTAGGCAAATAGTCAAGGCCTGAAAAAAAGCCCCCAGTTTAATAATCCTTTCACTGGTGAAAATACAATATGAAAAAATAAAATAAAATAAAACAGGGGACTGCAAAAACAACAACTACTTATTTTATAATTTTTTGCAGACATTATCCTATCACAACTCACAGCAATGCCTTACACTACACACCTAACTTCACACTAGATCATACTAATACTACCAAAAGGAAAAGGTAAATGAAAAGAAAAATCTACAAACATAAAGTGGAACCACTAGTAACAATAATTGGAGCTGTCCATCAACACCTCCTCACATACCAGGGAATTGCATTATGCAAACAGCAGCCACCAAAGCCAACAAAAAAGCCAAGTTTAGAGGCCCGCCGGAGGAAGCTGTAGAAACAGAGGATGATGGCCGCAAAGACCCAGATGGGGGGAAGGCCGTATCATGTCCGGGAGCCATAGCATCCGGGTTTGAAGTCCGGCTTGAAGGAATGGTCGGCAGTGATGACTCAGAAGGAGGAAGTGTGACACCGCCGGGAGAAGGAAACAGGGGAGTGATGTCTGGGGACAGAGCTGGAGAGAACAGAGGAACACCTGGCAAGACAGCAGGCGCAGCTGAAATAGTTGAAACTTTCCTACTTGGTGCTTCAGATGCTAATGCTGATGAAGACTGGTAGGCCATGAAGAAGATCATCGACATTGCCAAGATTGACCAACAAAAGGAACCCATAAATGATGATAGAATGATAGAATCAATGCCTTTATTATGAACTGTTATAAATGTGTTTCTCTCTCTCTCTCTCTCACACACACACACACAGAGGGGAGAAGAATGTGTGAGGAATGTGAGGAGGGTTCATGATTAAGGCTTTAAAAAAGGGTCTTGTGGAACAGTGGAAGTGTTGGTGGTGGAGGAAGATCAGTGGGACCCTTTTATGATAATACAGCCTGCATGTTCTGCTAAGGGACAAGGTTGATATGTGATTTTCATCTGGAGCACGTGTTGATGAGGTGTCCTTCTATCTTTTTCCTTTTCAGCATTGTTGTTGCAGTCCACCCATGAAATCCTGTTTTTTACTGGGACACGTAGACAACATAAGAAAGTTGCAAGTCGATGTTACAAAGTGACACAAATTTTGAGCATTCCAACTCTGTTGATGCTGGTGATGAGGATTATTTTGTTTCTTCTTTCTATATTCTTAATTCCCACAAATTCAATGGTGAATTTGAAAATGAGATGAACCAGAAATGTGTAAAGAACGAAATTGTATCGTTTTCCATAATGATAATAAAGGCAAAAAAGTGAAAGAAGTACTGTGTAATTGGGAAAAGTCCTTTTAACATCCACTTTCCTTTCTTTTGTTTGTTTGTTGAAATTCTTTTAAAAAACCGACCAACAATGTGAAAGTCCGACGAAGCTCTCTTTGTTGGAATAACATGCTGTCGCAGGACAAAAGAGCAAATACATAAATTTATGTTGAACAGTTTTACTGGCTGAAAATGAATTTTGGTAGAGTCTCGCCACCGTAGAAAAAAGAAAATCTCATCCCGAACAAAAGTATCTCACTCAAGCAAATAGTAAAGAAAATATAATTTTTCAATTGATATATTGTTCATAGGATACAGAGCATCATAAGATCTCTGTTTTAGTGGACTTGGTATAAAAGAGAACTACTACCTAAACGATAACATAGAAGATAAATCAATTCAAGACTAGAATTACTAAGACTAACTACAAAAATAACAGTGTCTTGATAAGAGAACTTTCTACTTTGTTTACGCGGATGGCTCTTAAAATATGCATTGAGAAGTGTGATTTCGAATACTATAAAAGACTTTGACTTTCTTCATTAGACACCAATTTATTTTCAGATGAGTTGATTAAATGCTCGATCCAACAAAGATAATAAAATAAAAGACAATAAACATAAATATAACATGGTTGTAGATAAATAGCTATGTACTCATGCGACACTCTAAAAATTTAGTTCTATATTAAGAACATGAATAGATGAGCTTGTAGATTATAATGATACTCATGAGTACTAAGTAAGATTGTACATTATAAATGATTTTAGAGAGCTTCAATTGCAACTTGACTATTCCCTTTAGATTGATAGTGTATATACATATAGTTATTCTCTTGTGTCGTTACATAACATGTCAAGGTTGTTCCACTAAAAAATTGAATAAAATATAGGGCAAAATTAAATTTACTCATTAGGTTTTAATGCAATTTCAATTTGGTCCTTAGGGTTGCCTCTAGTTTCAAATAAGTCCCTCCATTAACTTCCTATCAAATTAATTAACTATATTTCATGTTAGACTAATCAAGTAAATGCCACATAGCTCTCATTTTACAAGTCATGTGGTAAGGGGTGGCTCCTCTTACCAATTAGTGGTGATTGGACTCCCCTCTTTTAAAAAAATATTTTTAATTGTTTTAATTAATTAGTCAAATGTAACATGTCAAACGAGATCCACATGACATTAATTAATTGGTTTGACATAACATGCCGTTATTTAATCTTACATATATTGATAGATTGACTTATTTGAAACTAATGACAAACCTAAAGACCTAATTGTCATAATTAAAAATCTAAAAACTAAATTAAAATCGTGTAAAAACCTAGGGATTAAATTTAAATTTTTTCCTTAATCCAAATATCGCATATACACTTGAACCAAATAATCTTGTTCAGGTATCAATTATCAAGAGTTGAAATCTGAAATTTCTACTTCCTCTAAAGGTATTTGCTAGATAACAAGCTCGAGTAATGCTTTAAGGAGAACTAGAGTCCTCATAAATGTCATGTGACTTTAAAATCACAATTGAATCAAAATCTAATAATGATCATCTCAAATTTGTCTTCCGTTTGGCTGAAAATGAAACCAAATGGGTAGTTTTTGCATCTTAATTTGCACTCTTTCTCTATCTTCCTCTCAAAAACTTTTAGAAGGATATCGTCTCTATTTATATAAGTAAAAGACGACAATATGCTTTAAAGTGCGTTTAGTTCCGCGATTTCGCATGCTAAATGTGTTTTTTAAAATAAAATTTCAAAAAAGGTCTCATTTAGAAGTGCGATTGAAAAAATATCAGTTTAAAAATGTGAAAATTTACATTTACAAATTGTAGGTAAGAGATGCATTTTTTCGAAACGCACAATTTTAAAGGGTAAATTGAGATTTTAAATTCAAAGCTGAACGGCATTTTTTATCAAACACTTAACAGTATTTTTAAAAATTAAATTTTTATTAACTATATTTTAAACTCGCTAATTTTTTCAAATCACAAGTTTCAAAACTAGTAAACCCAACGTACACTTAATTTCTTAACTCAGCTAAAAACCAAAAACAGTTTTATCCTTTTCTGAATTTTGTAATTTCTTCACTGGGCCGAAAAGCAAAATGATTCTCTCTTTTTGGGCCCAAAAATTAAAAGCCCAAAGAAATTGGATCACTGGCCCAAGTTTAACCTGCTTGAACCTGTAGAACGCCGGGCGTTAGTCCAAGAGTGGCCTTACCTAAACATGCAAAAACCCTTATTTGGAAAAGGACATAAAGCTTTACAATTTTCTTTTTTCTTTTCTTCCATTTTCTCATCCAACAACCAGAAATTTAGCTCGAAAAACAACAGTTTCAAGTCCCCCTTACTCATATCAATTAAACAAAATAAGCAAAAAACAAAAAAAAAATGCAAAATAAAACAGCTTTTAAGTCAAATAATTAAACCTATTAATACAGTTGCTACACTGGGAGACCCACAATACAAGAACCCTAGAAGTCAAAAGAAGGGTCAAAGTAGCGAGCTATTGGGGGATGGACGACACCACCTCCTATTCTAAACTTAGTGACTGAAAAAAGAAAAAAATGAACTCAAGAAAGTGAAAGAGAGAGATGTTTGAGAGTGTTGAGAGTGTACTGTGTCCAGTCATTCACTGAGTTTTTATAGGTTAGAGTCTATTTTTGGTCGTATGAAGCTTCTCTGAGGTAGCTTTTCTTGGAGAAAGTTCTTTATTCCCTTAAAGAGTATAACTTTCTGTATCATCTCATTTGAGGTGAATGATCTTCGATGAAAAGATCGTCTATAATTATTTGTTTAAATTTAAGAGAATTTGGATAAGTGATTGTGAGAGCCCACTTATAAGACCCATATGACCGGATAAGTAGTTGGACAGCCCAATTTTTAATTGGTCAGGTGAGTCCTCTAAGTATTATCTCACAATCACCTGCTCGAATTCTTTCAAATTCGAACAAATAATTGTAGACGATCCTAATCTAGAGATCTTTTTTCCTTTAGGAACGTGACTTTCCATGTCATTCATATCGGGATTTGTTTCCTTGCGATGGGTTCTTCTTCTAAAGGTGTGTGCTTCATGTTGGGCCTTACTAAGTGAGCTGGCCCGGCAAGCCTGAGCATGATGGGGTTCTGTTTTGAGGGCCCTAGAGGTTATTTCGGAGTGGGTATGGGTTTAGTGGGCCTTCACGGGGCTGGGCCCATTCCAAACCCAATGATAAAAAAGCACAAATTGTCAAACTAGGAGCACCCAAAAATAATGCTCTGTTTGTTTCGACGTAAAATGGTTTCCGTCGTAAAATGATTTCAGGGAAGTCATTTTTCTGAAAAATATTTTTCGCCGAAAGTATTTTTCGGTGTTTGGCGCGTACGGAAAATCACAAATATTTTTATTCAATCATATTAACCTATAAAAATCAATTTTTATTCAAAACATATAAATAGTAATGTAAAATAATATAAATATTACTGAAGACGAGATTCCGTCACTGACCGACAGGATTCTGGCCATTTTTACTGAATTCTGCCATTCCGGCTACTATAACCAGAATCCAAGATAAAGGCCAGAATCCGAACAGTTTCGTTGGAATCTGGGTTAGCCGGATTCCGACCAGAATTACCGGAGTCCTGCACAGAACGGCCGGACTCCGGCATACTGGCTGGAATCTGTCAGAACCACTAGAATCCGGCCCTTCTAGCCAGATCCCGGCCAGTCGGCAGGGATCCGGCCGTTCTAGCCGAAATTTTCTGGCCAGATCCGGCCGGCTGGCCGTTCTGGCCAGGATGTTCTGGCCAAATTCCAGCCAGATGGCCGGAATACGGTCGCCGGCCGGAATCTGGGCTGACCGAATTCCGACGAAGATGGCCGGATTCCGGTGACATTGACCGGATGCTGTCGGATTTCGGTACCAGCAAGATTTCGGTGATGGTTGACTGCTTGAAATGAAGGTCGACTGTGGCGTTTAATAAGAGTTGAATGCGACTGGCGTCTTCAGAAAATAATTTACGCTTTTAAAAAGTGTAAATTATTTTTCGAAATTTACTAAGTATTTTTTGTCAACCAGAAATCATTTTCTGGTTGACTATTATTTTTGTTCATACCAAACATTAAAAAATACTTCGATCAATTTTTAAAAATTATTTTACGCCGAAATAAACGAAACATAATAAAAAAAAAAAAGGAAAATATAGGTACCGATTAGAGGTGGGGTTGTAGAAAATCAAATTGATCTTTGATTTGGCATTAGCGAAGAGCTCGATGGAAAATAATAAGCACGTTGTTGGTAATCCTCTAACATCATTGGAGTCAATTCCATGCAGCTGACAAGTGACATTGACAACCTCAGCTAAAATTGATCCTTACAATCTTGAAAAAAAAAAAAGAATATCTAAAGATATTTTTTCTTTCTTTTTTTCGAAGTTACAATATTCACAATTAATCACTACACAACAATTTTTTATTTTTTATTTTTTATTTTTTATTTTTTATTTTTTTGTTTTGCCATGATTTTGAGCCATTCATTTAAAATGAACTGCTCATAAAAAAAAGTTGAGAAAAATATACATAACCCCCTCAAATTACCACTCAATTGTCAATGTACCCCCTAAACTACTAATTGTGTCAATCTCCCCCTTAAACTACCAAAAAATGTCAATGTCTCCCCTAAGACCAACAAAAAGACAAAAATGACTCTATTTTTTTTGAATAAGACAAAAATGTCCTCATAAATTCAAAAAAATTAAAACTAAAACTAAAAAACTTAAAAAACTTAAAAATTAAAAATTAAATTAAATTAAATAAAAAACGAAAAAATATTTAAAAAAAAAAGAACAAATTTTTATTTTTATTTTATTTTTTAAAAAAAGTAAACAAAAAATAACTGATTTTTTTTTTAAAAAAAAAAAAACAAATGAAAAAAATGAAAAAGAAAAACCAGTTTTTATTAAATTAAAAAACGAAAAATAACAAATTGTTTTAAACAAAAAAACAAAAAATAACTGAAATTTATTTATTTAAAAAAAAAGAAAAAAAAACCAGTTTTTATTAAATTAAAAAACGAAAAAGAACAATTTTTTTTTAAAGAAAAAAAAAACGAAAAAACAAAAAGTAACTGAAATTTATTTATTTATTTAAAAAAAAATAAAACAAATGAAAAAAAAACCAGTTTTTATTTAATTAAAAAAACGAAAAAGAACAATTTTTTTTTTATTTAAAAAAAAGAAAGAAAAAAAAACTGAAAATTATTATTTAAAAAAAATAATAAAAACAGTTTTAATTTTTAATTTTTTTGTTGGAATAATTTTTTGTTATTTTATATTTTTTTAATAATTTTTTTTTAGTTTTTATTTTATTTTAATAATTTTATGAAGGACATTTTTGTCATTAGGGAGACATTGACATTTTCTAGTAGTTTAAGGGGGGAGATTGACCAATTGGTAGTTTGGAGGGTACATTGACAATGATGTGGTAGTTTGAGAGGGTTATGTGTACTTTTCCCAAAAAAGTTATTACACCGTATCTCAATATGACAGAATATATCTATTTGTAATTGCTAACATACACTACTTTTTGGATTGAGATCCTCAACAATATTATATATGGGGAATAATCCTTACACTTATTGTGCACAACAAGGCCACAACAACAAGGCACAATGGAGTGGGGCCCACACATGGACTCTACTCCGGGATTTGATTCTTGTACAACACCAATACAACAACTGTACAACAACCCCTCACATGAGGGTGAGCCCCAGTATGTGGGCTCCACCCTCACGTGAGGGATTGTTGTACAGTTGTTGTATTGGTGTTGTAAATCTAACATTTTCCCTCCACTCCATTGTGCCTTGTTGTTGTGGCCTTGTTGTGCATTGGGAGTGTTTTGATCATTTCCCATTATATATATATATATATGGGGTTTGATTCCTACACTTCACCAGTACAACAATTGCACAACACCCCCTCACATGAGGGTGGGGTCCAGTGTGTGAGACTCACCTAGGGTTGGCAATTTTTGACACGACCCGCGAACCCGGCACGAACACGACACGAAAAAACCGGGTTTGAGTTTATTATAATCGGGTTCGGGTCATAATCGGGTCGACCCGATTACGACCCGATTATAATCGTGTTGGCGGGTCAACCCGCAGGTTGACCCGACAACACGATTATAACCCGGCTAAAAAAAAAAAAAAAAAAAAAATGAAAGATGAAAGATGAAAGTATGAAACCTAGCCAGTACTCAGTAGCGCCGCACACTTTCATTTTTCACTTTCCTTCGTTCGTTCAGTTCGACTCTCCGAGACTCCGAATCAGTCGGTCACCCGCCGTTCACGCAACCACGTCCACGAGCCCATGACGGCGACGACGCCTCCCAGAGTCACACACAGCCACGGCGCCTCACAGTCACGGTTTGTGCTTCAGCCGGTCAGCCTTTCAGGCCCTTCAGACTCACAGTTCGGTGACTTCGGTAATTCAGTTCACAGTTTGTTGATTTTGGGTTCAAATTGCTGTGGGTTCTTTGTGATTTTCGGTTTCTAGTTCTTTGGAGTTGTTGATTTTGGGTTCAAATTGTTGTGAGTTGTAACTATGATTTAACTATTTAAGGTGGTTCATGGTTGGTCCTTTGTTATGGGTTGAGAATGGCTGAATGGGTGGAGAAATTTTGGGGGTTTTTTCTTATTTTCAGTTGGGGAACCGAATGGGTTGAAGCCTTGAAGGGGTTTTTTCCTGTTTTGCTTAGAAATTTCTTTGGGTTGTTCCTCTTACAGTCTTACCCATAATGGCCGAATGTGAATTTTTTTTTTCTTTCAGTTCTCTTGTTTTTCGGTTGAGCTACCGATCGTTGCTTCTCTTCTGGTTTCGGTGCCTTCTTGCAGAGATTGTGGAAAATTTTGGGTTGTTCGTGTTTACCGGGTCGTGTACGGGTAACACGATTTGGAAGTGGGTCGTGTTCGGGTTCCATAATCCAACCCGATTAATAATCGGGTCGGGTTCGTGTTGAACCCGATTATGTAATCGGGTCAGTCGGGTCGACACGAACCCGACCCGCCGACCCGAATTGCCAACCCTAGACTCACCCCCATGTGAAGAGGTTTTGTGTAATTGTTATGGTTGTGTTGTAAATCCATAGTTTTTCTATATATATATACATACTCCTATCAAGCTACCAGCCTAGCACTCTATTGTCAATGTGTCTCTCAAGCTACTAGTTGTGTCAATGTCCCTCTTAAACTATCAAAAATGTCATTATCTTCCCTAAAGTCAACAAAAAGACAAAAGTAACCTTAAAAAGGTTTCAGTAAGACAAATATATAAATATTAAAAAAAAAAAAAAAAAACTAAAACTTAAAAAAAAAAAAAAAAAAAAGAAGAAAAGGAAAGAGGAAAATGAAAATCTAAGGGGTTGACCCAAACTGAAAATTATATAAAACAAAATTTTAAAAAAAAAAAGTGAAAACCTTGTTTTTTTTTTTTCCTTTTGTTTTTATATAATTTTATATTTTTGTCATTGGAAGAATATTGACATTGTTTGATACTTTAGTGAGAAACATTGACAAAATTGGTAGTTTGAGAGGCGCATTAACAATTGGGTGGTAGTAAAAAAATTGTAAAGCCTTTACTTCTAAAGATTCAGGGCATTCATTCAAAATGAAATGCCTAAATTTAGCCACATAAATCTTGAAATTCAAAACAAAATATATTAAAAAAAATCCAAATGGGCGACCCACCACCTTAAGACAGATAATGTGGCCACGAGTGACTTCCTGACCCAGAAGAAACTCACGCCAAAACAAGGATGATGTTAAGCAAGAGCACCTTTTTTTTTTTATTAAGAGATGAATACTAAGATAATATAGAGCTTATTTATTGATACCAGTAGTATTTTTTTTTATTAATTGTTTCGATCATCTTCAATAAATAAGCTCTACATCATTTTAGCTAGTATCCATCTCTTAGTAAAAAAAAATTAGTATTATAGCATTTCTCGTTTTATAGTTTCACATATTTCTATGGAAACTTGAAGTAAAGGCCTTTTATTGCATGCATGTTCGTTTCCCATGTGCCTGCTTTCTTCTTTCCATTGTGCCTGTTTGCCATAGTCTCACTTGGTTGACTCGATCCGTTGGACAAGGAATGCCTGCTTCTTTCGCCTTCTCCTACTCCTTATGCTGACATGCAAGTAATATGGACAAAGGTATGAGACTACACTAACTTATAAATAAAAGCGTCGCGGGACTAAAAAGTAACAAAAGTCTATTCAACAGTAATTCACTTCTTTATGTCTATTCTTTTTTATAACCCCTTCAGGGAGGATGAAGAGAGAAGACCAGTAAATTTGAGTAGCAAATAAGATGGACTTAAGCCAACTAAACCCTTCATGGGAGTGGCCGACCATCGTTTTACGCTTTAAAATGACGGTTAGCCACTCTAAAGAGGTGGTTGGGGTGGTCAACTAGCCCCTTGGTCACCTCCTTTGGTTTTGGTTGAGGGGTGCGACTACTTTGATGGGCTCGTGAACCAACCCTGACACCACCCTCTTACTCTCAAGGGTGCACCACCATCCCTTAATTATTTTGTTTTAAATATATATATTCGACTTTTTTAAAAGGAATACGTGGCTTTTAAAAATGAACGATCCTACATGACTCTTTAAAATTGTAAAAATTGCAAGGAACGGATTTCAATCCCCACTTTTTAAACCCCTCCCAAAAAATGTAGTTCATTTAGAAATTTGTTATTGTTTTTTATGTGAGCAATTTTCATTGGAATACTGCTATATAACACACTTTTATTTCCTTTTGCTAACGTGATATAATCAATCAACCTTTTTCAAACAAGAGCCGATCTAAGTGTTAATTACCAATATTACATTCAATAAGATAAAAATATAATATATGTCATTACTATTTTGATTGTTTATAGACTTTTTGCAATGTATCCCAATAGGTAGCTTAAACTCTACACAAAGCAACATAGTTTCATCAACTTTCTTTCTTTCTTTCTTTTTTTCCCCACCCTTATTAGACAGCCTAGAGGACCGTACAAGCTTCCTTTGTCCTGTCCTCTACAAACAAATCTCAATCCCTCCAAATCCCCTCACCTTTAATCATACTTGAAGCAAACTTTTTCTTTTGGTCAGAAATTCCAAGCAAATTTCCTAACTTGCAAGCTGGATTAGGAAGCCTGGAGAAGCAAGGCCATCCATGATCATCCATCACGCATCTTGTTCTTCACACTGCTCGAAAAAGACAAAACTTTCCAATAATATTGTCTCATCTATTATTGGTGCATGTTGCACCACATATTGACATGCTTGACATGATTGAAATACATACAAGACATCCAATGATTCAACAACGTACTTTTGTCGTGGTATATCAGTTGTATAACAGCCGTATAACAGTCTACTAAATAACATTACTCTTTAAAAATTGTGGCAAATTCGAAAGCTTGTTCTGATAAAGTAAGCAATATTATCACTTTTACTAGAATTTTTTTTATAAATTTATCTATTAGTTCATGAATAAAAAAAAAATTGATATATAAATTTAATTATTTAGTAGATGATGTGGTAATTAAGTGTGATCATATGAACGTCTATGTCAGTTCATGATTCTAATGCACTCAACAGGAAAATCTCATACACAATGGCAAGATCGTTGTAGAAGAACAACCAAAACAAAATACAAAACGTTTCTCATATTTATATTGCTTTTTTTTGTTTGGGTTTTGTTGTTAGAGAGCCACACCGTTTCGTTTGTGTTTTTTCCTATAACCCTTGTCCCAATTACTGAATAGAAAAAAAAATACAAAACTAAAAACAAAAAAAAATGAAAATCTTTGTGTAAGAGGCTTTTTTGGATCTAAACAGATAAGGCTTCAGAGAAAATACGAGAAACCCTATCTTAAGGAGAATGAACTCACATGTAATAAAGAGTGTTAGAATATAAATTAAAATTATTAAATCCATTTATTCCTATTAGCTTAACCTGTTGGAACAAGTGGTGATTTAACAGGTAGATCGTGAAACTTAGCAGAGATCTGAGACTTCAACTCGTTATAGTTGAGGGCTTATGCATGCATTGAGGAAAAAAAAAGTGGTTAATTGTTGGAGTCGGTATGGGCAAATGATTAATGATATAAAGAAGGTGTTGAACTGTTTTCAATTATGGTACGTGTGGAACATCAGCTAGGAAGGTCGTGAAACATAGTAGAGATCTGGGACTTCAACAAGTTATAGTTGAGGGAAATGGCTTGAAACTCATGTATGCATTGAGGAAAAAAAAAAAGGTTTTAGAATCAATACGAGCAATTGATTAATGATATAAAGATGATGTTGAACCATTTTCAATCATGGTACGTGAGGAACATCAACCGGGACCAATAAAAATTGATGACACCATATTTACATATATAGTTTACCTAACAAACTTTAGTCTTTATCATTTCCTTAATTAAAGGCTAGAAAAAAAGATGCCTCCCTCCTTTATTTTCCTTTACGAGACCGCAAATTAGAGTTTGATCAATTTATTTCTTAGAAAAGAATTAACAACAATCATTTATTTCACTCCATAAAAATTTTCACTTTTTTTTTTTTTTTTTTTTGGTTTTTTTTCGTCTAACTGGATTTTTATTATCATTTATGTTTTTAATCTCTCTTTTGGATTTACTCTACCAATTTTATTTTATTTTTAAGTTTTTTTTAGGCAATATAAGTCTAAATAAGTGATTTAATTTTTACATACTTCATCATCCAATAATTTTATTAAAGAATTCTTATTTTATAAATAATGTTTTATATTGATAATGTTGGTGGAAAATTTAATAATGAGAGAGTTGCTTAATGCCATACCTCCTAATTGGGTGTTGGCACACACCGTGGAGTGGACCTTTTTGTGGGGTATGTGTATTTATATATATATATACATCATGGTTGGTTTCTTTGGAGATAATAGGTATGCAGCATGGATATCATTGAGTATAGCTTATCTTGGAATATTTATAGCGTCTTTTTTATATAATTTTCTTTTTCATCTTTAAAAAATTTGAACTTCTGAAATTCATTATTTAAAGTGTTCTTAGTAAAATTATTTGGAAAAAAATAATAAATGTGATATATGATTGGTCATCTAATCATGGTTACATAGATGCTTTTTATGAAATATCCTTAACTAACGGTATAAGAGGATTAGCTTAATTAACTTATTTTTTCGATACGGGTAGGAGAAGAACCCAACTCAATACGTATTTTATTAAGGCCATGTTGTGTTGAGGCATGAGTATAAGATTATAAAAGTCAATCATAACCCAACTCACTCATTTAATTAAACGGCTTATACCTTAACCCAAATTCACTAATTTCGCGTTGGGTTCATGGGTCGTATAGAAAAAATTGTCATCCCTAATGTCGCGTGTCGGGTTCAGTTCATGTCAAAACACAAGTATAAAACTATATAAGTTAACTCTAACCCAACCCATTTCATTAAACGAGTCAGACCCCTCAAATCCTAATTGGCCAATTTTATATTGAGTTCGTAAGTCATGTAGTTAGCCTAAATTACAAATCACTCTCCCTGGTATCAAAATTAATTCAAAGATCCATGTAGTTGGCTAAATTTACAAATCACTCACTGGAGTCAAATTTCCTTAAAAATTTTGATAGGTTCCGTTAAGTGTCATGTCAGCACTAATAAGATGGCGATATAGGTTGATCTTAATAAAAAAATATAAATCTATTAAAAATAAGGAATATATGTTTTGGAAAATGCTACACTTATACCTACCTTTTTATAGCCACTTTTTACACCCCTCACGTAGCAACACCTACATTACTTATTTTTCTTTTCTTTTGTTCTTTTTTTTTTTTTTTTTTCGTTTTCGTTTTCTTCTTCGGAGGGTTCTTTTCTCTCCGTGACTGCCACCGTTCGAAACCGGCGACATCCGGTCGAATGACATGGAGGGTCAGGAACGGAGGATGGCTGGTTTTAGTGGTGCGAAGGGTCGGGAACGGAGGCGTGCAGAGGGAGGCATAGACGCTCGGGACGGCCAGCGACACTTGGGTTCCGGCCACGGGATGCTCGAGTTGGCCGACGACACTTGGGTTCCAGTTGGACGCATGGTTTCTGGCCTCTCCTCTCATGGCCAGTTGTGTGGTTTCTGGCCTCTCTGTGTAGTTTCCGATCCCCTTTTGTTTTCTCTTCTTCTTCTTTTTTGCGTTTTTCTTTGCCCGTGCCTCTATGTGGTGTAGGTGTTGCCACGTTAGGGTGTAAAATGTGGATGTAAGTGTAGCCGCTCCTATATGTTTTTAATGGATCCGGCTTCCATGCGGTAGTTTAAAACTATCGCATGGGTGCTGAGTGGAAAACGGTACTGTTTTCCACAAAACAGTACCGTTTTCCACTTAAAAAAATTTGCAAAATTTTTAATAAATTTAAAAATTATAAAAATAATAATAATTAAAAACAAAAATTATAAAAACTTAAAAAAACTAAAGGGGTGGCCGGCGTTGTCCAAGGGGTGGCTGGCCACCCCATTATTGGCCAAGGAGGTGGCTGGAGAGCCACCCCCTTGGCCGATCTGGGGTGGACGAACCACCCCAGTCGGCTTTGGGGGTGGCCGGGCCACCCCCAAAAGGCCAAAAAAACAAAACAAAAAAAAGTTAAGGGTTGAGGGGGTGGCCGGACCACCCCCAAGGGCAAAACCACCTCATACGGCCGATCTAGGGGTGGCCGAGCCACCCCCAAGGCCTTTTGGGGGTGATCCGGCCACCCCCAAAATCCAAACTTTTTTTTTTTTGGTTTCTAGGCCTTTTAGGGGTGGCCGGACCACCCCCAAGGGCCTGGGGGTGGTTTCGACCACCCCATACGGCCGATCTGGGGGTGGCCGAGCCACCTCCAAAACCCAAACTTTTTTTTTTTTTTTTTTTTGGTTTCTAGGCCTTTTAGGGGTGGCCGAACCACCCCCAAGGGCCTGGGGGTGGTTTCGACCACCCCATACGGCCGATATGGGGGTGGCCGAGCCACCCCCAAGGCCTTTGGGGGTGGTCCGGCCACCCCCAAACCCCTAACTTTTTTTTGCTTTTTTGGCTTTTTGGGGGTGGCCGGACCACCTCCAAATCGTCCACCCCAGATCGGCCAAGGGGGTGGCTGGCCAATAATGGCGTGGCCGGCCACCCCTTGGGCAACGCCGGCCACCCCTTTAGTTTTTTTAAGTTTTTATAATTTTTGTTTTTAATTATTATTATTTTTATAATTTTTAAATTTATTAAAAAATTTGAATTTTTTTTTTAATTGAAAAACAGTACGATTTTGTTTTCCACTACAGCACTCATGCGGTAGTTTTAAACTACCGCATAGAAGCTGGATCCGTTTTTAATAGAAGCAAAGGCTATAGAAATTCAAGATATATATATATATATATATATATATATATTAATTATCGATGTGACTTGTGAGGCAACGTTTCTCGTTCCTTGCAAGAAGGTAACTTTTTGTTTGATGAGTTGTGAGAGATAACTTGAGAGCGAGACAAGCTTATTGAATGCATACATGCCCCATGCCACTAACAAAACGAGCTTCTCAAGAATTTTGTTTCTTTTTGGCCAGAAGCTTAATTTAATTGAAATACACCCATAATTTCAACCACAATAGTAGGCAATCCATTATTTGCAAAGAGATTTTTATTTATTTTTTTCTAATTGATTTGCAAGGAGATTGACTTGTCACAAAATGCAACCCACCATCAAACAGTATTTTACAAGATCAGTGATTATGATCCGCGGAGAATCGGAGGATATCTCCCATAATCATATAAAGAGTAATGTTTTTTACACAACATTTGTATACACTTTATACAATAATATTGATGTGAAAATAAAATAACAATGAGTAAACAACTCAAAAAAAACAAAAACGAAAATCATTTTTCACGTCAGCATTGTAATTCCGTAACTGGTTTAGCGGTCGTACGCTATCCCTAGATATAATCACAAGTTTTATCTAGAGGTCGAGATATATGACTTTAAAATAGAATAATTATTTTGAAAAAAAAAAAAATTGTCTATAATTAAATTGAAGATTTATTTTGAGAGTCGGTCCTCTAATAAAATCCAGATTTGGGTGGCCCCCACCTACCTATTACAAATCAAAGCTGGGTCATCCCTGCGGCTGCCAGAGTTCATATATATATGATGAGAAGTAAACTGGTTAATTCATTTCCTTTGAAACCAAAATCAATTGATTGAAGTAACCCAGACCATATTATCCATGTTCAAAGGCGTTGCTCATTTCCTTTGAAAGCAAAGCTTGTAGAATCAATGCCGGAACAAGTAGCCATAATCGTCGGAGCTGGCCCCTCCGGCCTTGCCACGGCTGCGTGCTTAAGCCGCCAATCAACCCCATACATAATACTCGAGAGAGAAGATTGTTTTGCTTCTCTGTGGAAGAAATATGCCTACGACCGTCTCCAGCTCCACCTTGGCAAGCAGTTCTGCGAGCTCCCCCACATGCCACTCCCTCTCTCTTTCCCAAAATACGTACCCAAAACCCTCTTCATACAATACTTAGACGACTATGTCTCCCATTTCAAGATCAGTCCCCTGCACCGGAGGACCGCGGAGTCGGCAGAGTACAATGAGGTCTCCAAGAGTTGGCACGTGAAGGCAAGGAATGCGAGCTCCGGTGAGGTTGAGGAATATTTTGGAAGGTTTTTGGTGGTGGCGACTGGGGAAGCCACGGATCCTTATACGCCGGAGATTGATGGATTGGACACTTTCTCCGGTGAGGTTCTTCATTCTACTCAGTTCAAATCTGGGAAGCAGTTCTCAAACAAGAAGGTTTTGGTTGTTGGGTCTGGGAATTCTGGCATGGAAATCGCATTGGACCTCGTAAATCATGGTGCCAAGTACACTTCCATTATTGTTCGAAGCCCGGTATGAATATCAAATCAATCTTTCTTTTTTTCTTCAGAAAACTGCACTTGCCAAATTAAAAAAATTAAAAAAAATTAAAAGATTAATACACTAAATTAATATTTTAAATTATTAGTAATAAATAAAAGTCTTTCTCTTTTTCATTTTTTTTTTTTTAAAATTTGGATATTTGAGATTTCGTCCTAACTAGGTCCTTAAACACCTTGCAAAACGCTAATTCCACACTAGTTGAGTTAAGCTAGAAGGTCCACACTAGTGTAGCACTAAGGTCGTTTAATCAATCTAATTTTTATTGGATTATAAAATGCAGGTTCATATCGTGTCAAGGGAAATGGCGTACTTAGCGTTGATTTTGTTGAAGCGTATAGAGGTTGGCATGGTGGACTCGTTGGTGGTGATGCTTAGCAAGCTGGTTTTTGGGGATCTGAGCAAGTATGGAATAAGAAGGCCTAGCGAAGGTCCTTTCTATATGAAGGTTAAATACGGCAAGTATCCGGTCATCGACGTCGGCGCCTATAAAAAGATCAAGTCCGGTGAAATTCAGGTCAGAGTTTGAAAGTTTATAAAGTTCTTGAGGCCAGCTTTAATCATAATAACTTCACCCTTAAGTTTTGGTGACCAAGTTGGTGGTTGAATAAAAAGGATTTTACTTCAATCATGTCTCTTTTGGGTAATTAGTTTCTTGTCCAATGAAAAAATGGACCGTCCCGTCATGATTCTCTGTTATTAAACTGTCTAAATTTTATAATAGGTAAATTTCGTATTATCGGCCACTCGAAACAAATAACAGAAAATTTCAATTCTCATCCAACAAAATATAGAAGTGGTTTAACACTTTTGACTTTCGTACTCCATCAAAACAATTGAGTTGACTCTTATTTTGCTTATAATAAAAGCTACTTAAACGGCGCATGAAAAACTTTTAGAATTACTTTACTATAATTGCGGGATGTGCTAAGCCCATGCAAATGAGGCAAATGCATTTTATGTATATATATATATATATATATATATATATAGCTCTTATTTGCTTTGATTGTGGAATGATTGTTGACTGGTTGACTGGGGCGGGATGTATGATGTAAACGCAGGTGTTGCCGGCAGAAATAGCAAGCGTGAGTGGGAAGGACGTACTTTTCGAGGACGGCAAGGCACGTTCATTCGACACAATAGTTTTTTGTACTGGCTTCAAGAGGTCCACAAACTTGTGGCTTAAGGTACAAGCTACTAGTTGATAAGGGATAAAGTTGTCCAGTCTTATATCTTTTTTAACAAAAAAAAATTATCTAGTACTTTTTAGAAGATTATTAAATTGGGTCTCCATTCATCATTGCGTAAGAATAAAGCGGCTATAGACATTAATATTAATCCGACGCATTTAATTAAATGAATCGAATTTATTAATTTTAATCTACTAATTTATTGTTTAGGTTGTTGATCGTGTTAAAAATTGTTAATACTATGTTAAACTTTAAGAAAAATCAATCTTTTAAGTCCTGTTGTTTTGAGCAGGAGGATGGTTATCTTTTGAACGATGATGGGCTTCCGAAGCCGAGTTATCCTGACCACTGGAAGGGAAAGAATGGCTTATACTGCGTTGGACTATCAAGAAGAGGACTATATGGAGCGAGTGTTGATGCACAAAATATTGCTAATGATATCAAGTCTCTCATGTAATGTTCCGGATAAAATTTTAAAAGAATCATTTTTATATTTAGTCGGTTGTCGTGGTTGACGATGAGGTCAACATAATAATACTTTGAATAAGTGTTTGTTTGGTATTAAATGTGAGATTTTAAATAGTAAATTATAGTTTGATTACGTCAAAAAAAAAAAAAAAAAAAAAAGACTTTAGTTTGTGTCATGTGCTTGTACACACATGTGTCACATTTTCAACTTACGTCCTGTGTTAGACAGAATACAAGACGCAAGCCATGATCAATAAAAAAAAAAAAAGTGTTTATAGCAACTTTTCGGATTTGCAAACGGTGAATCAAATTAAGTTGGATGAAGTTGGAGAGAAGCATTAATTTATAAATTAAAGAGATGACTGCCTACTGCATATACTTGGTGGACAGAATTTTTCTCTAAATTGGGTTGAAGACACTTCTTTTAACTTAGTCTCTAAAGCTGTCATGTGTCTTTAAAACGTGTGATTTTCACAATTTTTTTTTTTTTTTAAAAAAAAAAAAAACACTAACAGAAAAAGCTACCGTTAAATCCAAATTTGTTTGTCCAACACAACAAACTTGATTGGCGTCTCTCTCTCTCTCTCTCTCAGCCGCGTCTCTTAGAAACAAGGAAAAAAGTGTTTGGTCCATTCATCTTCTCTTTCTCGCACGTCCAAGGGAATCCAAGCATCTCTCTATTGCCTTCCTGAACTTCTCCCTCTCATATATGGTTTTCTAGGTAGCATGTTTTTTGTGGATCTAAATTTCATTTGCTTACGATTTTGTTATTGGAAAATACTACACTCACTCCTTAATATAACAGTAAAAATTACTATTAAATCTAAAATTCATTCAAAATCTAATAATGACTTTCGCTGTCATATCAAAAAATTTATATTTTGGAGTATGAAAGTCAGAGTTTGCATGGCATTTTTCTTTGCTATTTGGTTGTATAGGGTGCAGAGGAAGAAATTAGGCTCTTCTTGCATTTCTACTAATGAATTCTGAGATAATTTCTGACAAGTTAAGAATCTCCAGCATGCTAGTCAGATTCTCCGTAATAGTCAAGTTTGACAATTATATCGTGTTTTTTTTTTTTTTAACATAGTAGCCAAAATTATAATTTTTGTTCTAAAATGAACTCTTCACACTACAAACTATTGTTTATTATTTTTTTTTTTTTTATCTCTCTCTGCCACTCTCTATGGTCTCTCTCTGCCTTCTCTCTCTCTCTCTCTCTCTCTGGTGGCTCTTTCCCTCTATCTCTCTTCATCGTCTTCCTCCGCCAAAATCATCCACAGAAAATCTAGAACCAAAACACCCAAAAAAAATTAACCCAAACCCAAACACCTAGATAAGCAAAATACCAACGACGACACATATGCAGTGCACAAACACTGATTCGTTTATTGCAGAGATGGGGTGTCTAAGGCACACTGTTGGAAGCTAAAAAAAAAAATATATTAATTTCCCATGAATTCCCATCTCTGAAGACATACCATTTGGTATGGAGCAGCCTCCTACGATTCCTTTCGCCAATGGAGGGGAGAGAGATTAGAGGGAAGAGTGAGCGAGAGTGAGTGCGAGAGAGAGAGAGAGAGAGAGAGAGAGAGAAGTGGAATAAAATTGAATAAAAAATTATATTTAATTAAAATAGAGAATGAAATAGATAATTTGCTGAAGTTTATATTGAAAAAAGAGTAAGCAAAATAGAAAAGTGAGCTTTTTGAGGAGTTGAAATAGCTTGGTTGCTGGAGATGCTTTTAGAGGTTATAAAAGCAAGCTATGCTAAATCATTTGCACCATTCCCTATTGGTATTTAGAACATCTGTTATCGAACTCTCCAATTTGAAAGTTTCACCAAATTTTAGAGTAAAATTAAGATTTCCTCCGTACATCAAACTCTTCAAACTTTTCCCAAAATAAGTTACGTCAAAAAACCTCTCCAAATTTAACCCCAACATTCCTTATGCCATTTGTTTTTTTTTTTTTTTTTATCATTTTCTTTTCTTCTTCCACTTCTTCCCTCTCTTCCTTGACGCCCCTTTTCTTTTCCTTTTATTTTTCCTTTTCCTTTTATAGGGATTTCGACTTGGCGAAGTTGAAGAAGATGGAGATCTGCATCTAGGCTCCTGCAACAAATTTCCTTTTCTGATCTGAATCTGGGGATTTCCTTTTCCTTTTCCTTTCCTACAGCAATCAAATCGTAATACTAGGCTCCACCAACGGCTTGATCTGCATCTCCAACGTGGCCGAAGACATCGCCCTGTGGAACCCATCGATCAGAAGGCACAAGGTCATTCCCTTTTTGCCTTGTATAATACAAAACATAAGTGAATTTCATTCTTTGTTTTCAATTGATTTAGAGTTTGAAATTGTGGTTTTCAATTGGTTGTTGAGTTGTAGGTTGAATTTGTTGGAGTTTTCTTCTGATTGGACGGCCGAATGGATGGGGGTTGATTAAGGGAGTTTATGTCCTATTTTGGTTGATTTTTCCTTTTATTGAGGATACTGCTATGGTGCAATTTTGATGTTTATGAAAGGTAGTTAAAATAGCGAAATATTTAGAGAGTTTGATGTAAAAAACTTTCTAAAAATGATAGATAAAATAATAAAAGTAGATTGTTTGGCTAAAATTTAGAGAGTTTGATACAAATGCTCTTATAGTGGATGCAATTGCAGGGTGCAGGTTCCACCCGTGAGCATGGGTTGATGAGCTTTCAACATCCAACAATAAATGTACTTGTACTAATAACATTGAATAGACTTGAACTTTCTATTTTTGCAAGTTTTTCATACCATATTTTTTTTTTTTTCACCTTTTTATTGGGAAAAGTACACATATCTCTTTCAAATTACTATTCAATTATCAATGTCTCTTACAAACTATTAATTGTGTCAATGTTCCCTTTCAAACTACCAAAAAATGTCAATGTCCCCCCTAAGACCAACAAAAATATAAAAATGACCCTAAAATTTTTTCAATAAGATAAAAATATCCTTACAAATTTGAAAAGAATTAAAACTAAAAATAAAATAAAAAATTAAGAAAAAATGGAAAGAAGAAAATTTTGAAAAACGAAAAAGAACGAAAAAATTAAGAGAAAAAAAAACTAAAAATTATAAAAACAATTTTTTTTTTTTTTAAAAAAAAAAAGAAGAAAAAACTAGTTTTTGTTTTTTTTTTTTTGTTTTTCTTGTATAACTTTTTGTTATTTTAGATTTTTTTAAAATAATTTCTAATTTTTTCTTTTAAATTTTAATAATTTTATGAGAGATATTTTTGTCATTAGGGACATTGACATTTTTTGGTAGTTTAGAGAGAACATTAACACAATTGGTAGTTTTGGGAAACATTAACAATGAAGTAATAGTTTGAGGAGGTTATGTGTAATTTTCCCGTTCTTTATTTTTTGAGAAAGTTATTGAAAGCTGAGAGAGAGAGAGAGAGAGAGAGAGAGAGAGAGAGTATACAAGTTTGGAAGAAACTCTATCCATACTTGGTTTGGCTGTATGCGAAATCAAGACAATATGCTAATTTCCAAGTGCAGTAAAAAACTGGCAATCTACGGTAATCAGCACGGGTAATGCTTGGGTGAAGCACTGTCACTGACTGTCTCAGTTTTGGAAAATGTTGTGGAAGAGTAGTGTGTAGATCATTTCTCAAAATGTATTGATGTTGAGAGGCAGTTCGTCTCTTTCGATAACTGCTTTGTTTCCTAGATCAGAACATCCATGCCAGGTGGCTCTGTCAAGCGCAGTTACCATCACAACCATGAATTTGATCTCTATTCAAAATTTCAAATTCTACTCCCTCCTTTCCTTTTCAGAGTAGGATTTGACTTTGAATATTTTTTAGGTGTGCTAAGTGGCTGTCTCAAGCAGTTACCATTACATCATTACCTTCTAACATATTGTGCTCTACCTATTCCAAATAATAGATGTGGAAAATTGTTCCAATCAAAACTACAACACCCCCCTCCCCCACAAAATAAAAAATAAAAAATAAAAAATAAAGAAAAGGAAAGAGAGAAAAGAAAAAGAAAGACCTAAATAATGTTACAGCAGGAAAACAGAGAGCATGCTGTGGAGTAACCAATGAGTTGGCCTATGCTTCCTAAGTATAAATGCTATGAGAAAAATTGAGATTTACCTCTCAACATATGGTAACTATGCCCAGAGGAGTCCGTCTACGCCAATTTCCAAATTTGAAACCGGACTCTCCCCAAAATCCTGATCTATTGCTTGGTTGTCTCCCCATAAATCTACATATGGCTCCAACAGATCAGAAGATCTTTCTGATGGAATACCATAATCTTTGAGAATGCAGGATGAAGCAGCAGTAGCTGCTTCCCTCTCCAAAACAGCAATGTAATTGTCTTCAAATTCAAAAACTAGATGCTTGTCTTTGCATGCTGATCAAGGTCAGAGACAACCATAAGATATGAGAGTAAGAAGAGAATGGACAGGAAACAGACAAGGCATGTTACCACTTACAATCAATAAGGTGTGCTAGGTGATGGATGTTCTTTATTCGACTTCCATTGAATTTCAAAACCTGCAATTGTTTTTGTCTGAGTATATTTATATGGAAGTGGCAGTGCACGCCAAAGTTGTAGGTGGTAATAGGTAACTTACTTGCTGATTGCTCATATCCTCGTACCCAATGTTCACTTCATTTGCTAAGACCTATGAAAGTAAAAGAAGATAAGCAAAACTGTACTACAAACACCAAGTCAACAACATAATTTCTGCTGGTTCTATAACATGAGCATGTAATCAAGCCGGGTATTAAAGTGGTTGACAGTATCTCGGGGTTAACTTATGTTGGATACGGGGGCTGTTGGTTTGGAATCAAATCTAAGCACACCCCTTACCCTTGGGTTAAAAGAAAAACTTAATTTCCTGGAAGAACAGTGGTTCAATGCAATGGGATATGATTCTTCTCTACTGAAATGAATAAATAACAAGTACATAGAACCTCTGCCAGTTCCTTGAGCTAATGACAGAAGCACAGAAGAAAATACCATTTAGTTATAAATGTATGACAGGATATTCGTAGAGTACAGCCATTATCTCAATAATCCATGCATGTAGCTAACCTGTGATAAGATCACAATCTGTTCCCCTTTGAACCTTGCCAAGGAATAACGTGCCTTTGCCAGTAGTTTCAACTAACCACAAGAAAGACCAACTAATCAAAACTTCAAACCAATATCTTGCAATTTAGTAATAAAATATCAATTTGGAATTTTGGACTACTATTGTGCTTAAAGGAGTCCTTTACAATTCACAACTTACCCCTATAGTCTCTTCACACTCCTCACTGTCAAAAAATAAATCCAAAAATAAGAAATAACATTAGTTAGTCATTAGAATTAATAAATGTTCAAAAATAACGTGTGCGTGTGTGTGTACAGGAAAAGGAAAATGTCTCTATGAAAAGGTTTTATACATTGCTGAGTGCCAGGAACTTAAAAAACACACAAAACAAAAAACATACTCTATCAGTGGTTCCGAGAGTGGGGTAAACACCAAACCAGCAATTATTATATAAGAAGGCTGATCTCCATCAATATGATAGGGAACCTTTAAGTGAGGGCACAAGAAACCAAACTAATTAGCATCAGGACATGAAACTTACAAGTGAAACTAATGCATTCCATCATTAAATACAGAATCAATATTCTAATCGCATACCAAATGCACTCGAGGATTCAAATCCGCTTGAACTTTCATGAACTTTCCTGCTCTAATTATACCAAGCTCTGCTACATCACCAGCAAATCTGTACAAGAGAATCATTATTCAAGATGACAACATTATCATGGATACGGCATTAAAAAAAACTGCAGGAAAGAATCATCATGGATTTCCTGGGGCACGAAGAGTGAAAAAAAGAACCAAGTATTAGATTGAGTAAAATAATTCCTTGACTTAGGGGGCTTTACTTTTGACTAATGAGGTAGCGAAACGCAATGCGCTCATTGGATCGAAATGGCACTGTTCCTTCGCATCCCACACGAACACCATCAAAGCTTACAATCACGTCCCCCTGAAAAGAGCAAGTGCTTTTAAAGTTTCGAACATATATGGTAGTCAGCATTCTTTTTTTTTTTACAAGTACATATAGTAGTCAGCATTCTTAGGAAAGCTACGGAAAAAAAGCACCAAAATCTGAAAAGCATAAAGCATATTATCCTTTTCTTTTTATCTTAGGCAAGGTTGTTCTATTAGGCCAACAAAACTCTGAACAATTACAAAATTGTTCAATTTTGAATCACATATGTAAAAATAAGGGTAACACAGCAAGGATGTCCATAGTTTATACATATATATGAGATTAATTACAAAGTTGTAGTCCAAGATAGACCAAACTCAATCAAAATGTTATGATTATGCTTTGACACCAGAGCTAACTTAAGAGCTTCTTCGATATAACACATGCATTGCCATTGGCTTTTCTCCTATTATTGTAGCTTTTGACTTTACATGGTCATTCAAAACAGCTTTCAAAGTGTCCATAAAATAAGATCTAATATGCTATATACGTTGAGAAGCACTAATGATCCAAGGATCCCTTTTTGGTGATTGTTTAGAATGTAAAAGAGCAACTCAGTGTATCAAGTTCTGGAAGCTACAAATGGTAAACACACCTCCTTTAAGACATTATTTGCATCGGAAGTGGGTTCAACTCTCCGTACCAGTACACCCTGCAGAAGTCAGATATTGTGAGGAAACATGTGAGAAACCTAAACTAATCAGCAGACATAGGGCTACCAAGTTCACATACAGATAAGGATAAGAATTGACATCATGTTTATGAATTCATAGCCATTGATATCTCTGCAAACATTTATAGAACTTTATATTACTCCAGCTGATTCAAGAAACCCTTCTAAACTATGTAAACAGACATACCTCATTAGACTGTACTCTTAAGCATGCACGTAGGGCTGGATTCTCCAACTTTTGCAACAATACACCAAGGCAAGGGAAACCTGAAAGTTAATGTTTGATATATTATTGGGACATTTTCATGTGAGATTGAATGGTTATGACCACAACTAAGTGCTAATATTTGAAATAAAGTAGAGAGAGAGAGAGAGAGAGAGAGAGTTCCATGTGGCTCATCGATATTTAAAGGGATTGATGCTACTAAGATCTCTTACTTCCATAACTCAGTTGCATTTGTCTTTGCTTATGTCTAACTCTAAATCATGGGATCGTGTGCATTACAAGTAAGCACAAAGATCCAGAGACATTTAAACAAATGTATAACCTCTACAATAAAAATTCCTATGAAGAAACAACAGCTTTATTGGATGGGTTAGAGTGGGTCATGCCCCAAAGGGTGGTGGAGTTGTAAGCTAGCTAGAGAAGTCAGGTTGGAAGCCGCTGCAATATAGAAGTCTGGAAGACAGCTCCTTTGTGCTTAATGTGATGTATTTGGAGAGAATGTAATGCTTGGAGCTTCAAAGATCATGAGAGAACAGTATTGGAGTTAAAAGCTATTATGTTCAAATCACTTTTTGTTTGGATGGCGGCTTACAACAGTTTTTGCTTTTCTAATTTTCAAGAATTTCTGGATTTGTGTTCTTTTTCTTCTCCTTAAATGGGTGTCTCTCTTATATGCTTCCAATGTACTTGGATTGTGCCCCTTTGCGCATTCTAATAAGATTGAATTACTTATCAAAAAACAGCTTTACTGGAAAATGGTAGTGACAAGAAGCATTGACTTAATTATTAGGAAAAAAACAAACTAGATAACAAACCAAAAGCGACAATTATAGAGCAGGGAAAATACACCATGGTTTGGGGTGAGTTCAAACTGTCAACTGTGATTCAAAAAGTTATATTTTACCCACTTGAAACCTGATTGTACTTGCTTTTTACTCATTAGTTTAATTTTTATTTTTTATTTTTATACGTAATTCATATTAGAAAGTGCAAAAAGGCACAACCCAAGTATACAAGGGAGTCCCTCAACTAGGGAGAAGTAGAACACAAATCCATAAAATCAAAGAGACTAGAAAAACGAGAACTGGTATTACTCATGAGTTCAATGTATTTACATTGGAATGTGATTGCCTTTATATTTTCTGAACTTTCTTTTTGAGGCCCGTGACTTACACATGCGAATTTTAATGAATGGAGACTAAAAAAATATTGAAGGATGTGATCTCATATGGATAAAGTGCAACTTTTAAACACAAAGTAACTAATCAAAATGGACCCAAACCACAGGTGAATAAAATATAAGTAACCTTATAGAGTAGCTAGAACGGATTATGAAGGCATAATTCTTGTTCAAGGATAAAGTACAAAGAGTATAACTGATAAGTTAGTCTTCTCACAAGTAGCCTCAACTCTTAAATTGAATAGAATTGGGAAGAAACCTTGAGAATCATGTAAAGATAAACATGAATTTACATCCTTAAATTGATATGATGAGAGGTCTATACCTTCTGCTAACTTGATCTTTGGTGCAGTATCATTCTTTAATAAAATCCAAAATGCCTACAAATACATAGATCTTGCAGAAAAAGAACCCTAATTGTGCCTTATATATAGATGAAGGCCAAGAATAGTTTCTCACCTGTGTATTTCCCATTCCTTTCATAGTCCTCGAGAAAATGAGACACAACTGTAGTTGGAATTACATATCCAATATTCTCAGCCTCTTCAGATCTGTAAACCTAAAGGAAATGTCTCATAAAAACATAATAGACAAAAAAACAAGTGGTCTTTACACAGGCGGGAGTAAAAGATACACAGAATTATTGGTCAATAAAAAACTAAGAAAACAGCATTGCATAATAGAGGTTAACCTTGATAGCGCGCCAGAATATTTACCTGAAATGCCACTCCAATGCACTCCCCCTGATCATTGAAAGCAGGGCCACCACTATTACCTAAAATCTAGCAAGAATAAGCAGTTGCTATCACACAGATAGGGAATAATGTTTGGGCTTACTAAAAAGGAAAATGATAGAGAGGAAAAAGGAAGGGGGATAACTTGTAATATTATTTTGAGCAGTTGAATATAAGCGCCTTTCAGAAGGAAAATGCATCAATTGGAGAAGTTTCAACTTGAAAGGATTAAGAATATAAACTTAATTTTTACACCCACCAGGATTTATGGCCGCATCAATTTGAATTCCTAACAAATCAGATGATCCATGGGCATATGATGTCACCTGATGATATAGAGTTGGTAAGAAACTTGATATTATTTTTTTTTTGTTTAATGGCAATCTGGGATAGACATAACCAAAGGCATCAAAGAGACTAGAAAGTAAACCTCTATGCGTGATACAACTCCTTTTGTCACTGATATGGTGTCCCCTCCAAGGGGATATCCAACAACGGTTACTGCATCCTACCCATTGATAAAGTAGCACAAAAAACAGTTTAATAGATTTGCCTAGAAGAGATGTTTACAGCACACATATAGAGGATTTCCTTTCTATGAAGTAAGAATCTTCAAATAATAGCAGCAAATTTTCACATTTCCATAATATATGCAAGTTAAATAACCTTACTACAAGTGGTATGTCAGATTAAGAAAAAGGAACTATACCCTACCCTATAAAATTTGATATTATGTTTGGAATAGGCAGACAGATATAGCTTTTAAATCATGCAGCAGATAGAGTTCTTTGAGTTTAGAGGATCATTAGTTAAATGCTAAATATAGACTTTTTCATGCAATAAAGCTATGTAGTTTGGTTATATGTCATTATTATACTGAACAGGAAATCATCCTTTCAATTAAGGTGAACAACTCAACCCAAGGCCTGTTGATTATTGAAAACCGAGGAACAAATGACAACATGCCTCTAACAAAATGGGGTAATTTAGACCTGAAGACATGGCAAGCGCCCAAAATTGAGTGATTCTGCTCCCTCCCAAAATTCCTTGCTTTCTACTGAAAGCAATGCTATATCGCAATCAACACCCCTTGCTAAAACCTGTCGATAAGACCACTGTGAATAAGTAAAATAAACTCCAACATCTTATCAAAGCTGAATAAGCTTAGCACCATCTTGACTGAACAACTTTGAGGACATTTTCAATAGACTTTAACAGTTATGCAGTTAAAAAGTATCTTCCGATTTGGTTTTCCTACCCGATAAGAAGCAAAACAAGTTATAGAAGTCCAAGCACATCCAAGTCCCTTAAAAACCATTAATATAAAACACATACGATGCAACTTAGGAGCAAAATACATCTTATAAATGTACCATAAGGACCATACCATCTGAAACCGAAAAACTTAAGCAAGCACTCAGTCCAAGCAACTCAGCACCTTGCTTGACTAACATGACTGTAAAAATTAATTGAGCTCAAGGACTACAAGTTCAGCTATATATATATATATATATATGCAAATCAAAGCATAATCATCAAAAAGGTTTACGATCCTATGTTGCCTAAAATATTGGCGAAAAGTAAAATCAGCTGTAAACAAATACCCCATATGTCAATAAAGACAATGTTCATTCAAAACAAATTTTACCCATATTTTTTCTTACTTTTTTCATTCAACTTTAACCTTCTCTTGACAATTAATCTCAACCCCTGTAATTCTATTTGATTTTAGTCTCATTTGCTTTGACCCAACTATAGAATTTTAAGAACCAAATCCCTATTGACAAACTTGTAACAGACAGACCTGTATAACCAAAACCATTGATACTCACATCCATGGAATCCATTCCAAATCCCAGGGAATCCATCCATGCTCACTTATGTTCCGCATGTAATACATCAATTCATAATGATTCTTTACTTTATGGTTTGTGGTTTTGCACCGTCAGATATTATGAAGATGAACAAAATCATACTACTCTTTTAGGATTCTCAGCCTCAAAAGATACTTATCATCGAGAAGAATCATAATGTTGTGATTTTTGAGAAACATACTCAGAAAGCACAGCGGTAATTTCTGTAGGAGCAATACCTTAGCCACATATTTTGTATCATCTCCCCTTCTCTTCACTTTGACCTGAAATCATTGAAATAAAATTAAATTAAAAATTAAAAAAAAAAAAGTATTAGAAACCCAGACATTACGAGGTAAACTAACCAAAAACTAACAGAAAATAAAATAAATATCTGATAAAGATTAACACCGAGATAATTAACAATTGGACTTGTGAATCTGTCCTAGTTCCTGAACATTAAATACTTCATTGAAACGATAAGTTCAAAGGGTCCAAGTGATGTTGAGGAAGTTGGAGCTTCATATGCAAGGGGTTGCATAGTTAGAATTTGAACTTACCTACCTACTTCTAGCTATAGCAGGCAATAGAAGCTCCACATGCAAGGTGCTGCATTCATCGTTTTAATGGGCATTTTGAAAAGTTTAGACATAATGATTTTTATACAACTGGTTTCAGGCTTATCATAGTGTTTTGACATATTAGTAAATTACCTGTGTATGATATTCAACACAATGTGCATTTGTCAGAAGTTTCCCATCCCCAATCATAAAAGCACTGCATAAAAGAGAGGGCCAAAATAAAAAAGCTTATAAGTAGTTAATTACAGACAACGAGTAAACCACAAGACTTAAATAAAAAGAAAAAATCAAAGCAAGTGGCTTCAATTAATTGAAGTACTTTCCACATTCTTCAAGAACAACTAGCAGCTAAATATTTAAACTTGCCTTCCAGTGCTTGTAAATTGTCTTTGTTTTTGCCAAGGAAGGGAATAGTCTGGGGCAGTATGGGTGCAGTAAACCTAGACAAATGCCAAAGAAAACATTTCATTAATATATGGCAAATAATTATAACACAAGTACTGACATATACTACAAAATCCGACACTTACAAATCATCCTTAATGAACTAACGTTGAGAATATATCTAATGCGAAATGAAAAATTCTGTCTACACAGAGAGGAATCCGGACATCCATCAATGGATCCTTTGACAGGATATAACTGTAACCCCTCACCCCACCCCAAAAAACATATAGCAGCTATATGTATCTTGACCAATTTTACAGCAGAAGCAGTCTATCTTGAAAAGAGCTCAGGACGCATTCTTTACTCATCCTTGGAACATCATATAGCTCTTTAGACCAGAATGAGCAATGGGCTCTGTGCACTATAGGGACTCCCCGGACCAAAAAAAATATGTGTTGATAACTTGACTGGTTATCCCCGATATCCAATTAGCACTTTTGCTATATGTTCAGTGAATTTATCATAAGCCAAGGGACTGACCAAGTTATTATGGTACTAGATATAGTCAACCGACTGAATTGTCTAAATTGTCTACAGGATCCACATGAACTTTGCATCTTAGTGTACACTAAGATGCAAAGTTCATGTGCACTAAGATGCAAAGTTCATGTGGTCAACACAACACAAATGAGCTACCCCAATTACAAATATATGAAGGTACAATGCATGGAAACACTCAAGAAAAGCATGATATCCGGCTCCACCATCACTTAGCAGAGAACGAGTTGAAAACAATGGTTTAAAACTTTTACCTTCACAACAGCATTAAGAAAAGCTCCATCTTGAAGATTCCCAGGTTCCACCTGAAATCAATGGAATCACTTTGTATGGAAAAAGAGTGAAAGGAGACAACCACGATTTAACTAGGTCAAATTGATTGTTTTATAAAATACACAAAGGAGAAAGACAATAGAAATTTCTAATACAACAGATCTCGTAAACAATTATATAATTTGAGTATGAATTTTTAGAAACTGAAATCTCTAGGCCTTGAGAACCAAGTCATAATGTGGAAGGTTCATCACAAGGAAAAGTGTATTCAGAACAACAAATTTTCGTACACCAGGAAAATGAAAAAAAAAAAAAAAAAAAAAAAAAAAAAAAAAAGAAAGAAAGAAAGAAAGAAAGAATCATGGACACAACCTTATCCTAGAGTAACTTTTGTAAGAATCCTACAGGCAAGCAGTATATCAATTTCCACTTGGAACTGAATGATCGAGATTGTACCTGCTGTTCCTTCGTATCGAACATGAACTCCTTCTTGTCTTTTTTTGTGCGCCATATGATTTAAAAGATGTTGATTGAGTACGATTAATATCCCCTCCACCGCTATTTCCATCAGCATATGAAAAAGGTCTTTCATCATTTGATCTTCCAGGAATCTTCTTCTGTGGAACAGCTTCTTTCTGCATGTAGTGAACCAAAATTGTAAACTCAAATAAGACCTTGAACTAATATTTCGAATACATAGATCACACCAACAAAAGGGGTTTCACCAAATTTTCTCTCCCACTTTTCCTCTTTACACTCCCTTGCAATAGGCAACGAGACAATAAAGTTCTTCAAGCTTCAAAATATTGGTCTCTCTAACTGGGTGTCTCTTTCACTTGGGTTACGTCCTTTTGCCCTTTCTAATAAGATTGAATTACTTATATGAAGAGAAAAAAATATGGGTCCAACCTACCTCACATTGGGCCCATGTTCGAGATTATACTCTCTCTTGTTACCTTCTAATATTCTCGTTGTGCTGTTTCTTTTCTTTTTCTTCTGAGAATGCCTCAAATGTGCAATCGGCTATAGGGTTTTCTCTTTTAACTTTTAAGTTATATATCATTACACTATATCAAAAGGAAAACATGTCTAGCAATTAACCATTGTTACAACACACACACACACACATATATATATATAAGCACCCCAACCAACTGCATGTGTCTGCTACACGAATCCGATATACATCCATTAGACCTCCAAATACGTTCACAGTAACACTATCCACATGCCGTACACACCTAGATACTCAATGTCACATACACATAATTTATGGTTTTTTTTTTTTTCCGCACCATTAAATAAACCGAAACAATTGCTTCAAAAATAAAATTACCATTTTCACCAAATTCACTCCTAATTGTCTCATGAACACACAGACACACATAGAAAGAGAGAGAGAGAGAGAGAGAGAGAGAGAGAGAGAGAGAGAGCTAGGTTTACCTCTCTGTTGGATTTAGCGGAGGACGATGACGATGACGATGACGACGAGGAGCCTCTTTTCGGACTCGAAGCTTTGCTCCTGTGACTGATGGCTTTGGGAGTGATAGAGCCAATGGATCTCTGCGACGTGGCGAAGCGGCGGAATTTGACGGTGGAGGTGAGCACAGAGAAGCAGCAGCTTCCGACTACAACGGCCATTTGAACCGCACTGTCTCACTTCCGGTTTCCGTTCTTCCTTATCCTCTGCTTCGCCAAATTGGATTAGGTCGCTGATTTTTGGCGCCTCCGTGGTTTTGACCAAACGGGTTGCGTTTTTCTTCGTTATGGCAGCTGACAATATTTGGATGGAGTGGGCCTTGAACTTTAATATAAATAAATAAATAAGCCCACTTTCAGATGGGATGGGCTAAGCTGAGGGTTCTAACTTCTAATGGAGTTTCCTACAATGACCCAAAAAGGCATGTTCAAAAATGAGGATATTCGCTGTGTTTGGTAAAAGTTTTTTTTTTTTTTAGTAATAAAAAGTGATTAATGCGATATAAAGTATAAATGAGTTTTGAATTTTTTGTAAGGAAAAAAGAAAAAGTTAAAAAGTAATTGATGTGATATAAAAAAAATGAAAAAAGTTATTAAAAAGTGATTAATGTGATATGAAATAATGGAATGTTTTGATATTGACTTTTTTAGAAAAAAATGAGATGGTTGCCAAACAACCCTCATATGTACACTTGCAAATCATATAAAAAAAAGGTTCATATAATGTTTTGCACTCACATGTTGTTATGGGTATTATAATATTTATAATAAATTTCTTATAAACTGACGTAACAGTCCACTGTCCACATGATACTTATCATGTAAACTTCTAAGCAATTAAATTTACCTTTGCACGTTTGTAAGGTGACACGCATATTTTAACAATCACAAGTATTAAAATTTTTGTAAGGTTTATTTTGTAAGAATGAATAAATATGATACAAATAGTAATCTTTTTTAGAATTTTTGCATGAGTAGCGTGCAAGTAGGTAGTTATTTCAAACTCAATGAACTACTTAAAGGATACACTTCACTATCAATTAAACACCCCATCGGAAAATGAAACAATCCATGTGATTCATTTCTTAAGCAAAAGAAAAGGTTATATAACAAGATTTAATCGATACAATCTACTCATATGCAATAGCGGAACCATGATTTTGGTTCACATAGAGCAAGATTAAACGATAGAGTTGACAAAAAAAAAATTGAATAGATGTTTTAAAAAATATAACTAATGATATAAATAAACAATTCAACAAAATTGCAATTAGATATTTCATACACTGTTAAAAGGATTTACTGATAGATTTGCTAAAT
The DNA here is from genome assembly GCA_028654335.1 of Alnus rubra. Taxonomy (NCBI): domain Eukaryota; kingdom Viridiplantae; phylum Streptophyta; class Magnoliopsida; order Fagales; family Betulaceae; genus Alnus; species Alnus rubra. The sequence goes on from JAJPGS010000910.1 coordinate 732,142, forward strand.
CTACCATGGCATGAACTCAGTTAGGATTCGATTGGAGCTCAATATGATGGCTTCACAAAAGAAGCAAGGTAATGTGAATGTGAGGTGAAATGCATTTGTATATTGTTTGAATTTAGAAGAGCCAGGTACATGTATGCCATTATTGTTCTCACCATGGGAAAGAAATTGAACTAGTTGCCATCTAAATATATTCTTAACCGATAGAGGACGGACTTAAAACAAAAATATACATTCGTTAAGAGTAGTTATGACTATTAAAGTATTGATTAAATGATTAAATTCATTCATTTTCATTAATTTAAGCTTTTTAGATAAATAGTAATTTAATATGATATCAAAGCATTTATAGGACTCATGTCTTTTTTTTTTCTTTCTCTTTTTTTCTCGATTCTTATATATGGCCACTTATTCCACTAATTCAACCACTATTCCCCCTACTACGCGCTCCTCCATCTCCCACAATCAATTTTTCCCCAGCCTCCCTGACCGTGTAACTGCCCAACTCACCCATGACAATTATCTCATGTAGCTGTGGCAAATTGTCACGTACCTACCTAACAGGCTAGAATGCGTATGGCTTTGTTGAAGGTGCCAGCCTTCCACCAGCCCAAACTATTCCCAATCCCACACCCTCAATGGGTTCACCTGACACGGTTGCAAACTCAGCCTTCTTTACTTGGCTCCAACAAGATCAAATGGTCCTAAGCACCATCATGTCCACCATCTCAGAGAGTCTTATCTCTCAAGTCATGGGTTATTCCATCTCGAATGAAGTGTGGAGATTTGAGTGGCAACTCTGAAGCATACATATATGATAATTTGTATAATGATTTTTCTGAAGTACCATCAATTGTGTCAAAATACAATGAAACTTTAATGACGGTGAAGACTTGTGTATATAATTTAAAGGGAGAACTATTTCACAATGGGTCAAGGTGTGAAAGCAGTTCATTTTCTCATCACCTTCCAATTGCATATTTCATATGGTAATGAAGCATTTAATGGGATCAGATGTCTCAAAAATGTAGTAAGTTGCGAAGTCCTTTAGTTACTCAAAGTTAAGGAGACCACCGTTAAAATGGAAGCAATCTATAATAATAATAATAATTATAATAATAATAAAAGGTGGTTAAAAGATTTATCTATATGTAAGCTACATGCCAGCTCCAAAGGCAAAACAATATAAGCAAATGGCAACTCTCGTGTTGATTAACGCTTCTCGCAAAAACAACATAAAAAAGTTGGATTATTGTGATGTAGTATCATAAAAAAGTGACAACAATTTTAACTTAAAAAGGTTAATTAAATATGCATTTATAATTCATCGTTCTAATTAATGAATTTCGACATGTGAAAAAAATATTTATTTTGTGGAATAGGATTATCTTCGAAAAAACAAAAAACAAAAAAACAAAAAGGAAATTAAGAATATTTATTTTACGATATAAATTTTATTTTGTTGCATCTAACGATATATAATGTTATGTCATATAAATTTTTTATGTAACATGAAAATATATTCATTCATAATATGGCAATTACACTTTAAACTATTAAATTTATAAATTTTAATACAAATGATGAAATAAATAATCTCAATATCTCATTTTATTTGAAATGGAAAGGGCATGTGATGATATAATGGAGTCAATTGTCTCATTAATGCTTATATTCCCATACTAATAAACTAGGAGAAAGTAAACTTTGCCCCCCTGATGTATTCACACATTGGCAATTTGACGCTCAATGTTTAAAAATTGGTAGATAACCCCCTTAATATAACCAACTTTAACACTTAAAACCTTCCATCCACTTGATTCGTAAAAAATGACGGAAAATAGGTCACATTGCATGTGACATTTTAAAGCCTAACTTTCCAAAATTACCCGAATCAAAACCGTGAGTTTGGCCAAAAGACGCACCGTTTAAATTAAAAATTCTCTCTCTCGCGACTCCGTTTCTCTCTCTCGCTCTCTCTCAGAACACTATCCTGATGCAAGGCAAGGATGAATATATATGACACTAAGTCTATAAAAGGAAACATGGTGGAATGGACCGCCCTACTCACACTTAGTTCCTATGATGACACCTTTCCCCCTTTGGACCCGAACAGCTCCCAGCGTGACACTAGCCTATGTACCGACTTGGATGTGGCTTCCTCTCCCACTCACATAGGTGCATCCAACATTAACACCAACCTCAATATAGACGTGAGACGTGGACGTGGCTTCCTCTCTACCTCTCCCAAACATAGTCCTACTTGCTACAGCTGATTCACCCGAGCCCAGTCCTCGCTTTGGTTTACTTTGGGTGATTAGAAGTGTTTTGGATTAAGTTTAGAAGTAGTGACGATGGGTGGAGTGCTCTAGGTTGTAACGAAGTCGTGTAAACTTTAATGTTGATGTTGCACTTGCAATGGTCTGTCAAAGGCATGAAGTCTTGAAGGAATGTTTAATGCTTTCAACCAAGCATTATAGAGGTCAGGTAGTGGTGACTAAACCAACCAACCACCCCGAGTGGGTTTCTACATAGGAAAAAAAAAAAAAACTCAAAAGCATAGCAGCCATGATAGCGGTTCTGCTGGTTTTGGTGACCAAAATCACTGACAACGACGAAAAATATGGTAGCGACATCACGCCACTATAGACAGCGATCTCAGTGCCATCGACCACTAACACAGGTATTATATATTAAGCCCATTACTCAATAGTCTTCGATCAATACAATGATTAAAATACTCATGAAACAAATTTCTAACACAGTGGGCTGGTTCAATGTATTGCCAAGAATAGTATATTGGTTGGTTATAAATAACCTCAAAATCTTTCTCATCTTTGTCGTATCATTTTTGTGACGACCCTTTTTTTTTTTTTTTAATATACAAAACATTGGCATAACTCATAATCTCTTACAATATAAAACGGATCTTCACAGTGGCACGACGATATGTCGCAAAGCCAACATATGGTACATTCCCTATAACATGAACCTGGTACATCAGAGTATAACATCTATTTATCTATGCAGCGGAAAACATAAACCTAAATAACGGAAATCATAACATAAACTTCTATTACAAATAATCATAAACAAAGAGCCATATTACATCTATCTGTTTAAGTCTTTCCTCAATATAAATACATCACAAAAATGGCTTTACAAGAATAAGTGACACAAAGGTCACAAGCCACAAACCAAACCTATAAACGAGTGGACAACCCGTGGTCCACCAATTACGACCGATGCAGTGTGCTTCAGTCATAACATCTAAGACACCCGTCTACAATGCTATCAACTACGACCGGAATACCTGCAACCAAAGGAACATCATCTATACGGTTGTGGGGGTTTGCCACATCCGTATAGGTGGAATTATGAGCCCACCGTCTTAGCATAAATAATTACACTAAGACCTCAGAGGTATACTATTCACCGAGTTTTCGTAAGGAACCAACTTTTCCTTTTTAGTCATGCGTACACTATAACAGCTACCAATTTTATAAACTTTTGTTTGAAAATCCCCATAGCTGATATAACATACACTGACAAATAGAAAGCATTTTAACATACTAGGCACCTAATATTATTCGTAGGAGATTCGTTATAGAAAACAATGGCATTTAAATCATGCAACCATCCGATACTAATATACGTAAGTTCTTTTTCTATCAAGACTCTTATGCATACTAATACGTCTAGCAAAACTACAATATACTTATCATGAAAACATCACACAATTTAGACAATGTTATGCATGCTCATGATAGTCTTTTTATTCATTGTGAGCCTTACACTCTCTTCCATTATTATGAGCCTTACGCTCTCTTCGTTATTATGAGCCTTACGCTCTCTTCGTTATTATGAGCCTTACGCTCTCTTCCATTATTATGTGTTCATGCTTTATGCTTTACAATTCAAACTCTATACTCCTATCCTTTGCAAATCATGCTTTCTTCAAATACCATAAACCAATCAACATGAAATTTCATCATTCTACTTTGCATAATTAAATCCCAATTGCAACACACTTTCAGATACTTCAAATCAATTCAAAACCTTTCATTCATGCATCATTTCGTAACATCATTGATATTTTAACATAGTTGAAACTACTTAAAACATCCAAAACGTACATGTTAACATATCGTTAGTTCAGTAAGAAAATCATATATCATTTGCATTTCTATAAAATACGTAAAAATATATTTTCCCAGTGAGTAGAATACTCACCTTGGCTGCATTGGACCCATGACTCGAACTCTACATTGGAGAACCCATTAAAGTCTCCAACCCGGACACTATCCTGCAAACATTAATAACATTAGACTATGTTATTGAACTCTATACTCTATGACACGTACACTACCCATGTGCTCACACGTCGCGTAATCCGCTTCTAAGGCTGGTTAGGTATCCTAAACTATTATTAGGTTATCATTTAGGTTTATGTCATATCTTATTTCGCTTATTATCTGTAAGATGCGTTTACTATTTATTCGCCTACTCTTTATTATTACTACATCGCATTATTATTATAATCCATTTTTGGCTCATATTTATTTACTAAGTTAATATTATATATTGAATTCTGGTATATGTTTATGTATGTATATAAATATATACATACCACACTTAATAGACTTGAACCTAATCCGATGATACACAAAAATACTAAGTGTACATGGATAGGTGGATTAGTTACTTAGTTGCCTCACATTGGATTCCAAATACATTTATGTACTTCTACTACCTTGTCAATTTATACATGTTGTCTAAGGGTTACGTGGATAATTTGTCATTACATTTAATGCTTTACACATATTAGTTATTAATCATCTAAGTAGTTTGGACTATAAAACCTTAATCTAATTTAACTTATGAGTCTAGTACTTCTTATTAAATTAAATTATAATCACATATTGAATATATGTTCATTTACTAGAGCTAATCATAATTCACTTGCTACGTATCTTAATTCTTTAGTTATTTTGTCTCCCATCATTCAATTAGTTACCACCCATGAGTGCAAAGAACTCAATAACAAGTCCCAATTATAGCTACTAATCAATATTATCAAGAAACCCAAACCATAATCCATTCGGCCTTTTAACCAAACCATCTAATCAAAATTTACTCACATATAGCAACCATAGTACCAATCCATTGTCATCAACTTCTCTATTAGTCCAAAAATTACCTTCAAACCAACAAACCATAACAATTCAACACGCTAACACCAACATCATTAATCACTCCTAATCTAGCCCATCAAAGTACTCTAAAATCTCACACGGTTAATCATAACCTAAATAAACCAATATCATAAATCACTCATTTGATACATCAAGCCTAACAACAATCCATTCGGTTACCTTAATCCCCAGAACATAAATCCAAATAACTAAAAAGAGAAAGCATCACAATAGTCCATAGAATCACACCTCAAATTAGCCAACTCACAATTCAATTCAGTCCACACCAACAAGGGAAACAATACTACAAAATACCCAACCTCTCCATGGTACTCACACTAAAATTCCATACGCAACACTCATCAAAACAGCATAATACTCAATCGCCTAAACCCACAAAATCGTCACTAATCGAATCTAAATCCACAAAACAGGGGAAGCACTGCAAAATCCTCAACAACTTCAATACTCAACCCATCATCAGGACATACCTAAAATCTCTACACATATACATAATCAAAGAACTGCATAATAGAGCATGGTTTAGCCAAAATACCTAACTAAACATCAACCTATAATCATGGCCCTCCATAATGAATACATTATCACTAACCGGCTAGAATATACAGTGAATTCATCCAACCAAATCATCAATTCCTAAATACCATACATAGCCGAAACAAACGCCAAATCATCCACATACAACTATTCGGAAACCATCAACCAATGACCCAACAAAATCAAACCAATCCAAGAATCAAGACATTAAATTTTTCCAAAATTCATTAACTAATTTAATCTATCAATAATCAACAAGAAAACACCTAGAATAAATCAAAATGGATTATAAGAATTTACCCTAGAAATTCCATAGAAAATCCATTAGAAATCGCCGGAAAACACCCATAGAGAACCGGGTTTCTGGATTTTCGAGTCGCGGGTCACTAGGTCGCGGGTCTTCCCGATCGGAGCTCCTGGGTTCGTCAGGTTCCGCTGGAAAAACACATGGCCTACCAGAAATTGCCCTTCAAGCCGTCGGGTTTCAGCTTTGCTTCGCCGGAATCACTACTGGAACCGCCGTTCGTCGGCTCTGTACACTGTTGGTAGCTCGCCAAGCGGCTACGTGGATTTTAAATTTATAAGTTTACCACTCGCAATAGTACGTATCAATTGTACTATAGTAAGGGTGATCGAACCACAGAGATTATTGATTGTTTTGTGTAATAGGATATCTAACAGAACGTATCTAACTTAACTTAAGAGTAAAAATAAAAAGTAAAGGTTGTAGAATTGAAGCTACAACAATAAGGTGAAGGAAAACGGAAATTGAAAACAAACTAAGAGAAAACTTAGGGTGTTGATCTTATCCAATCCTCCACCAATGAAATGCTTAAAGTCTATATGGACCTTCCTAACATGCTTGATATGAGCGCATAATGGGCGTCAACCATTATGACGACCTCGACACGAAAATACTTTCGTTAAGACGTAGTTATAAAACACCTAGTTTTACATTAATCTACTCCACGTAAAGATTAAACTATAATTGAAAAATATTTACTCTACCAAAGGTGTGGAGTGACTAATGCTCCCTAGCTTACTACTCTAAAACACATCCCAATAAGCATACAAGATATACAAAAACCCTAACTAGGCCACAATAATAAGGTATCTAGTTTCACACCAATCTATTCCATGTAAAGATTAAACTACAATGAAAAGACATTCTATACTACCAAAGGTATGAAATGATCGGTGTTCCCTAGCATACCCTATAAGGTGACTCTAATAGGTAGTCATACATCAAGTCATATAGAACCATTGCAAAAGACATCATTCTTATTTCTAAGAATGTTGGTTTTACTCAAGAAATCTAAGAAAACTCATAGACAAGTTTAACTTTTTTTCATGAATAAATAGATTGGGATCTTGATACCAAAACCTTTTAGCATGGGTTTTGATATCCTCTAGCCCTCAACAATCATCAAACACATCTAGAAAATCCTAAGAACCTCAATAACACTACATAGGTTTTGGATAGGATTAGGATCAAACCCTAAAAACTAAATTAGCTAGACATGAATTGAATCTAATCTAAGCATGAATTTAAAGGAAAACAGTAAAGAAACAAGAAATAAATGAATTAAAAACAACTATATAAAAATCATAAAATTCGGATTACAAAAAGGGAGAAAAACCTAAGCTAGAACATCAAGAACAAAGAAGAAAAGGAAAGGAGACAAGCTCTCTGGAACTAAGCCCAGAAAACATGCATTAAAGGAAATGAAAACATGAGAAATTAAAGTGATACACCTGAGAAAATCCGAACAAACCCCAAAAGATGCATGTTCTAACCTAAATCCATAATCTCATATATATAGAGAATTGGATTTACAAAAGACCATCAAGAGTTAATTCTAGCCGCACAAACAGAGCTGGTCGGTGTCCATTTCTGTCCACAAAATCCAACTTATGATTTTAATTACATAAAGAATGCTAAGATCTGGAAATATCTGATTTTCTAGAAAACGGAGAATTCGATCGATCGACTTTTATTTCGATCGATCTAACTTTCGATCGATCCAATTTTCTTTCGATCGATCAAACTGCCTTGGCCAATTCTTCAACTTGCAGGAAAATGACTAAAGTACTCTTGATGTATTTTCAGGTCTAATTCAAATGTTTTGAATTAGATTTCAACTAAGACCTGAAAATAAGACATAAAACAAAACTACAACAAAACGTTATATATACAATACGAACTAGGTCTAACAAATGCAATTTAAGGGGTCTTGAATCGAATAATTCAAGACTTATCAACTGTTCGACGGGTTTTGCTCACGGGTCTAGCAGTTGCGGCCTCGCCGGCGTCAATCCATGGAGGATCGGCCTCCCCTGGGTCACCAACTCACGGATCCACCGGATCCTCTCTCTCCCGATCTCTCGGCCTCCCTCTATCTCACGCTCTCTGTCTCTCATTCCCTCTCAGAATCTCGATCTCTCTCTCATTCTCTCTCTCAATCTCCCTGAATCTCTCTCAGTCTCTCATCTCATTCTCTCTCTGTGGGTCGCTCGAGCAGAAGGATGAAGAAGAAGAAATGAAGAAGAAAGAAGAAAGGGAGAAGAAGAATAGAAGAGAAAAGAAAAGGGGAAGAGGCTGATGCGTGGGGCTTGAGGGGGAGGGTGACAATTTCCCACAACAATCCACAGCCACACACTTGGCTATGGATAAGACCAAACTTTGGTCTTATTCCAATTCTAGCCCTCATCCTTTCTAAATTACAATTCTGCCCCCATCTTATCTTATTCATTTCTCTAATAATTATTACTCAATCTTATTTTACTCAATTGCATAAACATATTCGCTTAAGTCTTGGTATTAGTCTCATCTAATTTAATAAACGCAATTTATAAATGGCCAAATTTCCTATTTAAATTCTTGGCCTTTACAATTTTCTCTCATTTGCAGTCAGGTTGTGAGCATATGTGTTTTGTTCTTGAAATAAAATATCATTGTTTGAGTTCATTCTTTCAACACATCTGTAAACAGCTAGTATAGAACACTTACAAAAGACGCGCTTGCACACTGCTTGTCTGCGTCATTCGCTCTCTGAGCCTGAGGGAAAGCAAACTGTAGGCGTTGATGGAGCATTTCAAATTTGTCTTGAGTGAGTGGAGGAGGTGGCCAGGCTAAGTGGCAAACATGGGAATAGCTCAGAAAACCCCGGGAGGTGGAATCTGTACTGGTTTCCACCAGACAACCCTCCAAAGAGAGCAAAAAAGAGAGAACCGAAGAAGACTAAGCTGACACGAAGATGTACATAGCTTCAAAGCAGGAGTTCATGAGAGATTTCGGATCTACGAGGACATGGATGACACGGTTGAAAGAGGACTGACTTTTCACTTGTTAAAGGACTTGCCTAAGGTCTGGCCATTCTTGACCAAGTGGAGGCTAGACTCAGTCTTGAAGAGGAAAAACTTAGAGCAAGTCATCATATTCTTAGCGAGTATAGAAACAATATGTCAACTGCATATGTGTTGTTTATATTGGATGAAATAAGGAAGAGGTCTGTGGAGGAAGGAAAGGCCACCATTGGCGGAGGGTTGGACTTGGGCATTCTCTATGGGTTGGGCTTCGGTTTGACGGTTGAGACAGTTGTGTTACACAGTGTCCCGATGGAGCCACCTAAGATTCAAATTGAATAGTTATGAAGCCATGGCGTGTGCGTGGAAGCTCAGGCTCATCCGAATCCACCATTTTTTTTCTTTCTTTCAGTTTCCAGGAAACCAAACACCAAAGAGAAAAGGCAGAGAAGGATAAATATATGCGTTAAAAGATTGTGGGTCCGTGTCAGCAAACTTTGTGGAGTGGCCAAACTCACCATTTTGATCTAGGTAATTTTGGAAAGTTAGGCTTTAAAAGGATTGCATGTGACCTATTTTCCGTCATTTTTAACCGACCAGGTGGACGGATGATTTTAAGTGCCAAAGTTGGTTATATTAGGGGGGTCATCTACCAATTTTTAAACATTGAGTGTCAATTTGCCAATGGGTAGATACATCGGGGGGGTAAAATGTACTTTTTCCAATAAACTATCATTCTAAAATCAGAAATGATAGGGATACCAAATCTTTTACCAAGATATTAATATCAAAATGATGTGGAGCTTATTCATTTGAGAAAATTAAAACAATTAATAAAAATAAATGTTTCAGGTTCTTATTAGAATAAGCTCTGCATCAATACATTATCTTGGTACCCATCTCTTGGCAAAAAGATTTGATATCTCTAGCATTTCTCTTATAGAATTTATAAGTTTTTTTTTACTTAATATATATATATATATATATATATATATATCTATATTTGAATTTGAAAACTTTAAGGGAAAACTACATTTAAGCCCTTCAAACTACCAACCGTTTTTTAAGTAGCCCCATGAATTACCAACACTAGCACTCGCCTCTCAAACTACCAAAAAGACAACTTTTGTCGAAATATTCATATAATAACCCTTGCCAAGTGTCATTTTTTAGTTAAAAAATAATAAAAAGTAAAAAAATATAAGGTGGCCGCCTACCCCCATTTTGGGCAGCCACCCTCAATGAGCAAAATGGAGGTAGCCGAAACCACCCCAAGAGCCTTGAGGGTGTCTCGGCCATTCCCGTTTGGCTTGGGGGTAGGTTCGACCACTCCTAAGGGCTAAACCCTAACCTTTTTTTTTTTTTTTTTTGCCCTTGGAATGGGTTCGGCCGATCTGGCCACCCCGGCCCTTAATATATATATATATTTTAAATTTTTAAATTTTTCTTTGTTTTTAAATTTAATTTTTAAAATTTTTAATTGAAAAATGACACGTAGCTAGAGTATTATAACAATATTTCGACAAAACAAGTCTTTTTGGCACTTTTTAGTAGTTTGGGGTGCCATAGCGCTAGTATTGATAGTTTATGAGGCTTATTAAAAACAACTGGTAGTTTGTGGGCTTAAATATAGTTTTCCCAAACTTTAATTAGTTATTCTATGAATGTTAACAAGATCTTATCCATGGCATTTATATTTATATGTCAATTAACAATAATAAAATTGTAGATTAATTAAGGGATAATTGTATCATTCGTCTTTATGGTTGACATAAATTATAAATTACCTCGTCTGGTATCAACATGAATTCAGAAATACATGTGGTTGGCTTAATTTACAAATCGATCCCTAGAGTCAAATTTCGTTAAAATTTTTGACAAATTCCTTTAAACGCCACATAAGCATTACATAAGCACCAATAAAATGGGGACACGTGTCCATTTTAATAAAAAATAAATAAATAGATTAAAAAATGAAATAAAATATTTAAATTTTAATTTTTTTTTTAAAAAAAAAATTTGTGTGCCAAGTGGCCATTTCACAATTTGATTATGGGCCTTGATATTTGTACGACCTGTCGTGCAGCAAGCATTTCCGTTTATGACTACAAGAGAAAACAACAGCAGTAAAAATAGGACCGCACACCTGTTCCTTTCACCATTGTAATTGCCAATTGGTGCTCCATTCCATTTACTCGATCGCTGACCCATCTTTCCTGCAGACGTGTTGCTTTCACGTATTTTTAAAGTTTTTAATTCTTGACATCGTGTGAAAACAGGTTTCAATCCAAAATTGAAAAGCTCTTTTTAGCTAAATAAAATTTTGTTAGAATGAAATAGTTTTTTTACTTTTTTAAATCCAGAAAACAGATTTTAAAATTTGTACTCACATTGAGGTTTTTATTTGCTCTCCATTTATTTATTTTTAGATGTATTTAGTGTCATTTTCTTGTATTTTATTTTTTTAATAAATTCATCATTAAATCTGTGAAACTCACATGTGAGAAATTGACAAAAAATATATAAAAGAAGGAAAAAAAATCTTATTTACCATAGTACCTGGCAATCAATTATTTTTCCAAAAAAAAAAAAAAAAAACATTTTTTTTCTTCCATCGAAAAAGAAAATATTATATCACACACATATGAGAAACGTAAACTCTTTTACTCTTCAGTTCTTGATTGAGGGGTAAGGGGGCTTGGCCCCCGATCCTCTGCTTTGCTTTTTCTGTTATGTTCTTTTCTTTCTGTCATTGTTTTGTTTCGGCCCGGTACTGAGTCGTGGGCTGCTGGTTTTCTTCCCTCTCGATGACTCTCTGTGAAATCAAGAGGTGAATGTGATTTTCTCTAATCCTTTCTGAGGATTTGGAGTTCGTGGTCTTTAATCTACTAAGGGGTTGATCTAAGTAAGGTGCCAAGCTTGGTTAATTTTCACGCCGTTTTTTGAAGCTAGATCTATGATTTCTCGTCATTATATGCATGTCAGACGCCCCTCCAGGGTGTTCGTCATCGTCCTCCGCCTCTGTTGCAACTAGGCCTGTTTTCCTTGGCTGTCTGTACACCGGAGCGTGGTGTACACGCGTCAACAAATGCTCTTCCCTCGCCCGCGCGTGTTGGCTCTTCATCTCATCCAGTTTGCGGTCGGTGGATCCCGGGAGATTAGTGGTTCTTTTGATGATGAGGGGTCCTTTGGTGAGAGCGTGTGGTATACACACACCGTCAGCAGCGACTCCCAATGCTCTTTGCCGACCAGTGTTGTTTTAGTTTGTGTTTTTTGTTTTTTATTTTGTTGTTAACCCCTGCAGCCTTTTATGGTATATTTTATATCTAAACTGTAATAGTTGTTTTTAGATCAAATCTTGTTCTCTTATCTCCTCATAGTGGAACTCATTGTAAAGAGAGGTGTTATTGTACGTCCATTTGTTATGGCAGTTACCCTTCAAGTTAAAAATTAGTCATGTATTTTGTTTTTAGGAGTTTTTACACCCCTAATTACAGCATTTTAACAATTTGAATATCAGATTATAAAGAAGGTTCTTCTCTTGTTAAAAATATATATATATATATATTATATCACATGTAGCATAGTACCCGGCAATCAATTATTAGTGGGACAGCACAGGAAAAAGAAAAAAGGGGGGGCAGAGAGAGAGAGTGTTAATTTGGGCAACATGCCACCTCGAATGATGAAACAACACAAGGGTTGGTTGAAAACTATGTCGACTGTCGTGCTTCGTTTATAACGGGAATGCTTAAATTGAGGCGGGGCTAATTTAGCGAGTAAATTAATTAGCTTAAACTAGATACGTATCCCATATGCATGCACTTTGTGCAAAACGTGAGCTAATTATAATGTGTTTTAGTTGCAAAGGCTCTTCCTTTGACCTATTAATAATGTTCCGTTTGTTTCGGAGTAAAATAATTTCTGAAAAATGATTTTGACATTTTCTGGTGTTTAGTGGGGACGAAAATAATAACCAATCGAAAAATGATTTTTGTTTGACAAAAAATGCTTAGTAAATTTTGGAAAATCATTTACGTTTTTTAAAGTGTAAATCATTTTTCCTAGACGGCAAACGCAGTCAACCTTCACGCTCAAGCAGTTGACCATCGTCAAATTCCGACAAGCCAGATTCCGACATCGGTTAGAATTCGGCCGGTGCTGGAGTTTGAAAATTTCTGCCGGAATCCGGCGACATCTGGCCACCGTCTTTGGATTCCGACGATACTGTGCTAGATTCCGTCCAAGCTGGCTGGAATCTGGCCAGAATGGTCTGATCTCAACAATCTGGCCGGGATGCGAGAAAGGCCGGGATGGTCGGGATCCAGTAGAACGGCCAGATGGCCGAGATCTGATCGGTTTCCGGCCACTTTAAAAATATTTTTTTAAAAATAATCTCAATTTGTAAAATATATGATTATTGTTAGTCAATGAGTATATTTTAGTTAAACATAATGTTTTTTTAAAAAAATATTATTTTACATTAATATATTTATGTTGTGAATAAAAATTAATTTTTATAAGTTAATATGATTGAATAAAAATATAAAAAATATTTGTGATTTTTTGTACACGCCCGACACCAAAAAATGTTTTCAGCAGAAAACATTTTCCTAAAAAATAACTTCTCAAAAAATATTTACGACAAAAACCATTTTATACCGAAACAAACCGAGCATAAATGACAAAAGGTCTACCAAAAAATTAATAAAATGACAAAGGCAAAAAAGGTCTACATCATTCTGGTTGAGACATTAATTTTTAACTAATATACAACAAATCATAGGTTTAGTCTTCGGATTGATCAAAAGATGTTGAATAGGGTACAACAGCTTTAATTTGGACCGTTTATTTAAATGCAATAACATGCAAACTAGAGAAGAAAAAAGAGGGGTGGCTTGCGCATATGAATGGTTGACCGAACCACCTTTGCCGATCAACCCCAACTTGGTTATTGCATGTGTTAAATTAACGATCATTTTGAAAGTTTAAGTTGTTAATCATTTAATTTAACTCCTATCTATATAAACAAAATCAAAAATGTTAGAGCTTTTTATAATCTTTGATCCTTTTATACTAATATGATGTAAATATATATATATATTTTAATAAAAATATGAGGAAAAACAATCAAGCTGTATAGGATTATCAGCATAGAAGAATACAAAAACATAACACTAAAAAAAGTTCTAACATTTCTCTAGCAAAAATGCAAAAAAAATACATACAGTGACGGAGTAAGCCAGATGATCCAAATTAAAGACAGGACAAAAAATTAAAAAAGAAAAGAAAAAAAAGGGCGATTGCGTGAATGTGCACGCAGTTAGGGAGACAAAATAAAGCACATAGGTGATATCGGGCCCAAAGTAGCAAGTATCGCCGGTGTCGTCGTACGCGTGGCTGGAGGCGAGGAATCGACGAGCAGAGAAGCGGAAAGAAAGCTGAAGGCGTACAACCACGTACACCTCCCCACCCCAAACCTCATATATATAGCCCTCATGGGCACATCCCTCTCGCTTTGTTCTCTCTCTCTCTCTCTCTCTGCGAGAGGGCAGCAATATACATTACAAAGGACAGCAATAAACATCACGCCACACTAGTACTGTAGGGAGGGAGAGAGAATCTCAGAGCGAGAAAGAGACTTTTCGAGAGAGAGAGAGAGAGTGACCTGTACTGCTCTGGCGTGGTAGTGGAGGTACCTGAAGAGAGTGTGAGAGAGAGAGAGTGGGGGTGTAAGTGTAACGATCTCAACACATTGAACGCTCTGCACAGGACACGGCACGTACACCTGATTCTCAAGCCGTTCTTGTCCCTTTTTCTCTCTCCCTAGCTCTTTTGTTCTTTTAGCTTTTTATTTTGTGGGTCTTCCTCATTTTCCTCTTCTGCCAGCTTCTCTCATCTTCTCCGAGAGAGAAAAAAAGGGTGATGGGTAGTGTTGGTCTTCCAGGGGAGGAGTTGAGAGCCACCTTTGCAGCAAGCGAGAGCAGAAGACGCATGGACGGTGGCACTGGCTTCCCTGCTCACACCAACCAAGGTTAGGTCTCAGGACTTGGGAAGTTGGGTCCTTTTTATCAATTTTTTCCTTTCAGGTTTTCATTTTTTGCCTACTTTTTTCGTGCATGTTAATAATTCCCAGTTTTTCTTTTCAGACTAATTTCTGATGAAGAATGTGATTTTTATATTATTTTTTGCTTCTTTCATGTATTTCATATTTCTTTTCTGTGTTATTCTATCACCTAACTTTGTTTGTAAAACTGACAAACTGTTCTCATAATGTGGTAATCAACTAATCAAGCAAACACTGCTTGTTACTCACAAAGAGTAGGGAACCCAGTTGCCCTCGATCTTCTCCTACGTGATCAAAAAGCTCAATCAATGATGGGTATTTTAATTTAGGGTTAAGTATAAATTTCGTTCACGTAGCTTATTACTTCATTTATAAACTCCTGAATTTTCAGAAGTACCAAATTGGCCGGCTCCATGTGCTTTTGGATTTTCAAGAATATTAATGTGCTTTTCACTTTCATTAAAATGGTCCTTCAATTTGCCGTCTAAAAAAACTAACAAAATTTGTGCCACATCTTTAAAAAAAAGGCTATGTAAGACTTGTAAAACATTGTCCATATCCTTTAAAACAGAAAGAAATAAACTATGAAAAATAAATAAAAAGAAAAGAAAAGAAAAAAGGAATGGGTTGGCGGTGAAGGAAAATCCCCGCTGCTGATGGTGGCAGGAGCACCGGGAGGGATTCCTTGACGACTCATCCCTACCCTTGCAGAAGTGGTTCACATGGAACCCGGCCCCATACAATAGACGTGGTCGTAGCGGTGGGGAAGTTCTTTGCAACCCGCCTTCTCTCACATTGGGTGGGTTTATTGTTGGCTTTTCCATTAAGCGACTTAGGCAGTTGTCTAAGGCCTCTAAACAGTAACCGTATGAGTAAGACCCCTTCTATAAAAAAAATATTAAAGGCCCCAATGACGGTAAAAAAATTATTCAATATCTCTAATTCAGGTCCAAATTATGATTAAAAAAACTATTACCAGTTGAAAGATGAAAAAAATTTAATGCACAAGATATTGAGATTTTAGAGGAAGAAATGAAGAAAAATGGAAAGTCAGTGAGTCACGATAGAAAGAAATTCCCCTATTATGTAAAAAAGTTAGTCAATGCTTTCAAATTAAGGCTCCAATTATAATAATAAAAAAAAATATCATGTTAAAAGATGAAAACACTAGATATTGAGACTTTAAAACGAGAAATTAAGAAAGGGAATAATGAAGAATCACAAAGATAGATTAAGGCCCCCAATTAATAGTAAAAAGGTTAGTGAATGCTCTCTAATTAATTAATAACCCAATTATGGTAAAATTATTTAGTTTAAAAAAAATTAAGACTATTAAACGATGACAGTCTGAAAAAAAAAATGTCATAATCTTGAAAGTTTTCTCATACGTGATATTTAATTGATGGTTTAGTTTTAAAACCAAATTTTTTAAAAAGTTGTTCTCCAAATTGAATAAAGTATTCAAATTGACGTACTAAATCATTTAAACAGGCTGAACTCTTTTCCAAATGCTAGTATGATCACTTACATAGTTTTGTTGACATTAACACTTGTTACAGTTAATTGCTTCAGCAGAAAAAAGTTTTTCATAATTGAAATTAATAACAAGGTCATAAAAAAGATTAAAGGTGCATTTAGTACGCAGAATAGAGCATGGTGAAATAGTTATCTCACTAAGAATAACTAGTTCAAGAAATAGCTATTGAGAATAACACAACAATTAATCACTACAAAAATACATGAGTTTTGTGACAGAGTTTTAGTGGCCTTTCATGACGTCTGAAAGGTCACTAATAGTGACCTTTGATTAGTGGCCTTTCTAGAATGTCAGTAATCAAGGAGTCAGTAATTTAAATTTAGTGGCGTGTGTTTTATACAGTCACACCACAAATTTGTGGCGTGAAAAAAAAAATTGTTATACTCATTCGATCGATGAGTTAAAAGTGCTGAGAAACAAAAGATTTAGATATGCTGTGTACTAAGTCACTAAAGCCAAAATTGTTCTGGGAAAACCAAAAAGAACATATGCTTTGCTTCTTTCAAACTGACATTAGCCGTCGTAAGCCATCATTCTGCCATATTTCTCCTAAAAAAAAAGCATTTTTCTAACTCTTTTCCTAATAGATATAATTATCCTCATTATCACATTCACCAATTTGACGAGAAAAATCATAAAGAAATTTGCAAATTAAAGTTCCTTTATGTGCAACAGTCTACACTGTGTATAGACCTATCCTACCACAGTTTCTAAGCAGTACATCAGTACTTATATATTTTAGTAAAAGAGGATATCTCACCATATGTTTCTCTGTAAACACATAATAGTAATTGTCAACATATTTTTTAACAGAGTAGCACAACCAATGTTTTTTTGCTGTTCTTTGAGTTGACGCCGTTTGAGAAAGGGAGAACATCTCTTTTTGCTTGACAACGTGAGAATAGGACAATGGCGAAAAGTGTACAGTAGGGAAAGGGTGAACATCTCTAGCACAAAGGCCGAAACTGCGGCCATGGCAATCCTCTTCTTGAGCTTGCGTTGCTTCTCAGCTCTTCAGCGTTCCGTTATGTATTCAAAATCCAGAAAATTTGTTTATAGAAAATTTGTTTATCTGTAAACACATATAATAGGAAGACAAAAAAAGAAGAAGGAAGACAAGAAAAAAGAAAGGCGTACCTGTGTAGGAGAGAAGAGAGAAGATAGAAGGAGAAATTGGGGGGAAAACGAAAATAAATAGGGGGTAAGGGAAAAAAGGAGGGGAAAACGAAAAAAAATTAGTGGCCTACTGAATTTACTATGCCACTATTTTAGTGGCGTGCCATAGTGACACGCCACAAATTAGTGGCGTGTCTCTCTAATTTGTGGCGTGTTGGATTGACACGCCACTAATTATTTTAGTGAGGTGTTACTTTTTGACACGCCACTAATTAGTGAGGTGTCAAAAAAAATACATTACTGTAGACACGCCACTAAATGCAAAGTTTTTTGTAGTGAATAATTAGTGTAACAAAAGCCCTACAGATCTAGATCTCTCTCTTTCTCTTGGGTTCCCTCATGGCTTTTTACTACTTGTCGGGATTGAGAAATGATTTTCGCACATCACTTGTACATATTTTATACATCACTTTTCTAAATCAACCATTAAATTTGTAGGACCTACAAGGATTCACATGTGGGTCCTATAGATCAAATGATTGATTTAAAAAAGTGATGTACAAAAAATGTACGAGTGATGTGCATGTAACATGTCTCGTCAGGATTATGTCCAATATATATATATATGAATCTAATTTCAGGTATTCAAATGAATTTATGAACTCTTTTATTTAATCCTACATTAATTCTAAAGTAAATTCCCATACGTTGCTTTGCAAGGTTTGCTTTTTATATTTGTCTAATAGAAATTCTTTTTGGTTCACGTCTTCATCTTCTTAACGAAGTTTTAATTTGAATTGCTTCATATATAGTACATGTTTTTCGAAATTATGGGATTTTAGGCCTTCAGAAGAGTAATTTTCTAGGGGATTGTAATATCGATCGTTTGAGGTTTTTTTATTTCTTTTTTTGAATGGAAGAGCTTATCTCATTAATCGTCAACAGATGTCTCAGAGACTACAATACTACGGATAAGAGGAGGACACTCCCCCATCCAAACATGATTGAGTTGAGAACCAACTGCATATTTTGCCATTACATGTGCAGCACGATTTGCCTCTCGCCTAACAAAATTTACTTCCAGCGGATTGATGAACTGGAAACAGGATCGGGTGTCTTCAATAATCTGGCCATAACTCGTCCAACAAGGGCCATCCTTCCTCAGTGCCTTCACCACCTCCTGGGAGTCCCCTTCCAGTATCACATGGGTATACCTCTGCTACCTGCAAAACAGAAGGGCATGCCAAGCCCTTAGAGCTTCAGCCAACGTTGGATCTGTGACAAAAGGGATACACACTGTTAAAGCAGCTTCCACTTCACCAGCACCATTTCGCACCACCAGTCCTATACCAACCCTCCTGTTTGATATCTCCAACGCTGCATCCCAATTTATTTTCTTCCAACTTAACGGAGGCCTTTCCCATTGAGGCTATGAGTGGGGCAATCCACTCTCTAGAGACCGAAAATGGACCTCAGTGAAAGTTGACATTATGTCCCGGGCATGAGAAATTATGGAGCCTGGGTCCGAGAAGGATCGATTGAAGATGAAAGAGTTTCGTCTTAGCCAAATTAGACGAGCCAAGGTCAGGGTTTCCAGAAGCTCCTCTCCATTGAGTCTTGCACGTAGCTGTAGTAGAAATCCTCTCCCATCCGTTTCCTCCAGAGATAATTTCTGCACCCTTCTACATCCCTCCTGCCAAACTGCCATAGAGGAGCTACACTGCCAAAGGATGTGGAAAATAGACTTGTGCTCCCTCGAACAGATAGGGCAAAAGGGATTTTCAGTGACATGCCTTCGAAACAACACTTCTCTGGTTGGTAGGAGATCATGGGCTACCCTCCAAACAAAATTCTTTAGGGTCCCTGGCGCTTTCAAACTCCACAACCACATCCAAAATTCTGAATTCTCTTGCTGAGAGGAGCTTTCCCCTACTGCTTGGCTCCAATGCTGCTGCTCTAAATGATAGGCGCTTCTCACAGAGAAGAGACCATTCTTCGTGCCCCCCATATTAACCGATCTGGTTGGTTCAAGGGACTCAGAGCAATACCTCCAATTAAATCAACCTCCTCCTTAGAGAATAGAGCTTGGAGAAGAGGGTAGTTTCATCCCCCCGAATGTCGATCAATAAGCGAACAAACCCGAGTGTCAAGATCTAGCCCCGTTGCTGGATTATAAATGAGCCTTTTTCCCAAGATTGGGAGCCACTGATCCCCCCAAATTTTGGTACTAGTCCCGTTACCGATCCTCCACTTCAAACCCTTTTCCAAATAATCCTTTGAAGCAAAAATACTTCTCCAAGCATATGATGAGTTATGCCCCAACGAAGCCCGCATAAAGGAAGAATTTGGATAGTATTTCTCGCACATAATCCTTGACAGCAAAGAATCCGGCTACTGAATGAGTCTCCAGCCTTGCTTTGCAAGCAGAGCAAGATTGAAAATCTCCAAGTCTCTGAAGCCCATCCCCCCTTTCTTCTTTGCTACCCCCAGGCTTGTCCAACTTTTCCAACATGTGCCTCTCTCATCTTGCTTCCGTCCCCACCACAAACGATTCATCATGGAATTGAGGGACCGGCAGAGGGCTTTTGGAAGTTTGAAAATGCTCATGCTATACGTAGGTATAGCTTGAACAACCGCCTTAATGAGGATCTCTCTTCCCGCTTGAGAAAGAAATTTCTCCTTCCACCCTTCAAGCCTTTTATGTACTCTACCTCTTATATTAGCAAAAGAGCGGGTCTTCGATCTCCCTATCAAAGTCGGGAGTCCCAAATATTTATCAAGATTGGAGGACACTTGAAGACCAGCAGAGGCAGTAATGAATTCTTTGAAATCAGCACTCGTGTTCCGGCTATAGAAGATAGAAGTTTTTTGACTATTGAGCTTTTGTCCCGATACTTTCTCATACTTCGTCAACAAACTCATTACGTTATCCCACTCCATCGAGTTCGCCCTACAAAAAAGAGAAGGCTGTCATCGGCGAAGAGGAGTTGACTCAGTTTATGACCCCTTGCCGCAATAGGGACTCCCGATATTAGCCCTTCATCTTCAGCTTTTCCCAATAAGGCAGATAAACCTTCAGCACATAGAAGAAAGAGGTAGGGGGAGAGGGGATCCCCTTGCCTAATTCCCCTTGTGGGAGTGATCCGCCCATAGGGGGTACCATTGATAAGTACCGAGTAGGAGACTGACTTTACACATTGCATGATACGATTAATCCAGGGGCCTGCAAACCCTAATTTATGAATAATTGCCTCAAGATAATCCCACTCCACCCTGTCATAGGCCTTGCTGATGTCAAGCTTTATGGCCATGTATCATTTTTTCCCTTGCATTCGAGTGTGCATGGTATGGAGCGCCTCATATGCCACTAAAATGTTGTCTGAAATTAACCGACCAGGGACGAAGGCACTTTGGTGGGAGGATATCACTGATGGAAGCACCTGTTTGAATCTGTTCACCAACACTTTTGCCATAATTTTATAAAGAACATTACAGAGGCTAATTGGCCGGAAGTCAGTGACAGAAGAAGTAGGAGAGCTTTTGGGAATCAGAGCAAGAAAATTAGTATTGACAGAAGGTGGAAGAATACCATTTTTCAGAAAATCCAGAGCTGCTATTCTAACCGAGTCTCCAACCGTCTGCCAATGTTTCTGAAAGAAAGAAACACCAAATCCATCTGGTCCCGGGGCCTTCAACGGGCTCATTTGAGCTAAAGCATGGTCTATTTCTTCAGGAAGAAATGGCTTCAGCAGAAGCGCATTCATTTCAGGAGAAACTTTTGGACTAACAATTGAGAGACATTCATCCAGCCCGACCACCCCTTCTGTGGAAAAAAGCTGCTGATAATAGTCTGAAAAAGCCTTCCCCAACCCTTCTTGATCTGCCCACATCTGACCTTCCAGATCAGTAATATTGTCAATTGAATTTTGTCGTCGCCGCTGATTTGCCCAAGCATGAAAGAACTGGGTATTACGATCTCCACTCTTGTACCAATGTCGTTTTGCTCTCTACTTCCATCGAACATCTTCCATCTCTAGTAGCCCGTCAATCTTCTGCTGCAGCGCTTGGATCTCCCTTACATTGGAATGGTTCTCATTGAGCTGCAAGATCTTCAACTGCTTTGAAAGCGATTGGATGGTGCGACTTATGTTTCCATATTTAGAGGAGCTTCAGCCAGTTAAAGCTCTCTCACAAAGCATCAACTTCTTTTTGTCTCTTCCATTGCACCCTCAGCATCCACCGTAACT
The DNA here is from genome assembly GCA_028654335.1 of Alnus rubra. Classification (NCBI taxonomy): domain Eukaryota; kingdom Viridiplantae; phylum Streptophyta; class Magnoliopsida; order Fagales; family Betulaceae; genus Alnus; species Alnus rubra. Next base: position 754,165 of record JAJPGS010000910.1, read on the forward strand.
TCCCAAGCTTTTTTAACAATTTTTAGGCTCTCATCATCTAGGTTCCAGCAGGCTTCAAATTTGAATGGTCTTTGTCCTCTCCTCTTTCGAAGATTTGAGGCAAAAGTAATCCATAGAGGTTTGTGATCCGAGCTGCATGTCACAAGAACCTCTACAAAGACATCAATAAATCTACTAGTCCAATCCGGGGTAGCCAAAGCACGATCTAGTCTTGCCTTAATGAACTCCTCCGAGTCACGTTTGTTACTCCAGGTAAATTTTGGGCCCCTGTACCCAAGGTCACCCAAATTGCATTGGTGAAGCATGTCACGAAATTTGTCCAAATGACCATTGCTACGTGTGGATCCTCCCACCTTCTTGCTGGGCTCCGCAATATCATTAAAATCCCCCGCACACAGCCAGTTCTGAGGGAACAGGGAGCTTATATGGTGTAGAATTTGCCAAGAAGCCTATCTTTTGTGCCGTTCTGGATGGCCATAAAAACCAGTGAAAAACCATGGCAAATCTGATCCAGCTCCTGAAATTTTTGCAGAAATATGTCTTTGCGAATAGTTGAGGATTTCCACCTCGTTAACTTCCTTTCACAACAAAGCCAAACCTCCACTTTTACCAACCGGCTCCACAGTGAAGCAACCTTCAAAGCCCATCTTTCTTCTGATCTTTTGTAAGTACTCTTTACGTTGCTTTGTCTCCATAAGGAAGACAAAATTGGGTCTCTTTTCCTTTATCATAAGACAAAGGTCTTGAACTGTGCAAGGGATCCCAAGCCCTTGACAGTTCCAGCATAGGGCACTCATTGGGACCGGCGAGGCTGCGCCACAGCCTTCGCCAATGAAATATCGACCTCAAGGGAACCCCGATCATACCTCGGTTCCTTGTGGGGTTGAGAGTCGGGTTGGTCACTGCCGATAGCAAGTGAGAAAGCCCGCTTCTCGGGAAGTCTTCGATCCTCAACATCCTCTTTTCTGTTGGGAGTCTCATCGCTGCGAATTCTCCTCCTCCACTGTTTTTGGCTTTTTCCCGAACTTCTTTCTTCCCCCCTGTGATGTTGATCTCCTTTTCTTCCTGCCTCTCCTTGACTGCCTCCCTTCTTGACTTTTCTCTTACTTCTTTTTCAACGGAGTTGCTAGTTTGGGTAGAGAGGGGATCGGGTCTATGACTGCATTCAACTTGATCCTGTCTTGACATAAAAGAAGAGAAGTTTGAGGTGATCGGCACGTGGTACAAATTTGATGGGTCAGTTTTAACTGACTGGTCCATTGACTTTCCCAACTTGGGCCTAGAGGACTGGCCCAATTTTGAGAATTGGTTGAGGTCCATGTTACGGGGTTGACTTGGCTTTGATTTGAAAATCAAACCTGGCGTTGAGGGGTCCCCAGCTGTTTTCCTTTTTTGGCACCCCTCTCCCGCTTTAAAATCCTCAAACTTTCCTTTTCCACCCTTTCCATAACGGCCATCCTGATTAGCTGTGGGATTTTTAATTTTGGAAACATACCCGCTCTTCTTGCTTGTAGTCCGGGATCCTCGGCTAGGGTTTCCCCCTTTCGAGCCCCTTTCCCAATTAGGAGAAGATTTCCTCGCAGGATCATCCACCATCGGAGGTTCCCCACTTGCCGCCGGAGCAACAAATTTGACAGGACCACCCGCCTCCTTTTCTCCTTTCGCTCTCAGCCATGCTCCCCAGGCTTTGAAACAATCGAAATGGGTCTTCTGGTTGAGACGTTTTTCTGGGCACTCTTTAGTATCATGGAGTATTCGGCCATATCTGTAACAGAATTCCGGGAGCTTTTTGTACTTTAGCGAAACCCAGCAAGTAGTTCCCGTTAAAAAAAGTTCACGTCCCCTATCTAGTGGAGTAAACAAGTTGATGGCCACCCGTACTCGGAGGAAGCTCCCCCATCCTACATCGTCATCCGCCACTGCCACTTGCTCTACACGACCCATGGTTTCTCCAATCTTCAATCCAATTCCCCGATTCATGCAGCCCAAAGGCATATCGTGAATTTGAATCCAAATAGGGGAGTATGAAAAATCCATCTGTGAGGGTGGGGTTTTTGCATCAAACTCATTGAGCACCAAAATAGTTCGATCATAGGACCATGGCCGTCCTTCCAAGACTTTCACTTTATCACTGATGAGTGTAAATTCAAACAGCCACAGATTAGGTTTGAGTTCCTTGAAGAAAATCTGACCCTCTGCCTTCCTAATCCTCGTCAATATATCCTTGAAAGTCTCTTTGTTGAGCTTTTTTGCCACTCCCATCTTTCCAACCAAGCACAATTCTCCTTTTGACCGCAGATCTTCAGTTTCCTCATCATTGATGTGGACACCCTGTTGTTCACGTGTTGTCAGCGGGAAGGCTTGACTTGAATCTCCAAACCTTGCTACCATAATCGCCTCGTCTGAAAAAACGAGAGGGCTAGGAGAGAAGGTGGAACCCGAAAAACCCCTACACCACAAACGGGAGGGGACTACTCCGGCATCCCTTGTTCTCAATGTTGGGAGAGAGAGAGAGCATTTGTTTGAGGTTTTTGATATTTATTTATTTTCTTTATTTTTTCTAATTGATTGAGAAAATGGCTACTTGGAAGGATCATTTCTACTCTTGATCTGAAAGGAAGAAAAAATGAATGATCTTAGAAACAAAAATGGGGCGGGCTCCCCAACAACAAACTCAAAATAAACTAAATCGTTACATATATTCAAACACATGGGATCGATGTATATAAACGCTATGTCTCATGCTTCTTTTGTTGAAGTAATTATAATAAGAAATGGTCTGATTTTAGAGTACTTCTTGCAAATTATTTTGTAAGGGTTTTTAGAAAATTTGATTACAATAGTAACAATATAATTCCATTCACTAGTGTATTTTACTCTAGCTACCAAATTGTGAAAGATCATATTGATATTTCTATTTAAGTGTTATAACAAAACTAATGAATAAGATTGAATATCTATTTCATTAATTTCAGCTTCTTCAATTTCTAGTAATAACTATTTATTTTTCTAATAGAATAACTATTTTGCATACTAAACATGCACTAAGAGCATCTCTAGCAATAATAACCAAATTAGCTATTAAAAAAGTACAATTCTCTACTTTAGCTATTGTTTTTTCTATACAACAGTTTGTAGTATAAATAGTGAATATGCTCTTCTGCCTATTTACTATTCACACTAGAAGAAAAAATTATATTCTGCTTATTTAGCTAGAGACGAAAAATTGCTCATAATATTCAAATTTGACTGTTATGAGCCATTTGCCTATTCTATTGGAGATGCTCAGCATTCATAGTAGGCTCACCAAATTTTACTTATCAAAATAGTTAAAAACTACTTTTCTCTATTATGGTGAACCATTTTTTTTAAAACACCTTTAACGGTATCACCATTTTAAATATTCACTATCACTATTTTATTTAAATAATACTTTTTCAGATTTCTTTATTCTTTCTCTATTTAATTTTTTTGAATGTGTTTTTTTATAACCATTGCCTGTAATCTCTCTGTATCTCTCTTTTTTCTAATCAATCATGTAGAAAAACAAAAATTTATGTTATATGAAATTTTTTAAATTTAGTTTTGTATTTTTAATAAATAGTTCAAATATTATTAACAGTAAGTATTGAGTTGATACAATGCTTTGATCTTAAGGGTTAAAGGTTTAATTAAATTGGTTTCTAATATTTGTGAGAGTTGGGAGAAGAAAATGGGAGAAATAAAAGAAAAAAGTGGTGATGTGATGATTTGAGTGATGCGAGAAAGAAAGGAGAAAAAAGAAAAAAGAAAAAAGAAAAAAGAAGAAGAAGAGAGAAATGACAATTTTTTTTTAGTTTTGTTAATGATTTGGTGAGTGAATAGTACTCATCAAAATTGGTGAGTACTGTTTACTCACCCAATTTTTTTGGTTAAACTGGTGAGGCTGTTGGGATAGGTTTTTGTACGTTTTTACCAAATTGCCTCATCAAAATAGCTAGCTATTTTGGTGAGGTTAGAGCATTTGTAACGAACTCGTCAAAATTTTAGCAAATTTTGACGAAAAATATCACTTTTGTTATTTTAACTACCCAATTTTCAAATGCTCTAAATACCAAGCTCTTCAAATGTTCTCTACTTCAAAACAAATGCTATTTTTTTATTACCATTTCAACCAACCAACCAAAGACTGAATAAAAAAACAAAAAAAAAACCAACCAAAGACCCTTCTAGATCCAGACTTCCACCGGACCCAGCCTTCGACGACCGGCTTCTTCGACAATCGGCTTCTAGATCTACCGGTGGATGCTCGACGGTCGGCTTCTCTGCTTCTGGATCAACCGGAACCGGCTTCTTCGACGACCGGTGGAGGCTCGACGGCCGGCTTCTTCGACAATCGGCTTCTAGATCCACTGGTGGACGCTCGACAGTCGGCTTCTCTGCTTTTGGATCAACCGGAACCGGCTTCTTCGACGACCAGCTTCTAGATCCACCGGTGGATGCTCGACGGCAGGCTTCTTTGCTTCTGGATCAACCGGAACCGGCTTCTTCGACGACTGGCTTCTAGATCCACCGGTGGACACTCGATGGCCTGCTTCTCTGCTTTTAGATCCACCGGGACTGGCTTTCCATGACAGCCGGCTTTTCCTCGACAATCGGCGAAAATGAAAGATCGACGACCGGTGGAGGATGACTATCAACGACTTTCGCCCGCGAAAATGGAATAAAAAATTGCAAAATATAAAGAGACGATCGATTTGCCCTCGTCTCATCAGACGAGGGATTTAGACAATCCGCAAATCTACTGTAGCAGTAGAGAGCTTGTTGCGGACGACATTTTGAGCAAAATCGTCTGATTTTGGTGATTTTGTCTGTTTAACGACTTCACTACAAATGCTCTTACTAGGAATGCTCAATGAACTAGTCAGACTATTAATTAAAAGGGAAAATGAGTGCCCCCATTGATATTAAAAAATTTGATTTTTAATAAAAAACAAATTTTTTAAGGAAAAGGGGGTGACAGGGGACGGTAAATCGTCCCCTGTCTAGGATGTTAAAAAAACTTGAATATAAAAACTAGATTAGTAATTTTGCATTTCAAAGAGCATGAAAATTGATTTTTAAATAAAATAAAATAAAATAAAAATTAATATTATTTAATTAATTAATATGTGAAAAAACTCCACTAATAACTCCTAATTTTTTTTTTTTTATCATTTTTGCAAAGAGTTATTAAAACTTTAAAAAAATGTCAATTTACGGTATCAATTTTTCAATTTTTTTTTTAATTTCAATTATCCGTTAAAATTTTATGTTAAATCTTATCAAAATTCTCAAAATATTACCGTCTATGATGAATTGATGAGGCCTTTTTTCACTTCAGATATATATATTTGTTTATTTTTAAAAAAACTTAGCGTGGATTTAAGCGCTGTGAGCCTGTGAGTGGTGGTTTATTTGCTCCACATTAGAATACTTCAAGTCTTCAACCAAAAAATAAAAAAATAAAAAAATTCTCATAAGAATTCATACAAATTCCTGTCATTGGTTTTTAGTTCTGTATTTCAGACTGATGCAAATGACTGTGAGATCTATGTCCTATTGAACCAGTAATTTAATCCCTTAATTTTGTCCCAAATCTCTTCAGGTCAGTCATCACTGTAATAGGTTTCTATTATGTTAAGTCATTTTGCTTAAATCATCCATATATTGACATCTTATTTTTTTATACTTAATTATCCAAACAATGGGTTCTCGGATTTGCTTCTCTTCCTCTCTCCTTTCTACGGTTACTTTTGGTTTTCTGTTACTATTTCTGGTTCTGATGCTAATTTTACTCTGCTATGATCTTAGGAGAGAATGATGATTTGTATACTGAACTGTGGCTGGCATGTGCCGGCTCTCATGTTTACGTTCCGCGCGTCGGGGAGAAGGTTTTCTACTTCCCTCAAGGTCACCTGGAACAGGTTCCATTCTCGATCTCCTGTCTCCCTTTTTCTTTTCTCTAGTATTTTTTTTTTTTTGGGTAATCAATTTTTACAGCTCTAGTGTCTCTTATTACTGTTTGATGGCAAGTGAGGAACGGAGCAGAACAAACTTTTGGGGAAAGAATTTTTGAGTCAGTAAAAAGTGATAGGTGTGATATAAAGAATTTGTATAAAAAAGTGAAAAAATTTTGTATTGTAGTGGATTTTTTTTTTAATTTGAATAGTAATAAAAAATTATTGATATTATATAAAAAATGAAAAAAATTAGAATGTTTTGATGTCGATTGTTTTAGAAAAATATGAAATTTTTTCTTAAAAATGTTTATCCTGACGCACACACTACTCTGCACTCTTCAAACACTTGCCAAACAAGGCCCATAATCATACTCAATAATACAAAACAATCACATTCTTCCTTGATATGAGATATTTTAAAGGACGGAGAGGACCATGAAAAAATTTACAAAAGATGGAATACACAATAGCGTGGAAGAGAAAACACTCAAACCTAACACTTAAGGGCTGTAATCTATACGAGCCTGAATTTTTTGTTCAAGCTCTATTAATTTAATAATGAACCGAGCCTGAGCCTGTTTGCGATTGGTTCTGTTCATTTACAGCCATGCTAACACTCAATACACCTAATCTCCCGCTCATAAGGCAAAGAGATTCTGTTACACAATGCTCCATTCATAACACATAAAAGAAAGCATGAGAAAAGAAAGAGATTGCAGCTCATGCCAATAAACTCTTCATGTGAGGCAGCTCAAAACTTTCTCTTTCTACTTTCTTTTCCTCTTGCGTGGCTTTGCATCTTGTTTTTTTGCAGCTCACTCTCTTCACTGTGCACTCTAACCAAAAAAAGAAAGCAAAAATACTTTTATTGATTGGAACTTTTCTCCATTCATTAGAGATATTCAACTGCAGATAGTGCTAACTTTAGAGCACACCAGCTTGCTAAATGTGCCGCTTTCAATAGCATTTTTGGAAGCATTCCCGTCACTTGTCCATTTCTTTCTTCTGTAAGAATTAATTGTGGGAAAGACCCACTTGTGTAATTTCCATTTCCCATTTTCCCCTTATTGAATAGGAAAAAAAAACCAAAAAAAAAAAAAAGAATAAAAAAGAAGCTAATATATTTAAGAAAAGTGATTGCAAGGTTTTGGGAGAAAAGACACAAAAAAGTCGGCTGATCTTTCTTCTCTTAAAGTAACTTAGAAAAAGACTTGGGCACACATGATTTGATGGAACACCAAATCACACGCACACTCGCACTTGTGTGTGTGTATATATATTATAAAAATGACGGTGACACATTTATGAATGCGTGCGCACACACACACATATATTATAAAAAAGATGGTGACACATTTATGAATGTATGATTTGATTATATAGATGGTATGAACTTAAGACATGAAAATTTTGGGCGCGTTTGGTTTTTTATGGTAGTTGCATTGCCCTATTTCATTCATTATAGGCAGTAGGCAGGAATGTTTGCTTGGGCTGGGGTAGATATCTTTGAGAGGCAGAGGAGGAGAGATTTAGGAGGCAACTTGGAGGTTGTGGAAAAGAGAAAAAGCGTGAGAAAGAGAGAGAAGTTGAGGGGAGGATGTAAGTCTCAGAATCTTTATTAAATGATTAAATTCACTATTTTTTATCAGCTTAAACTTTTGGGATAAATGAAGATTTAACATGGTATTAGAGCAAAGGACGTGAGTTCGAACTTTGTTTCCAACACTTTAAACTTTCAAAGTAGCGATCCTCATCAATTCTTAACATCATAAATTATTTCCTATTTTAGTTAAATATTACACATATTGAGTCTCACTTATCGAAGGGAACTGAGTCAATAAGTGAAGAATGTTTGAATACTAATCAATAATTAAATTCATAATTTCTTAGAAGTTTAAGTTTCTGGAATAAGTATTTGATTCAAAATATTTTAACAAAATAAGATCTTTTGCATATAGAAACTTTTTTGAGGCCAAACTTTTTAGTTTCAAAAAATAAAAAAAAAATCAAATACTCTTTTTTTTTTTTTTTGAGAACATTTTTGGATTTTAAAAAATATCTTAATATATATATTTTCTCAGATTTTGGGAGGTTTAAGGGTTTTTTAAGATTTCTTGAAAGATTAGAGTGTCCATTTAGAATTCTAGAGGTGAATTTTTTTTTTTTTTTTTTTTTTTTTTTTTTTTTTTGTTTTTGGCGGACAAAAATGGTATTTTGTTTCAAGTTTTCTTTTTCTTTTTTAGGAGTGGCTCACCATTCTTCGCCACTGCTTTTGGGATTTTAATTTTTTTTGATAAATAATAATTCAATAAAAAGCACAGAGGGGCGCAACCCTAGTATAAAAGGGGCCCTAATCAAAGGAAATAAACGAACAGGAAAGTAAAAAATCAGCGAACGACATACTACCAAGTCTATTCGCTAACACCCACAAATATAACGTATTAAGCACATTTCTACAAAGAGCCCCCAACCGGAACCTCCACATCCTCAAAAAGCCTAGAATTTCTCTCACACCACAAGCCCCACAAAACACATAAAGGAACCTGTTTCCATATACGGTTAATAGGACCACGACCCAACAAAGTGCCCTATCCACTCAATTACGTGTGAAACTATCATCTTTTAAGGTGCTGTCTTTCAAATGGTAGCCATTGACCCGAGGCAGTAGAAACATGAACAGGTGGCAATAAACAAAATCTTTAAAACTGTCCAATGTTATTAATGCTGGGGGATTTACGCATTGGTTCTGATCAAGATGATATGTTTACACCTTTAAATCCCATGTATATCCCCATGGATACACATTTATATTACACGTAGCAGCCAATATTCCATGTATGTTTTAAATAAGTGACATCTTTGCTTTGACATATTATCTTGTAGCAACATTGTTGTTCTGCTTGCTTATCTGGGTTCATACTTGGTTATATGAAATCTGGTGTAGGTTGAGGCTTATACCGACCAAGACAGTATGATGGAAATGCCAATTTACAATTTATCTTCTAAGATCCTTTGCAAGGTTGTTTATGTTCAGCTAAAGGTACATCATCTCCATCTTTTTCTTTATACTCCATTCTTTTATTTGCTTTCAACCATGTCTTTGAATTGGGATTTGGGAATACTTTAAGTGGACCTCTTTATAATCCATTTGGTTTTGCAGGCTGAAGCTCAAACAGATGAGGTGTTTGCTCAAGTTACTTTGCTTCCAATGGCAGAGGTAAGCTAATGAGTGCTGAGATGTTCAAAGGGTCTGACATATATTTGTGCATAGCTGAATGGTCTCTTATCTTATTTTACTTGAGGCACATTTCGAAGTCACAGGAACCTGAGATTAATAGATTCTTGAAGCCATTCAAATTGTGAGCTTGAGAGTTCTGTTCTCTTTACTGGATTTGTAATAATTCCAATGTGCGCCTGTGCATGCAAGAAGATACTTTTTGTCTTTCATCGGGTGTTTGGAAACTGGAACAGACCAATTTTTTGTCCTCTACATTCCTACCACAGGATCTTTGTATTTTAACTTATGAAATTAGGATTCTAGCTGATTTTCACTTTTTAGATCGAGGTTGTAAAAAAGTTCTGAGAATTAACCTCAATTCTAGTCATTTTATAGCATTTTAAAACTACTGGTGTTGACGGGCATTCGTGAGTTTGATCTTGAATTGTTTCATCTTCAAATAATTTCCATCTTCTCCTACTACTACTGTCGGTTGAAAAATATTGTATTGCTTTGACTTCCTGCAGCAAGATGAGCTAAGTTCGGAGGATGAAAATGCTATGTCTTTGACTCAGAGAGCTAGTGTGTGCTCCTTTGTCAAAAGGCTCACTCCTTCTGATACAAGCACGCATGGTGTATTCTCTGTTCCCAAGCGACATGCTGAGGAGTGCTTCCCACCTCTTGTTAGTATCCATGTCAGGACTTTTATCTAAATATCTCATTTAACAATCTTATGGCAGACAGCATGTGTGGAAAAAAAAAAAAATTGACTGACATTTGTTGTTTGGGTTAGAGTTTAATTAGGCTTACATGAGATATTTTCTGAAAGACACCTTAGAATAGTTGATTTTGGCTTCTCTGGCATAATTAACTTGTAACAGTATGAAATACTAGAATATGTCCAAACCCATTTTCTCTTCTTCCTATTCCAATTATTTGCAAGAAATAAAAAAAATAAGTATGTTTTGTTAGTCCTTTTTTGCATTTTGCAATATTTGGACTTACAGAATCTTTTATCACATTCTCTTCCTTATGGAATCAATTGTACTTTGACAAGCTTGTTTCAAATATTGGATAAGAATCCGGCTCATTCATATGTTCTTGGTGTTGTTGTAGAACATGTCTCAACGACCACCGGTACAGGGACTGGTCGCCAAAGACTTGCAAGGGTTTAAATGGCCCTTTCGCCATATTTATCGCGGTATGCTTACTAAGCTCATTTCATCAGGAAGCATCTGTGCCTGTAATAATCTTTGCGATAATTTCTGTGCTTTGATGAATCACAAACAAAACATGGATGTTTGGGTGTTCCATGGAAATTGGAGCACTTCACTGTGATTTACATGTCATTTAAACACACAAGTTAGAGGCATTGCCATGATTACCAAGTTGACATAAAAAAGGGGTTGTTTCTTGAAAAATTGAAATACTCTTATTTTAAGCAACCAACCGACTCGAAAATAAAAACAAACTCATTTATGTGGTGAAAAATTGTCATGGACTAAGTTTGAGTCCTATCTGATACAAAATGGACCAATGTCTTAAGAACCACAATGTGGTTGATTGTACATTTACAATTGATATCTCTCATAAGTTGTCTAGGGTTTGGAGAATATTTTGTTAAAGTATTGATTAAATGATTAAATTTACCTCTTCCTATCAGCTTAAGCTTTTGGGATAAGTAGTGATTTAACATATTTCCCATACATTTTTCATACTTATAACACCTTTAGTTTTAAGCTGCATTTCTTCACTACATTAAATGTAGGTCAGCCAAAGCGGCACTTGCTCACTAGTGGTTGGAGTACCTTTGTGACTGCAAAGAAGCTTGTTGCTGGGGATGCATGTATCTTCCTTAGGTTCTCTCTCTCTCTCTCTCTCTCTCTCTCTCTCTCTCTCTCTCTCACGTCCGTGCGCAATTAGGCAAATGTTCTAGGCTTTTTTTGGGGGGTGTATTTCGTAGCATTTCTTGAATCTAAGTAGGCATTATATCATGCAGCATTCAAAATATTTAATTTGTGGAGGGAATTTCTAGTACTTTGCTGCCTTCAGTTGTTCAATTATCTCTCAGTCTGTTACATGAATAACTATTATTATTTTCACTATTACTAATATAAATTATTTTTATTCTTGGTTAACAGAGGAGAAAATGGACAACTTCGTGTTGGGGTCCGCCGTGCAATTAAACAACTAAATAATGTACCAACACCTGTCATATCTCGCCACGGCATGCAACATGGCATACTTGCCAGCGCTGTCCATGCTGTTACTTCTGGAACCATGTTTACTGTGTACTACCACCCTTGGTAAGCTGTAGTTAGACATCCAGTAGGGGTTTACTCTGTATCTCTGAAAGTATTGTTGAGCACACAGATTCTTTTTGGTAGTAATTAAGGAACCATTTAATTCATCTTCTGCAGGACAAGTCCTTCTGAATTTATTGTACCTTTTTATCAAAACGTGAAGTTAAATAAAAGTGTCTATTCAGTTGGAACGAGATATAGAATGCAGTCTGGTGGTGAAGAATGCTCAGAAAAGAGGTAATTAAGCCAAGCCTTTCTGGACCACTTGGCTCTATCTTTCACAATTAGTCCTTTTGGGATTCTTGCTTATTTCAAATTCTTTTTTTTTTTTTTGATAGATAAGCAAGCGCATTTTAAAAAAAGTGTAAGGCGTCCCTAAAGTACACTAGAAGTATACACAATGTCACCAAACAGAAGAAAGCAAAAAGAACAAAGAAGCAAGAACTAAAAAAAAACCAAGACCCACAAAACAGCCCAAGCAAACAAAGAACCCAACAACCCAAGGAAACCAGATCCCACTACACTACTTCCTTGTGCCTTTGCCACGACTGGAACCCTCATAATTAACTGAACAATTTTAAGTTTTTCAGTTCCCTTTGGCCTTTCAGCTTGGAAGTAGAACCCGCCTTCGAAGGAAGGGGGGAGGGGCCTGAGACATCCCATCCAATGAAGGAATATCACTTCAAACCTACCACCCCTCCAAAGAAAAAGAAAATAGACATACAGCATTACTTGTGCTCAAGCCCATGCAGTTTAGAAGAATGAGTGAAGATGCTTTAATTGCAGGGTGTGACGTGCAATGACTTATAATAGCAAGAATGGTTAGATTAAATAGTTATTGCTGATAATCTTCCCACTTTGAAGCATATATTTGCCCTCTATATTCTTTTGACTGAATGTCGTTGCTGTGTCATCCAGACCTACAGGTACTGTAGTTGGTATTGAAGATATTGATTGTATTAGGTGGCCTGGTTCAGAATGGAGATGCCTCAAGGTAACCAGCCCTTTTCATGACTTTCAAGATGCCTCTTGGCCCTTAAAACTGAAATTTTGTAGTTTTTGTAATTCTTCTGCTCAATTAGATTAGATTTTATATCAAGATATCTCTCCTTTCAGGTGCAGTGGGATTCCAAGTCAGACACATTTTTGCATCCTGAAAGGGTTTCTCCTTGGAACATTGAGATGATAGAATCAACCAACAAGAAGCTCACTTCTATCAAGAGGACACGACCACTTGATCCACCATTGCCTGGGTTTTCTAGCTTGACCAGAGATGGTCCGTGGCCCTCATTTATCTTCTGTTTTGAGTTTCAAACTTGGAAGGTTTCTCTAGATTTCGGAAAAGCTGGAAGATATTTTTTTACTATTCTATGTCTATATCCTCAACTGGAGTCTATTATCTTATTAATCATATTTCTTTGTCTGTTAGTCTTATTTCAGAGTCCGGTTGAGTATACAACTCGGAGACACAAAAAGGTCTTGCAAGGCCAAGAAAACAGGAAAACAGGTGCTCAAGAACTGGGTGCAGAAACCTCAGGCATATTACCACATTTGATATACAGACATTTGGGATTGGAGAATCAGCTATGCCATCCAATGCATGACCAGCTTTATCGACTTAGCAGCAACACAATACCATCTCCTGGTGGAAATATGGCTGCTCCTTGCCCCACTTGCCAATGGCCCCCAATATTTACTACTTATGCAGTCTGTGACAATGTTGCAGTTAGCCGAAACATTTCAGTTTCAAATGTCACCACTAGCAATACTGGATCTCAGGAATGCAGGGCTTCTGAATCAAGGGATGAGAATGAAGCTCCTCTTTCCCAACCAACCGGCCGTGCGAGAAACATGCTATTTGGAGTCAATTTAGTTAATAGTCACCTGGAGCTCCCTTCACCACAAGTTGCCAATTATTGTGGACTTTGTAGTCCTTGTTCTTTATCTCCAACATCTCACTCAAGTGTTTCTGAAACTATCCAGGTTTCAGAGCCCTCTAAGGATATCTCTGGCGTCCTTCTGGAGAAACAATATGAGAATTGCTTTGTCACTAGCAGGAGTTGCACAAAGGTACTTTTTTTTTTTTAATTGCTTTTATATAATGTTTGGAACAACTTCAAGTGCAAATAATACTAATTGAGTTACATGTATTGAACTTTCATGGTAAGTTATCAGATTGTGGTTAAGCAACACCAAAAAAATTGAAGTGCCTGCATTTCTAGTATAGGCAAGTAATAACTTAATTTCTAGAGTCGTTAAATGGGGACTCGTGTAGAAGTTTTAGAATGATAGTGCTTAGTTGAAGTTACGAATACATATACGTACATACATATCATTTAGATTTGATTCTTTTATTGGCAACTAATTAGGCTTTTAAGGCCATTCTTCTTTGAAGTTGCCTTAGAAGGATAGCAGTGCAGGCATGGAATCTAAAGTTGCTTCCTTACACACCCTTGTTATGGTCCAGTTAAATGTGAGGAAATTAATCTTGAGGATCTGTGAAATGTACTTTTCCAGGTTCACAAGTATGAAACTGCTCTTGGAAGATCAGTTGACCTCATGAGTTTCGATGGGTATGATGAACTCATTTCTGAGCTTGACCAGATGTTTGATTTCCAAGGAAGCTTGATTGATGGAAGCAGTGGATGGCATGTAACCTTTACGGATGGTGAAGGATACATGATGCTGATCAGAGATAATCCATGGCTGTTAAGAACCAAAACCTATATCAGTCATAATATAATATGCCTTAGGTGATGATACTTTGAGTTAGATCTGATATTGGTATGACTGGGCTAATTTGTTTTATTTATGCAGGGAATTTTGCCTCATGGTGCGGAGGATGTTCATCTGTCCAAAGGAAGAAATTGACAAGTCAATACAAGAAATTGGAATCTAATAGGGAGTCAAATTGTGGATTTCATGAGTTGCCATAACTTGAAAAAACCAAAACTTGCAGTCAGTTTTGTGATGAATTTTATAGTATCATATAAAATTTCAAGTTAATGAGTATATATATATATATATATATATATAATGAAAATAAGGATTGATTAAAGAACGAATTCAGGTGGAAACGAGCTTTAACAGATACAAAGTAGCTTGTGTGCAGTAGCAATCTCTTTTGGCATGCTGAGGGGATCTTATGTAGTATGGAGTACTACATAGTGATGCTGACTTGATTTCTTAATCTTTCTAGTTATGGGCAAGTTCTATTTGGCAAATGGATTAGTATGTGCAAAGGAATAGTTATGTTGAATTGCCTGAGTAGCATTGTTCTTGCTAATCTGGGCTCATTTGTGGATGGTGTTAAAAACATGTACTGCTTTTGGTGTAGGTAGGGCAGACTGAATTTGTCCATGAATAATGATTTTATCTTGAAGACAGGCAGGTTAGAACGGTTCAGACCAATTTCAAAATGTGCGGTTTGAAAAATATCAATTACAAAACACAGTTAATAAAAACACAATTTTTGAAAATGTAGTTAAGCCTTTAGTAAAATTGCGGTTTTGCAATTAAAATCGTAGCTCGATCTTTAAAATTGTGCGGTTTTTAAAACGCAATCATTTACCTACAATTTGAAACCGTGAAAAGTTCACGTTTTCAAGACGCCATGTTTTTTAAATGTACTTTCAAATAAGATATTTTCTGCAATTTTGTTTTGAAGCGCTTGTCAATCTTAAAATCATATTAAGACAACAAAGACTTTGTTATATCTAAGAATCCCATACAAGCTTTCCTAGTAGAGACATATACCACCTCAAAGAAAGTGTCCTTGACATGTCTCAAACTCAAAGGCACTATTCAAATCCTAACACAAATTAATTCTCTTTTAAACTTCTTTGCCTTAACAATATGGCTCTTGACCTGCATGTGTGATGCTATAACTACATTGATCACAAGAACCGCTATTAAAAAAATTAGGGAAAATTATATTATCCTTAAACTACCATTCAATTAAGGTCTTACGCAAACTTTAGATTGCAACAATATTTTTTCAAACTACAAAAAATTTTCAATGTTTCCCATGGTCATAAAAAAGACAATGACTTTAATATTTTTTTAGTAAGACAAAAATATCACTATAAATTAAAAAAAAAAAAAAAAATTAAATTAAATTAACATAAAATAATATAAAAAAAATAAAAAAAGAAGGATAGTTGTCAAACCATCCCCAAGTTATTTGGGAGTAGATCGGCCACCTCTTAAGAGGTGATCAACCACACCTCTAACGGGGTGAATCTACTACCCTTGAAACTCAGGGGTAATGGGATGACTTGGTCACACTCGAATTAAACAAAAGTGGTCAAGCCATCTCCAAAAATATTTGGACGTGACTTGACCACCCGCGAAATTCATAGAGGGTGGTCTATCAACCACCTAAGGGGTGGTCTGGCCACCCTGAACCTCTTGGGAATGGTCGCTAGACCGCCCCCAGGTGTCGGGGGGTTGTTCAGTCATTTCAAGTTTTTTTTTTGTTTTTTGTTTTTTATTTTTTATTTTTATGTTGATTGCTTTTTTATTTTTTGTTTTTTTTGTTTTTTTAAAACTTTCACATTTTTATTAATGGTATTTTTGGTTTAAGAAGGATATTGATAATTTTTGGGATAATTACCTTTTTCCCCCATGGACTACCAAAAAATGCGCGATGCCCCCATGAACTACCAATTCGACTAAAATAGAGCGTTCAACTACCAAAGACAACCATTTTCCCCCATTCCGTCAGTCAAAGGGGTTAAAACAAACGGTCAACGGGTCACGTGACCGTCACACGCCATTTTACCCTCATTTTCTTCATCTTTTCCCCCCATAAACTACCACAATCTTCCTCTTTTCCCCCATGAACTACCACCATCTTCCAACATGCCCCCATGTAAAACGGGATATGACCCGTTGACTGTTTCTTTTAACTCCTCTAACTGACGGAAGGGGAGAAAATGATTGTCTTTGGTAGTTGAATGCTCTATTTTGATCGAGTTGGTAGTTCATGTGGGCATTGCGTATATTTTGATAGTTCATAGGGAGAAAAAGTAATTACCCCATAATTTTTTATAAGGTTAACTTCGTAGAAGTATACCGAACCATCCACGTTTTGAAAGAAGGTGTGTCGAATTATCATTCCTCTTGAACCAAAATATTAAGGGAAATGCTAAAAAGCATCCCTTCATCCCCCTTCATGCCCCCTTTTTTATTAAACTAATTGATTTTAATGAAAAAGTGGTCTCTGATGTGACATCAGAGACCACTTTTTCATTAAAATCAATTTATATAATAAAAAGGGAGGATGAGAGGGGGATGAGGGTGCATGTGTAGCACCCCTCCAAATATTAATCTATCAAAAATCTTCAAATAAGGGAATTCCGTCGGCTACGAGCAGGTCCAGCCCATAATCTCACCTGTTAACTTGCCTTTCCGTCATCCACTTCCAAATTTCGAGAGAGAGAGAGAGAGAGAGAGAGAGAGAGAAAATTGGAAGCCAAAAGGAAAATCAAGAAACCCAAAACTCCAAAATCATGAGGTCACTGTATTTCACTCCACCAGCTACACCCATTCCAATCCGTAATCCTCGTATATCACTCACAAATGGCGCTCCTGAGCTGTGTTTCCCGGTTTCATTTCAGCCAATTCAGCCTCTTAAACATTCATTCACTGTTCTAAAATCTCAGTCTCATCCAAACCCACAGAGCAACGCACATGGAGGAGGAGGAGGAGAAGAAGAAGACCCAGATGCCCAAGATGCTCAAGTTCAAGACCTGAGGGTCCCAGAGCATTGGTCGGTGCCATCCAAGGCCTTGGAGGTATGACTTTTCCAATTTCTTCATAGCCCATTTTCCACTTTAACTTGCATAATTTATTCTCAATGAGTTTATTCGATTGGCTGACTTAATAATCTTACTTAAATAAACAAACTTTTGGGCTTTGTTATTCTGTCATGAGCATTACAATAAGTGTTGCTATACTGGGTACCTTAAAAAATTGAAAAGTGTTTGGTTTTATTCTCTTATGTCTCTTGTCCGCCTCCGGATAAGAGATGTACAAGAAAATGACACGAGAAACATCTCTAAAAAAAATTATGGTTATATAGAATAACCAAGATTAGCTGATACTGAATCTTGGGAGTGGCTTCTTTTTCGTTTTTTAACATTAATGATTGTTTTAGCCCGTTAATTGTTCTGGATAATTGAATTAATCATATGAGAGTTACCTCCACTTTAAGAGTGAAATACCAATTAATTCATCTAAAAAAAAGAGAGAGTGAAATACCAATTAGAAATCAGACTTTTTAAGCAAATCAGCTCTTGGACTTTTGAAGCATGGATCGTTTTTATGTTGCTGTTTGTATTGCCTTGGTCAGCTGATTTTATTGCTATTCTAGCAAGACCACCCAGCTGTTTGTTAAAATTCACATGTGGCAATAGGGACACGAGGTTTAATATGATTCTTCTGGACTGTGGTTAGTGTTAGAAAGTATACATTTATTAGGTGTGGATTTTGCTATTAGTTTGGCCTCTCCACCTAATAGCTTAAGCTTTTAGGTTGAAATTTCTAACATGGTACTCATGCTTGGTTTGTTGGCTATGTGTGCCAGGTCGTCTATTTGTGACCTGGACTTAAAATGAGAATTTTGGATTTTAAGGGTCCGTTTTTTATTTGCGGTTTCAAAATGTGTGATTTAAAAAATAGCAATTTCAAAACGTGCGATTTGGAAACATGATTTTTAAAAACGTAAGTATCAAAGACTCCATGTTCTCACTTTGGATTTATGAATAGATCCTAATGACTTGGTATAACAAACACATCTTATGCACTCACTTTGGACTCCTGAATAGTCTCATGGCTTAAAAGTACTAGACCACCTGTTCACAGGCAGAATCTCTCACCATGTCATTGCCCTTCTTTACCTCAGTTTTTTAGAGTTCATTCCTAGGTATCTTGAATAAAAGGAGACAAACATGTAATTAGTTATGATTTTTTATAGTGATTTCTTTGAGGTTTTGTACAGTTAGAGCCTGCTTGGGATTTGCTTAGGAAATAGAGCTTTTGTCTATAAAGAAAAGCTTGAAAGAACTTTTTAGAAAAAAAAAAAAAAAAAAACCCTCATTTTCAACTTACTTCAAAACACAGTTGCGGCCCTTGTTGGCTGCTTTAGAGCAAAAAAAATGTTTTTTTTTTAAAGTTTTTTACTAAACAGACCCCTTTTTTTAATTTTGGAGAAATGTTAGATATTATAATTCTATTCAACATTCATTTAACAATGCTGACGTGGAACTCCCAACCAACCATTTAATTTTTTTTTTATTATTTTATTTAACAAGAATTAATGGTTAATTGGGAGTACCTCGTCAGCATTGTTAGATGAATGTTAAATAGTGTTAAATAAAATTATAGTATTTAACATTGCTATTTTTTTAGCACAACTTTTTATGTACTAAAAACACTTTTTAAGATCCTTAACGGAATCCTAAACGGTCTCTCAAGGGTCTAGATATAATGATTTACACTTGCAGCCTGTTTTTCAGGAATCCGAGTGGCTCAGGGTTACCCTGCATAAATGGTTGGATGATGAGTATTGTCCAGAGGAAACCAATGTGGAAATCAGCAAGGTTGCTGCCAAGTCATACTACGAGTCTCTGCTACAGAAACAAACCGACCTGGGCGAAATATTGTTGAAGATGGCCAAAGAATTGGAATCTATTTCCTATCAAGAAAGCTTTCATGGGGCATTCTCCTCCGCAAATGCAGCGGTGAGCTTAATTGTCCAACGTATAGAGCAGGTCTAGTTGTTCAACAATTTTTTTTGTTTCTTAAATGACAGAAAACTTTAAGGCAGAGCCACTTTGTGTACCCACCCTTGAAAGACAAACGTCGAACTCATGCAAAGCACCCCCCACACAGATCGGATAAGACTCTGGCTTTCCCGCGGGTGCAAATATAATTAACTAACCGTGCTTTTGTGCAAATATAATTCTACCTTCACTTGTGTGGTGGTTGATTCTCTACAGTTGAATATTCTTCAGAATTCACTAGTTGCATTTTCCGTTGTGAAATCTGAAGACAGGATCTTTACTTGTGTATCTTTTAGAAAGGTCAAAAAGAGCAGGTTCGCCCATTTTCTTTTAGGTTAATCTGCTCTCCTTTCTGTTGCTCCATTTTTTGTTCATGTAATTGCTCGTGTGTGAAATCTTATAGGAGATTTGTGTGTTGATTGCTCCATCTTCTATTCCAATTGAGTCACTGGAAACAAGAAGAAAAAAAATCATTGATAATGGCTGTTTTCATTAAAATATGTACGAATTGTTAAAAGGACATTATGATGACATTGCCAGGAATATCTGATTTGATTTTGTTTATTATACAATTATCTTAAAAAATCTATAACTTTTGAGGAGAGTTGTTGCACTGATTGTATAACTAAACAAAATCTTTGATCCTTGTCACCAAGAAACAAAGAATAACTAACAGGAAAACCGCTCATACGCTACTAGATTTGAACCCACCCTCACCTCTCGCGGTGAAGTCCAATAATCAATAATTAACTGCGCGATCCTATCTCCTGCTTTCACCTTGAAATCAACGTCGGAATGGTTGAACAGTATAACCCCAACTGGACAACAATAGTTTACATTGACAGGGGCGGAACCAAGATTTTTTGCACAGGAGATCTGAACCTACGTAAATAAATAAATATATAAATATATTTAGTTCCTCTATGTGTGCGTACTTTTATATAAAGTATGAGATTCTCATATACATTTTAAAAAATACCCATAAAAATCACTTATTTTAGAGGAAAAAAAAATCAATTTAATATATATATATATATATATATATATATATATATATATATATATATATATATATATATATTTAAAAAAAAACCAATCTAATTTGAAAGAATTTTATCCATATAAAATCAAGGTGTTGTATTTTAATTTAAGCAAGAACCCTTGTTTTTTGTTTTTATTTTTTAAAGTTTAAAACTTTTTGGTCGTGGTTTAGCCATTGACCATATATAGCTATTGCTTTTTAACGGTAAAAAGTCCAACTATTGAGGAGTAATAAAATAAAATGTCAAGAATCAAGGGGTACAAAGCACCACAATTAATTAGTAGCTCAACAAGGATTTTTTAGACTCTCAACTCTCAAGGCCACCTAAATTTACTCTCTCCGTGGTCTTAGAGAGTGAGAGAGAAAAGAAGTAAGAAAAAAGGAGTGCTCGTCGTTTTGTCGGGAGAGGGAGGTCAGCCTCCCCCCTCCCGGCTCTTGTCTTGCAGTTAGTCCTCTAGGACTAAGGTGTTTTGCTTCCTCCCTGAGCCTCTCTCAGTGGAGGCTAGATTTTCTCCCAGCTTGTTTAGGGCTGTGGAGTTTTTGTTCCCCTAGCTTTGATAGGCTATGGTGGTTTACATTTGTGTTTTTCTTTTTCTTTCTTCTGTTTCTGGCAGGAAAACTCAAATCTAGATGTTTCCAGCTTGGAGGTGTGGCGGTGATCGTGTCTTTAACGGTGGTTGTTGGCCGGTTTTTTTCCAGATTTCCTCTTCACTTTTGGAGCCAAATCTACATAACTCCGTTGTTTTTTCGAAGACACGCGCCCCTCAACCGTGCTCCCCGTCATCGTCCGCTTCAGTCGCCGGAAGCTCGGGCCACGGTGGTTGTCAGTGTCCGGCGTGTGGCCTGCACGCGCCAGAGAGATTGTTGCTCTTTGGCGTGCGTGATGGCCACGCCCCTCTTCTTTTGGCCGTGCACGGTGCTGGTTGAGGTCTACGGCGGTTGATCTACGGCTTGGTGGGACAGGTGACGGCGCGTGTCATCCACGCGCCGCCGCCTCCGGTGGATTCCGCTTCTTCCTCTATTGTTGGCAACCTCTTTTTTTGGGTTTTTTTTTTTCCTGTTTTGTGTTATGTATTCTTCTTGTTTCCTCCGGTACAGTCTGTCTGTATTACTCAAATTTTATCGGAATTTCTTTTGGATAGTTGCTAGATTGGCCCTCTTTTATTTGAGAGTGATCGTTAATGTAAGAGAGGCTCAAATATAATTCTGGTAAATTTGATGTTTCTGCTCCGGCAGCTGTTTTAAGTCAAATCCTTCTGACTTTGAGTTTAGGGGTCTTGTTGACTTCCCTTTCTCTGTACTGGCCTTTGGGCTTTTAGTTATTTATGGTAGCAAATGCTACATGTTCGAAAAAAAAAAAAAAAAAAACAAGGATTTTTTAGGCCGCATTAGCTATTGGACTTAGAAAAGAAGAGTCATGAAATATAATTGTGATTCATCATTGCCATTTGGTGGGCTCATACTATAAAAAATATATTTTTAAAATGACTTTCAAATTTTTTGGGGTTGCGAAGAACCCTGTAACCTATAGGGTGGGTCTGTCGCTGGGAATCGATCACACCCGTTATAATACCCCACTTCAATAATCACATTAATTATTGCAATATTCACATGTCGCTATTACTATTCCCGACAATCAGCACAATCGAAACTATATGCTTCTAATATATATATAAACTCACCTTCTGAAATACCATAGCACTAATATAAGTGTAACTTTCATTCATACATGGCTTTAGTTCAACGTGGGTTCATTATATACAACTCATTAATGAGCGTGAGTTTCGCAACTATACATCAACAAAATGGCACTTAGGCTAACTAGGCTTAACCTTAAGTCTTCAAAAGTTAAGCCCTTATCTTGAGCTTTTCAAAAGTTATAACCCCACAGCTCTACGGATTCAGCTTCCATGCGGTAGTTTAAACTACTGCATGGGTGCTATAGTTTAAACTACTGAATGGGTGTTGTAGTTTTCCACTTAAAAAGATTTGCAAAACTTAAACTTAATAATAAAAAATTTATTAAAACTTAAAATTATAAAAATAATAATAATTAAAAACAAAAAATATAAAAACCTAGAAATGAAAAGGGGTGGCCGGCGTTGCCCAAGCCCCTTTTTGGCCAAGGGGGTGGTTGGAGCCACCCCCTTGGCCGATCTAGGGTGAACGAACCACCCCAGGCGGCTTTGGGGGTGGTTCGGCCACCCACAAAAGGCCAAAAAAAAAAGGTTAGGGGTTTGGGGGGTGGCCGGACCACCCCCAAAGGCCTTGAGCCACCCCAGATCGGCCGTATGGGATGGTCGAAACCACCCCCAGGCCTTTGGGGGTGGTCCGGCCACCCCCAAAAGGCCAAAAAACAAAAAAATGTTTGGGTTTTGGGGGTGGTTGGACCACCTTAAAGGCCTGGGGATGGTTTCGACCACCCCATACGGCCGATCTGGGGTTGGCTAAGGCCTTTAGGGGTGGTCTGGCCATCCCCCAAAACCCTAACCTCTTTTTTTTTTTTTTTTTTTTGGCTTTTTGGGGGTGGCCGAACCACCCCCAAAGCCGACTGGGGTGGACGATCCACCTCAGATCGGCCAAGGGAGCCACCCCCTTGGCCAAAAATGGGGTGGCCGGCCACCCCCCCCCCCCCCCCTTTTTTTTTAGGTTTTTATATTTTTGGTTTTTAATTATTATTATTTTTATAATTTTTAAGTTTTAATAAATTTTTTATTATTAAGTTTAAGTTTTGCAAATTTTTTTAAGTGGAAAACAGACAGCACCCATGCAGTATTTGGTGTAGTTATTGTTTTAAAAGTAACAATTTTAAAGGTGAAACTTATAAGTTCACTGCTCAGCAAGTAACAACCTCTAACGATCTCTGTGTGTGTGACTTAGGTCCATTTTGTTTGATAAAAACTCGTTTCTCTTTGTTTATTCAAAATACTATATGTAACCATATTTTTCTTCAAACATAGGGTAAAGTTTTTTCTTGATAACTTAATTGTAAATGAGTGATTTTGAGATAAACATCAATATAAATTTAAAACAAGAGACTTTTCTATCATTTTCTCAAGATACCAAATCACATTTGTATACGTACTAATATCATTAAATGCATTTGTTAACCGATAATATAAGGCAATGTTAAAATCTAAACATGTTGTGAAAATTCAAACACATATACATATAAATATTCATTCATTAAGAACATAGTTCCTCTAACTTGCTTAACTTTTCTCTCATAATCTTATTACACATTTTATTCTTAAATTAACTTGATTTCTCTCAGGATTGAGTACCAGATCGACACCACGAGTGAGTCCACAAAACTGTGACCGATTACTACACCGACAACATGGGCAAATCGAACACAACATGACTGATGCTAGATGTGATCCCCTAAAACTACAAAATCGTGACCGAGCACCAGACTAACGGCATAGGAAAATTGACCACATGACCAAGCACTAGATTAACGCCATATGTGATCTCACTGACTCTGAACCTAGAATCCTTTACCTTTAATTTGCTTCGAGCTTTTGTTAGGGTTTATGGCCTAAAATCCAATTCATTTTGTATGACATTTTGTTTTATTAAATAAATTTTTTTATTTTTTAAATTATATGAGAACATTGGGCATATTATTATATATATGTGCAAATTATATATTATATGCATGTAGTCCTTATGTTATATTGAATATGATTTAGGTGTGTTAATGAGACTTATGTTATAAATCTTATAACTTATAAATTATAGTTCGTTATCAGTAATGGAATGCCCAATTCCATTTGATAAGACTATAACATATTAGTCATGATGATTTATTTTGATCATGTGAAATGAAAACTTCTGATTGATAAGTTGGTGTGTAACAATGCACTGAACGAACTATGTGAATTTTATTCTATTATAACTAATGTCAATATGAAGAACTCAACTCAAGATTGCTTATAATATTGACTCTCAATCCTAAGAGAAATGTGAAGTAGATCTCACTTTGATATATTTAAGAACACTACTCTTCAAAGATGGAATCCGTAATCCTTTGATTTAATCAAAGCGACATGAAATATCCACTTGAGATAAATTTAATGGGAATTTTTGATTATTTTAAAACTTTGGCCAAATTATTTTAGCAAGGGGTTACTAAAATTAAATGTACTTAATGAAATGTGATTTCAAAAGTTCAATAATACTCAAGAGATTAATTTGGATACTCAAGGATTAGGAGATAGTGAATTAAAGAGATAGTTTATTTATGACTTTAATTCGACTATGAATTATTTCATAGAAGGGTCAAATGCAATTATAAGAGTCACTGAGAGATTTCAACAATCAAAATAAATACTGGAATGAAATTACAATTATTTAATGGAATAAATTATAATCAATAATAGTTTAGAACAAGTGATGAGATGACAAGTGCCCTAAGCCTATTGAATCTAATTTTATTTTCCCTTTGAGTCCATTCTCAGGTTGATTATCACCCTTATTGGGCGTGACCTAATTACACAAGACAACCCTCCTTATGGCCATGTATGTAGAGAGTGGTGGCTAGGTTTTCTAAGTCTTGCTTTGATAAGGAAACCTAATATTACTTCTACTATGAGACACAAGTCTATTTAAATGAAGTTTATGTAGGCATTAGAACCTATACTCTTGGTCTCTTTAATCATTAATCAGAATTGAGAAAAATGTTTAGATGTCTCAAAACCCTAGCTTACACATGTGTTTTGAAGTTTGGATCAAGGTGATTCAAATCAGCCCACATCTCTTGGTAGCCGACTTTGAGGTAGTATGATTCGACACTTGAATTTTTTTCTTTTACATAATCTGATGCTATGCTTTCATGATGCTTGCATTGAGATTATTCCTCTATAACTTTGAGTTATATTCCTAACAGCTTTTTATCTTAAAACTGGTTTTACTTTCTTTTCTCTAAAACCCTATTTGAAACTTCTTTTTCTTTAAATTATTTTGTACAACAACTTGTAAATCACATCTAAAACATAAATTGCAATACATAAGGTATGAAAGCGTAGCTAGGGCTCATGTCATTGTAAAACCATGCATGTATTTTATCTAAAACTTCCATCATTCCACTCTCAAAAGAACTCCTCTTTCACTATCATTTTTCTTCTCCAATCACCATCACACGACTCAACTCAACCAAAACATCAATACACAACAAAAGCCAAATACAACTTCAAAACTCCAATTAGTACAATGGAAAAATCAAGGCTTTATCCCTTGTAGGGTTGGCAATTTTTGACACAACCCGTGAACCCGGCACAAACACGACACGAAAATACAGGGTTTGTGTGACGTCCCACATCGCCTGGGAATGAGGATGTGCTTATATGTATAAATGCACCCTTTATGACACAACGCATTTTAAAGCCGTGAGGGCAATGAACCTATCAAAACTCCGCAGTTAAGCGTGCTTCTGCGAGAGTAATCCTAGGATGAGTGACCTCCTGGGAAGTCTGGTTTGGGGAGCCAAAAGCGGACAATATTATGTCATTGGGGGTGGCTCGTTACAGTTTGGGTTTGGGGTAATCGGGTTCGGGTCATAATCGAGTCGACTCGATTATAACCTGTTTGTTTTTAAAAATCCAAAAAAAAAAATCCAAAAGAAACCCTACGGCCGCATCTTTTCTTTTCAGTTTACTTTCTTAGTTTCTTTCACGCCTCTCCTTCAGCCGTTTCATACTTTCAATGGTTTGAGGTTTCAAAACTTTCATGCCTCCTTCGATCCTCAGACCCTGAGCGATTGTCGTCCCACTCGTCGATCAAGTGTTGGTTGAACGCCCTCCTAATGGCCTTTGTTGAAGAAGTAGCCCGAAACTCGAGTCCAATCCGAATCATCTGATTGGTCGCCTTCTGCATCTTCTTCCTCTGATTCGTCTTGTTGCTGTGGATCTTCTTCGACGATGTCAAGCTCGTCGATTTTGTCTTCGGAAGTGGAAAAGTCGTCGTCTTGGGCATCGGAGAGGAGGGGGTTGGACCGTTGGAGTCCACGTTGTTTTGTGAGTTGGTGAAGTAGTGGTGCTGTGGTGGTGGCCGGTGAGGCTGAGATGGGGCGGGAGAGAGGTGCGTGTACAGGACAGAAATTGAAAGGAAGAGGAGGCGAGGAGTAGCGCTGAGAAGCCTGAGATGAAGACGAAGACGAAGTCACAACAGGTTACCCAGGTCGTGTTCGGGTAACCCGGTTAACAATAGGGTCGTGTTCGGATTTGAAGTTTCAACCCGATTATTAATCGGGTCGGGTTTGTGTTGAACCCGATTGTGTATTCAGGTCGGCCGGGTTGACACGAACCCGACCCGTAAACCCGAATTTCCAAGCCTAATATCTTGGATTAGCCTTCTCTTAGCTTTGCACCAAATTAAACCTCTCACTCTCTTCTCTTTTCCCTATTTTCCACCTCTCTCACTCAGATTCCAGCCTTCTCAGATGAACAAATGAAAAACAAGTTTTCCATCAACTTTTGGGCTTTAAAAAGGCTCATGCACGCAGTGCAAACTAAGTTTGGTAAATTGAACTAGTCACTCGATCGATCAAGAATTGCTTGGTCAACAATTAAACTTGTTACCCACGTTTCTCTTTCAGCATTAAAGGCCGCATCATGTCCCACCTAACCCCCACATGTTGGCTGATACGTGGAGATGCTCTCTTGGTCGATTGAGTTCATCACTCAATCAATCGAGATCATCTAAATCTAATCTTAGCCATTCTTTTTTCCCGCTCAAAACACAATCTAACACATGGCATTACTAGCTCGATCGATCGAGACTTGTACAAAAACTTTAAACTTTAGGGTTTCGACTCAGATTTTCGGTCTCCTTAGACTTAATGCATACGACCCTTACCGTGATTGATCTAATAACTCCCAGATGTACCTTTATTTTAGTATCTTATTTCATAATTTCTAAGCTTCTAATTTTCTTAAAATTTTATTTTTCCCTAGTGTTACACCCAAGTACACCAACATCCACCACACCCTAAATTCAGCCCAGGGGTGGTTTGGCCACCCAGTCTAGCCAATTTGTCCAAAAACTTAATATATATATATATATATATATATATATAAACTTGTATATTTATATTTGTATTTGCATTTGTATTTTTTTTTTCTTTTTCTTTTATATTTTTTTTATTAAACGAGACACATATCACCTTCTAATTGGGTGTGCAGCGGAAATACCATTAAAAGTTTAACGAAATCTGGATGGAGTGATCTATTTGATAGCTATTCTAACCTTGGGGAGTAAAGTGATAACTTTTGAACTTTAAGGAGTGATTTGATAAAATTCTATATCTCAAGGATCACTTGAGCAATTTTTTTCATTTACTTTTTGCTAGAATAGGCGTTTTTGAGATTAAGATTAGTTACAATTTCCTATTCGAATTGTAGTATGTGTAACTCTAAATAGATCACTCGAGCAGGCCCGCTTGTCCAAATAAATGTTCGGGCACGTGAACCCCATTAGAAATCTCACTCAATTGTTGCTTCGATTGTTGTACAATCGGAGCATGCAATGACAAGGCATTTCAGTCCCGTGCTTGGACATTTTGCATGCATCACGGATCTTAAGGACACAATAATCAATATCCGATATATGTTTAGGTAATCATAGTTAAGATGAGATGATGGAATTAATGAAAGTGGCAAGCAAAGTCATAAGTAAGATAGAGATTTGGGACAACTTTTGAAGACCTTAACCCAAAGTAGAGAAGCCAGTCATTATCAATCAACTGATCGATTCAAACAATTAAGCTCAAATTATAATTTGAAAATATTATTGGAATGGATACCGACAGTCAAATGCTCCTGATAATTTACCCAATCAGATTAATTAAGTCAGTAATTAATTCAATAAGAAACATACTATTATTAATTTACACGTGAAGTTAATAATTGTTTGGTGGAATTTATGGTTTTGATACTGTATTAGAAATGATTGATTAGGGATAACTGCATGTGGCATGCACAAAAAGCTTCTAACATAAGGATGATGGTTAGGCAATTATTATATATCTTTTATGATTGTTGACCTCTTTATATTTTACATTTTGTCTTCCTCTTTCTTTTTCTTTTTTTTTTTTTTTTTTTTTTTTTTTTTTTTAATTTAGACAAATATATTAATAAACAACTCAAAATACAAAACACTTTTTCGTTAAAACATAAAAACAATTTCACTTGTTAGAAATATAATGCATAGCGAAATAAAAAAAATTTCAGTACTTCTCATGCACAAAAAAAAGATTTGATGAAGTTGTTCCACGTGCCTTAACTCTTGAGCTACAACATTTTCTTCTCTTAGCGGTAGAGCACACTATTAAAACAATACTCACGATACGCATAGTCTAAAGTAATGTCACGTGCATTTATATTACTCACTTGGTCATTACTAGTCAACTAATGACCAGGCGTTATGCTTGGCCATTGAAGTAAGTCGGGCGTTATTGAGGGGGCCCCATTAATATTATATTTATGTCAAATCAAAACATTTTTTTAAATAAAAAATATATGCTAAAACACATTAAAAAATATGTCCTACAATAGTGAATGAGAGGTAAGGGTGATAATTCGTGTTCGGATGATATTGAGACATGAGTATAAGATTATATAAGTCATAAACCCTAACTTGGTCTATTTAATTAATCTGGTTAAATCCCTCGGTTCTAACTCGATAATTTGGTGTTGTGTTTACAAATTGTATAAACAATTGTTAGCCTTAATGAGAGGAGTGCACCGTCTTAGCATATATATATATATATAAATAAGGGTATTTTTTTTTTGTTTTTTTTTACCTACAATGTATGTTAATAAAATTTTATATTTACATAATAACTTTTTTTTTTGTTTTTTGAAAAAAGAAAAAGAAAAAAAAGAAACGTACACAATGCCAGACAAGTGAGACAACTAGCCACTTCCATTGTCCCCCACCTCATGTGACTTCCCAAAAGTGCGCACTTTGTGTCACATAATTAACGTCACCCCACACGCTCTATTATATCACAAGAAGCACCAAAAGGAAAGGGCGTCAATTATTTATTTATTATTATTATTATTATTATTAAAGGTTTTTATCTAGTGTTCACCTAATGAGTTTTTACTAAATTTTTTTTTAACGTTTTTAGCACAAAATTTTCTTTTAAATTGATTATATCGATCGAGACCGAGATGAGATTATGGAGCTTTTGGAGGTCATAGCTTTGAGATGCCCTTTGGTTCTGTCTTTAGTTGGAAGAAATTATTCTAATCTAATTAATTAAACTGACGTATGTCTTTAGAACATGTGATTATGATATGTATTTTTTATTAAAGTATGTAATTTTTATATACAATGTTAAATTTAAAAGAAACCTTTATCCGTTTTTTAACACCCCAAACGAAGGGTATAAAGCCTAACCAAAGCTGTTTGTTTTATCCTGAATAAATAAATAAATAAAAGGTACAAACTAGAAAAAACATATCCCACCAAATAATTTAAGTATCATACCAGGAAATTATGAGTTTCCTACGTATCTTTGTGGAGATTTCATTTATGTTTTGGGACACTTGGCATGAATTAATCATTTGATTAATATAATAATAATATTCCTCACGTGTAGGTCCAATAATTGAAATTTTTAATTAAAATGAAAGGTAGATTATGGATACATAATTCGAATTCAAGACTTTTGTCTTATTATGTTGTTAAATTATCATTTGTTTCAAAATTTTAAATTAATAAATTTAATAATTTAATTAATATTTTATCGTGGTCATACCAAACGATCTACTATCATTGCATGGGACTTGTTCTTTAGGTCCCCCTCCATACCCTCCAGCCACATGCCCAAATTGGATGACCTAAGATTGATTGATATTTCAACAATCAAATATTCGAAAATGTGCTTCTTTAACTAATTGTTGAAATATAGAATAAATACTCTTTTAAACTCACATTCATCGTGTATATATATACTTCTAAGTATTTTAATTTGTAGAAATTAAGAGATTATGTAACTTTTATTTATTTTATGTTTGAAGAAATAAAGTGCTTTGAAATTGTTTCGTAGTCCTAATTTTCGGGCTCACGCTTTAACTAAATAAGCTATTATTAATAATTTTTTTGTAGCATTTCTACATGATTCAAAACGGTAAGAATCCTTCTCTATAACCTTCTTTCTTCATTTTATTAAGAAAATAAAAATAAAAACTATAATAAAATGGAAAACAATCATTTGGTGATTCAGATTAAATTTTACAGATTTATTAATATAAAAAATTACATTTTTTTTTTATCTCATTTAGATCGGTAAAAAAAAGAAAAAAAAGTACTGGTCTAGTCTGTCATGATAATTTGGCAACATATTTATGAGATAAAACATGTGATACAACATTACATTAAAAAAAAAAAAAAGAAAAAAAAAAAATTGTCCCACGATGCTGACTTGAAAGTCATAATCAGCCATTAATTATGATTAAAGTTGATCAACTTTATCTGAAGCCTGAGCTGGTTGGCAGGTCCCAGATCCTTTCATCACCGAACAAATAATTGGGCTCTATTGTGTTTAGCTCCAATTGGGGCCAGAAAAGCACTAAATTGTAAATCATGATTGAAGCTTGAAAGGCCGAGTCATAAATCTATGGGGTCCTACCAATTACAGGGGTCTTCGAAACCGAAATGATTGGGGCCCAGTGGAATAAGAGAGGTGGGGGACGATAAACATGTGTGTTTTATTATTACTTGATGTCTCCCTCAGGTAAAGCACGTGGAGGGGACACGTGTGTTCTGTTTTCTTTCATTACTTGGTAAAAGCCAAGCAAGAATATGCTACCTAACTGCCAGTCAACCGCAACTTGTCAAGTCCTCCAAGCTGCAAGAAGGGTGGATATGTTTGGCAATTTTTTTTTTTTTTTTTAAAAAATAATGGTCCTGTTTGGTAAATTCTTCTCCCCTTTTTCTCCCTTGTCAATACGGATGATCAAACGACTAAAATGGTTGGCTTCTTCTAGAAGCCAACATTTGAGTCTATTCTTTTTTTTTTTGTTTGTTCTTCATATTAAAAGGTTGAGGGTAAAATGAGAATAGAATGAAATGTTGGCTTCTTATTCCTAATTTTTTTTTTTTTTTCGTTTTCAATATTGAAAGATTGGGGGTAAAATGGGAATAAAAATAAATGTTGAATTCTTTTTCAAATTTTACTACTTTTTCGTACCGACACAAATAGGAAAAAAAATAAGGGAAAAGGAGGGGGGAGGAATTTACTAAACAGAGCCAATAATTCAAAACCCATTTCCACCTTATATCTTATACCATATCAATTAATTTATTTCTCATTTCTCTTCTTTAAACTCTTTGCCAAACAAATCCTTAACTTAATTGGATTTAAATTATCTACAATTGTAAAAAAAAAAAAAAAAAAAAAAAAAAAAAACTATCTTTATCAAATTTTTTTCATTATCTACAATTGGATTTAAATTTTAGGATTAAATACAAATTTAACCCATGTGGTTTACAATTTTACTAAAAAGTTTATTGATTTTTCAAAAATGTCAAATTTAATCTACCTTTATCAAGTGTGGTCCTTCAGTCCATTTGCCCCCTGTAAAAATAGACAACGTAAAACATTGCCGCGTGCACAATTCTTCCAACATCAACATATTCTTTAAAACAAAAAGAAAAAACAAAAAGGATGGGGGTGGAAACACCGACAATTAGGAACGAATTTAAGGGGACCGTATAGGTTATGGACTCCCCCCAATTATATAAAAGAAAAAAAAAATTATAAGGTAAAAAATAAAAATTTAGCTTACTAACCTTTATTAACAATTTTTTTTACTTATGACCCCTGTCTATAAGAGCTTATGCCCTCTGTCCTTAGTGACAATGGAGAAAGTCTTCAGCGCCAATGATGTTGTAGTTCTCTAACGACTCCCACCCTCGCATAGGTTTTTTTTTTATCCTAAAAAAAAAAAAAAAAAAAACTCGATTGAGTAAGCCACAAATACCAAATTTACTGTATGTAAATACCACTGCATGGTATTTACTGTATGTAAATACCAAATTGATCTGTCTAATCACCTGACCAAATAAGTGATTAGATAGATCAATTTTTATTTGATCAGATGAGTCTCATAAGTTACCTCTCACAATCACATGCTTAAATTTTTTCAAATTAGAGCGCTACTCATAGACAGGTGAAATAAAAGTAATATTGTGGTGGATGGATATCACTCCTCCCTAATAGGTGCACAAAGCAAGAGTCCAAAACTGATGTGGAAATACATTCTTTGACCATGTGGCGACCATGCACGTGGCATCTTGTAATTGGTTCAAGTAGTATTCTATCATTATGCATTAACTGTTCTCTCCTATGGTTGGGCCGTTGCAATAAATCAAGAGGCATGTGCACATTACATGGTGGCTAGCTAGCTACTGAAACTGTAACATCCTCTTTCGATCTGCGTCTCTGTCTGTCGATCTTCTCTCACATGGCATTCAAGAACAACCTTCTACTCTGCACTCCACTGGAATGCGAAACCATGGAAGAAATGCAGGCTTCCATGGAGAAAGCCAAGGCAGAAGGTGCCGACCTTGTCGAGCTTTGTCTCGATTCCATGTCATTCTCCCACATTTCTGAGGTTCAGAAGCTCATTAAACAAAGAACTCTGCCTTCTATTGTCTCTTTCAGGTACGTACCTCCTCATCCTCATCCTCTGTTTTTTGTTTTGTTTCTGTTTTCACTCCTCTCCCAAGCTTCTGCATGTATATTTTGATTAATTACCATGCAATTAATAAAGGAAACGCAAAAGTGTGATGTCGAGCTCCATATATTAATTCCTGATCACTTCTTTTTCGGCACCCCATTATCCCACTTTTTTTCAAATTCAATCTAAACCCTCACGCAGGGAGAAAAGAAGAAGAAAGAAAACAAACAAAGGGAGAGGAAAAAGCCCAGTAAACTGTGTTAATTAATTGAACAATAAAAGCCAACTCTTTTTTACCTTTTTCCTATTTTATGAAGGCTTATTAAATTGACATATTTTTAAAATTTTACGTGATTTTCACGTGCATTTTAATTATTATTATTTTTTTTTATCAAGGTTTATTAATTTAATCTAAACTATAGGAGATTTGGTTAAACTTTTTAAATACAAAAGTTAAAAGTAAAGTGTAATTAAGCCTTACCACTGAATAAGTTGTAAGCTATCCATTTTTTTGTTCATCTTGTTTTTGAACTGTGCATTTTTGTTAAAAAAAGAAAAAGAAAAAAAAAGTTTTTAATTTATGCATATGAAGCTTTTTTTAAAAAAGAAAGAAAGAAAAGAAAGAAATCTATGATATAGATATATTTTTTTTTTTTTTAAAGGCTAAATTTCCTTATATTTGGAGGCCACATTTTTTTTGGGCCAAATTGTTACTTGAAATGTTCAAAATGCCTTAATTTTATACATTAATTGATTAAAATACACTCCCATTAAAAAAAAAAAAAAAAAAAAGGAAGGATGGCTATGCACGTGCGTGTTACGTACTTTTTTTTTCGTGTATATATATATATATATATATATATTTGAACGGTATCTAATAATGGAGATATCGATATTTTGGCAGCTAAAAAAATGGGAATATTGAAGTTATGGAGTAATGATAATTGGAAAAGGTGAAATATATAAATAATGTTTTTTCCTCTTCGGCAACGAAGTCTGTATGGGTCAGACACTCAGAGGTCCTTCCCTTTACACTCGCATTGATGTGAATCTACCGACCCTTATCAGAGGGTTCATAATTACGATATTATGTGTGTCAGTTACTTACGAAAAGCATGTCGAGTAGTCCGAGGTGAGAGGAAAGTGTAGGAATCACATGATCCTTTGAATTGTTTTGAGAAAATTTAGGACGGGGAAATCAACTATGACATTGATAGGAATAAATAAAAATTAAATTGTCTAATCACTTATTCGGTTAGGTAGATTTTAAAAATAATTTCTTATAATTATCTTTTAAATTTGAACAAATAATTTGAGATAAGAGTGTACAAACAGAGCGGTTATAATCGCTTTAAAATCACTGACCGCATATAATTGCTTAACCGCTTTCAAAAAGAGTTATAAATAATTGCTAATCGTCTTGGCCGAAGCTGTTAATGGTCATAGGGTTTGAAAAAAACGGTTAATAACCGCTTATATATATATATTTAAATATAATTTTGAATTTTTAATATTTGAGTTTTGGATTTGTTTGTATTTGGTCATCTGGATTTGTTATGTTTTATATTTGTATTTCGATTTGAATTTGAATTTGTTACTATTTTGGATTTTAGATTTAAAACCGGACTAAAAGTGGCAAAAACCAGTTCAAAATCGGCCCAAAACCCAAATTGAAAAGCGGTTATACAACCTTGTCTATGTGGCAAGGTGGTCATTCACCTTAATTTAATTTAAAAAAATTAAAAAACTCAAAAATAGTGAGGGACCATGAAAAGTTGTATATTTAGGTGGCATCAAATCATTACTCAAATATATATATATATATATATATATATACACTGTATTCCATAAACCAATTTATTTTTTTATTTTATTTTTTACCGTCTTCTTCTTCTTCTTCTCTCGCTCGCCCGTCACTCTCGACCTCCCCGATCTCACAAGTCTGTTGCTTCCCCCTTCTTCTTTCAAAATTCCAATCCCATCCCTCCGACTCCGATCTCACAAGTCACATCACCAACCTTCAGTCATTCCCACAATCCCACTTCCATCAATTAACCCAACTCGAATGCCGAAAGTCTCTATTCGATCCCTCCAGATCTGAACCGAGAGACTCAGAGAGCGTGAATCCGTTTGAATGTATTGCTGGATTTGAACCTCTCTCTCCAATTCCGGTACCATGTCGTCAGCCGAAGCCGAGGCCGAGGCGCTCTTCTGCGCCAAAACTATTTCCGAGATCCGAAATGTGGAGAGGCCTTGACCTGGTCCCAAATCCAGTTCAAGCAGGAGGAGCTCTGGCAGCTCGTTGGCGCCCAATACCGCGACCTCATCGACTCCGCTGACTCCATCGTCCCCATGAAGAACTCCTGCCACTCCATCTACTGCGCGCACCCGTGAAGAGGAGAGAGATTACGTTGTTGTTGTTTTTTTTTTTTTTTTTAATGATTATAATAATACCTTAAGAATGCTACGGCATTCCTAAGAAACGAAAAAAATATAGGATGTTTATTGTAGGTTACTTTTTGTAACTTTTTGGTATTTTTCTTAAATTTAAAAAATAAAATTTATATGGTGATCGATGTGAGAAATGCTAAGGGTACTTAAACTTTTACAAAGAGAATTTTACTAATTGACGTGACATCTTATACAAATACAAAAATACCCTTCATCAGTTCTGAGAAAAATGGGCCAGATTCTCTTCCCATCGCCGGATCTAGTTCTCGCCGGAGACCCCGTTCTCCGGCCAAAATAGCCGGATCCCGGCCGTTCCCGGATAGAACGGCCGGATCCCGACAGGATGGACGGGATCCGGTCGCTCCCCGGCTGGATGGATGGGATCCGGTCGTTCCTGGACAGAACGGCCAGATCCTGGCAGGTTGGATGGGATCCGGCCGTTCCCCGAACAGAACGGCTGGATTCCGGCCAATTTGGCCGGGGATTAGGTCGTCGAGGTGAGTGGTCGGAAATTTTCGGCGGTATGCTGTGTTTCCGGCGTGGTATATTCACCGATAGATGGAAGGGGCATTTTTGTCTTTATGTACCGAAATATTTTTTAATTCATTTTACTATTAAACTGATATGGAGCCACTTATGAAGTTCCACATCAATTAGTAAAACTCTTTTTGTAAAAATTTAAGGGATAATTGCACCGTTGGTCCCTGTGGTATGCCATAATTATTTTTCACTCCCTATGGTTTAAAAAGTTCATGAGAGGTCCCTGTGATATGCAATAATTACGTTTTACTCCCTAGGTCAATTTTCCGTCCACAATTTTGATGGAATCTGTTAGCCCTACACGTCAGCGACACATGTCGCCATCTTATTGGCAACACGTGTCCATCTTAATAAAAAAAAATATAAATTTATTAAAAAATAAATAAACATATTTTTTTAAAAAAAGAAGAAGAAGAAGAAGAAGAAAAAAGGGCAAGCTTGGGGTGGCCCAGCCACCCCGAGCCTGCCCTTTTTTCTTTTTTTTTTTTTTTTTTTTTTTTTTTTTTATAAAAAAAATAAGTTTATTTATTTATTTTTTAATATATATATTTTTTTATTCAGATGGACACGTGTCACCATCTTATTGGCGACACGTGGCGTTGACGTGTTAAGTTAACAGATTCCGTCAAAATTGTGGACGGAAAATCGATCAAGGGAGTAAAATGTAATTATTGCATACCACAGAGACCTCTCATGAACTTTTTAAACCATAGGAAGTAAAAAATAATTATGGCATACCACAGGGACCAACGGTATAATTATCCCAAAATTTAAGTACACCTAACATTTCTCGATCGATGTGAATGCTCCAATAAATAGCTTTGTTAAAAAAAAAAAACAAAAAACAAAAAACAAAAAATCTATTTTTATTCTCCTCTCTCTCTCTC
The DNA here is from genome assembly GCA_028654335.1 of Alnus rubra. NCBI lineage: Eukaryota > Viridiplantae > Streptophyta > Magnoliopsida > Fagales > Betulaceae > Alnus > Alnus rubra. The sequence goes on from JAJPGS010000910.1 coordinate 791,065, forward strand.
ATTCTCATTCTCATTCTCATCTACATCTCCTTAATTAATCGAGATACTCCTTTAACCTAGGGATAATTCCAAATTCAAACACAAAATCAATTGCAATGTCCATTGAGCATCATTTGCCGGGCACGTTCCTTGCTAGACATTGCAGTGTTGCTCTTCTACGGCAGCTCTAGTCCAGTTATTATTAGTGTTATCCTCTTTGATATGACTTTTAAGCTCTCTTGCAGTCGTAATAGGCGTATCTTCAGCCAACCTACACCTTGGACTGCCTAAAAAACTGTCATTTTTAACGAACTCTTTCTCAAACTGTGTGCTAAGAAATTATTGAGTTGGACCATTTATTTGGCCCATTCTCAAATTTTGGTTTTAATTTGGATTGTACTGTTTGTACAATAGTCTTTGTCGATATGCCCGACCGTCGTTCTTTTGTATTGTTCTTTCTTTTATTAATAAAATTTGACTTGCCCAAAAAGAAAAAATAAAAACGACAAACCCACAAACATAATGCTACATGAATTTTCATTTTTTTTTTCTAAGCAAGATTACATTAGTAAACCAAGAAATACAAAAGGGTGGAGCACTTGAACAAAGACCTAAAAAAGACATTATAGCGCAATAAAAGAAAAAGGAATGGACCAAATAAATGGTCATGCAACAGCAAAAGAACCTAGTGGCAATCGCAAAAAGATAGAACCAATAATGACTAGACCTAAGTTGCAAAAGATGAGCTCTACTATGATGTTTGACGAGAGAGGTGCTTTAAGAGACATCAAATTTGAATCTGGCATTCTCCATAGGCGAAAAAAGGAGGCCACCAACTATGGATTGGCATAGGAATGAGAGGATGAGATCAAACTTCCAAAACATTAACAAAATGAAAGAAAAAATAAGAAGAAGAGAGAGAATGAGAAGGGGAAGTGGAGGAGGAGGGACTGAGAAGGCGTCAGTACTCAGTACGTACTCTTCCCTCCTCCTTAGGCAACACTCACTTGGGGGAGGAACTAGTAAGGTTCCTAACTAAGAACGAGAAAGTCCACACACATGGGGAAGAGGAGAAAGCCGCTCTCTCTAAAGGTTGGAATGCCACACTTGAATTTACTTGATTTGCAAACAAACTCTTTGTGAATCAATGCACTTTTGACAATCAAGGTTGGGTCCATCGACCAAAATCCCTTGCAATTTGGGCAAGGGATTGCAGGGAAGCTGGATCCTAGGTCCATGAGTTTCAATCATTTAATGATTGAGGCATGTGAAGTTAGCAAGTTCTCCCCATCACATAATCCCAAGTAGTATGGTAAATGTAATTTGTACTTTGTAATGGTTGTGCTACACTAATCATGTATATAAAAGCAAAAGCCTCAAGAAAATAGCTTAAAATCGCAACAAGTGGTAATCTAAAATACTCACAAGTGAGCCCTTTAATATATCCCACGTATTAGAATATATGAAAAATATATTATATTTTCTGTATATTCCATATTTGGTTGATAATGAAATATTCTCTATTATTTGTCTACAATACAAATGTCCATAGTTATAGGGTATAGAGTAAATGCGGATATGATAATAAAATCCCCATGATTTAATTACACCCTATATTTGATTACAGTTAACCCGTAAATAGAGAATATTTCAATATCAACCAAATATGGAATATAAGAAAAATATAATATATTTTTCATATATTCTAGCACCAAGAATTCGTATATAATATATTAGCATAAATCATAATATATTAAAAATATAAATAAAATAGGATTTCTTTGGTATTCTAATATTAATAGGTAAAATGTTATTAGTGTCCAAATAAAATAAGGAAACAAATATATTAGAAATATAAATCAAATTGGATTTATTTGATATAAATACATTTCTTATACATCTCATTTTCAAATCTATCATTGGATTTATGGGACCCACATTGGATCCCACAAATTCAATGATGGATTTAAAACTTGGTTGTATAGAGATGTATAAGAGATGCGTAGAAGATGTATGTGTATCATTTCTCAATATGAGAAATAGGGTAAAGTGTTATTATTGTCCAAATCAAATAAGGAAACAAATAAATACAAATCAAATTACATTGAGGAATCATATATTTATTATTATATATAAGATAAATGATTGTTGTACAACTCCAACAATTTTTTTTCAAACTAACCATTTGATCTATTTTCCTACATGTGAGCTCAACATATTCAATGGTTGATTTTAAAAAAAGTTGTTGGAATTGTACAAGAGTTATATAGAAGTTATAAACCTATTATATCTCTATATATAATATCAGAAGCCTTCAAGAATATAGCTTAGAATTGTAACAAGTTACATATCTAAAATCGAATTGAGCCTTTAACTTGGGTCACATATATTAAAAATGAATTGGGCCTTGTATATATATAAAATATATAATAGTAGAAACATTGAGAAATGAAATCTAGGATGCTTAAAATCTTGACAAGTGATATTTTAGGAGTGTTAAAATTGTGATAATTGGCATGGTAAATTGTGACAAGTGAAACTGTTATTTTGTGATTTAGTGTCGATTTAATTCAATCCACCCATGATAAAAATACAATAAAATTATATATCACATATTAGCCTGGACATTAAAACTAGAGAATCAAGAAAACAAATAAATAAATTAAAATAAATTGTTTGCTAGTAAATATGTAGTGTAAGCTTTGAATATGGGTAAAAATTATTTCCGTTTGTAGTCAATGAAAAGAAAAATGAGAATTGGAAGATGAATATTTAAGTTGGAAGCTAAAGGAACCTTCTTAAGCCAAAATATTCTAATGACAATAATAAGCATCAACGTACACTAAAGAAAAAATAGTTAAATTGTGCATTAAAAATAATAATATTACCTCACTAATAGTCAAAATTCAACATTGTTAATAGGTTTTGGTGGCTAAAATTGTTAAATAAGCCAAAACTTTCCAGCAATTTCATACTTGGATTAATATATGTTTAGGGCGTCTAAATCTATGACAAGTAGCATTTTATGACTGTATTTTTGTTGTTTAATGTTTGTTTAATTTGATTCACCCTACCATCACCATAGGGCAGATATGGTGACAGTAGGGTGAATTGAATTTAATGAATTCTTCTATAATGTTTCTTTTCCTTTTTATTTTTCATTATTATCACTTACGTTTTTTAGCAATTCCTTTCTACAATTTTTTCACAAAAAAAGTTATTGAAATTAAATTATAATTTAATCATTGAAAATAAGCATGAGAATTGGAAAAGAAATAGTTAAGTTGAAAACTAAAGAGACTTTCTTAAGCCCAAATATTCCAATGACAACAATAAGTATGAGCACCAAAGAAATAATTGTTAAATAATGCACTAAAAATAATAATATTACCTTCAGCATATATGGATAACTAAAATTTAACATTTTAAATGATTTTATGGTGGCTAAAATTTTTAAATAAGCCAAAACTTGTTAGCAGTTTCATACTTTGTGGTGCATATACGTTTAATAGTTGTGCAAAACTTTCACTAACAATTGTTAATAAAAGGCAGGTTGAAAAATAACCAAAATTTAATAAATTAAATGGTTTTAGGGTGGCTAAACCCGTTCTAAGTGGCATTTTATGATTGTTTGAATTTAATGAAATCCTCTATAACCTTTCTTTCTTTCTTTTTTCTTTTTTTTTTTAAAAAAACTTTTTCATTACTATTATTTGTATATTTTTGCTATCATTTTCTAAGACATAATCGCAAAAAAAAAAATAAAAAAAAATCAAATTATAATGAAAAACCCGCGCTATAAGCTAGGGATATAAATTTTTCACAAACTGGGTTGTAAGAATTTCTTCAACCCAGTCTTTAAAAGTGTTATGTGTTTCTTGAGCATGTGAGAATCACATTTTATTTATTTATTTATCAATTCTATTAAAAAAACACGTGAGAAGCATATACTATTAGAAAAACATGTGATTTTTCACATGCTAAGGGATACCTAACACTTTTATAGAGATTGAGTTGAAGGAATTTTCCTATAACCCAATTTGTAGAAAATTTCTATCCATAACGTAGTTATTTTAAGGACATAAATTTCCTAAAAATTGATTTGTAAGACCGGCCTCTAAAAATGACTTGTCCCTCAGCATGTCAGGAGCTTTTTTTTTTTTTTTTTTTTTGTTTTTTCAAAGGAAATGAACTCATTCATAAAAATTTCTACTATCAGAGCAATGTTTTATTTATTTTTTGTTATTGAACCCAAGGCCATATGGGCTGGGCATCCTATATCTAGTCCCTTCATGCCCCTCTTGCCACTCAAATCGATCCTGATCACCTAATCTATGGAGAAGAAAAGGAGATGCCAATCAACCATATATAGGCCATGCATTAGCTATATCAAAACAATGATCGGTACACAATAATAATTTGATGGGTTATTTAATTCATATGTTTTTCTTTGGCCATAAGGTTATTTCTTATATTAATAATATCAAAATATGTCAATTTACTCATTTGATAATAGTCAGCTTCTTTAAACTGGAGCTGTTTGAGAAAAATCTATGGAAATCCAAAGAGCAAATAGCACATTGACTTCAGTTTGTTTAAAAACTCATATATATATATATATATATATATGTGTGTCCTCGCCTAGTTGTTCACATTAGATAATTTTTTTAATAGAAAAAATTCAAGCCAGACATTTAAGAAATAAAAATAAAATTGCCATTTCTCAGGCTCAAATCGTCAGGGAGCTCAGGCAAAGGTGACTGCAAGTTTACCTGCTTGCAAGTTCTGAGGCTGGCTCTTGAACTAGATGTTGAATTCGTTGAGATGGACTATGAGGTACATCCTTAAGGATATATTATCCACTTGTCCTCATGTAACTGTCATAACTACCGCTATGAGTATACTCCACTTTCCATTCTCTTTTAAGATTTGGGGTCTCATTTTTCTTTAATGATGGATTTTGAAGATTTTTTGGTACAAAGCAAAGCTGAAAATGAAGTCATTTGTTCATAGAACTTGTGATATATATATATATATATATATATTCTGCTTTTGACCCTGTTGTTTTCTCCAACCGAAATGAAACTTTTTCAGGTGGCATCAGATGTTGGCATGGCTGAGCACGTGTACAAGCGTGCCGATAGCAAACTAATAGTATCAAGTTATGTGAATGGTGGGAAACCTTCCACTGAGAGGCTTGGTCATCTGATTGCATCTATGCAATCTACTGGAGCAGATGTTATCAAGCTTGAGATTAACGTGGATTATATCACAGATCTAGCACCAGTTTTCCAGATGCTTACTTATTGCCAGGTATTCGTTTATACAATTGATGTCAATCATATGATGTTATGTATTGCTTTCCTAGTAACGTTCTTCAGAGAGCGTATAAGCTTAAGATGATAGAAAATGATGAATCTAATCATTTGATTAATATTCTAACAGCAATGGCAGTTCTAAGACTGAGCCTTGAGAAAAAAAATATTTTCTTTAGAAGAATATAATGCAGCATTTCCAGTTCACCTTACACACAAACTAAAAAAAGCAGAACTGGAATCGACCCTGAACCTCTAGTGCTTCCTTTGTTTTAAAAATGTTTTCAGGTGTACACAAAATCAGATATTAGAGTTTCTCCTTGCCTTTATTGAGTTGATTACTTCTATTTTCTTCCTGTACTTCAACCAACATAAGGCATCTGCTGCTGTTATGTCCATCTCCAGGTGCCTTTAATTGCTGTTGCAGTGGGCAGTAGAGGTCTAATAAGCCAACTGTTGGGTCCTAAATTTGGTGGTTTTTTAGTCTATGGATCTCTGGAAGGCAAATCAGTGCCTGGCTTGCCAACTTTAGTCAGCCTTAAACATGTTTACAGACTTGAATACATGAATGCAGATACAAAAGTTTTTGGTCTCATTTCGAACCCAGTAGGCCATAGCAAAGGCCCTATTCTGCACAACCCTGCCTTCAGGCACACAGGATATAATGGAATTTACGTTCCCATGCTGGTCGATGATATCAAGGAATTCTTTGAAACCTATACAGGGACTGACTTCGCAGGTTTCAGGTATGCACACATTCTTTCATAAAAGAAATAGAAGAGGAGCATTCCCTTGCTTGTCTTTTAAGGTTTATTTCTTTTGCAACTTGGCTTCTGTATCAAACTTCTTCTAACTAATTTTACCACCTAGGTTGTTAGCTATTTCAATATTTACCTATACTTTCTGTTCACCATTCATAACTGGGCTTGATATTCACTCTCTAGTAAGTTGGTATAAAGTATCAAATGTTGCTTATTAGAGTATGTACAGATTGGATACTATGCTGTATTCATTTTAGTGTTCAGGAAATAGCTGTTTTCCTGGAGTTTTGGGTGTATAACCAAATTGCATTGTAATACTTAGCTGATATATGATAGAATTTACTCATTCATCAAAAAAAAAAAAAAAAAAGGAATCTGCATTTTCAATGTTCCTGTATCCCAAAAGTAAGCTTAAGCGGAGAGGAATGAGTGAATTTAATCATTTAATTAATATTCTAATAGTCCCGTTTTTGCACATTTTTGCACAGAACAAATATATCAATTGTGCTTATTTAGCAGGATCCCAGTACTTTGTTCTCTAACTTCTGGTTTTTTCCTCTCTATTTGTTGAAACTTGTAGTGTTGGAATCCCACACAAGGAAGCAGCAGTTGGATGCTGTGATGAAGTGCATCCACTGGCTAAGGTCTGTAAACTTGGTGATGTACATTACTTTTTTTCTTCTTCTTCTTGTTAATAAACTTGATTGTAAATTGTTTTTGTTTGTCTTTTTGGTATAAGATCTACTGCCTGAACAGGAAAAATAAAACTGCTAGAGGTTAGTCAGTTAAACAAGATTTCCTTCGTTGTTTGCTTTAGTAGTGCCATATGGCCCATATATACTGAAAAATCATGTTGGATGATATATCAGGGGCCGAACTATATATGTATTTCTGCTTGGTTCTTCCGTTGGATCCGTTTGCTTTTGGTCTCAATCCCCAACCAGAACGAAATGAGGTTCATGTTGAATTAAGAAACTAATTATGTTACTGTGTTGTGTTGGCTGTTCTTTAATCCCAGTAAGCCAAGTTCCATCCTAAGCGGGAGAATATGTTACTAGTCCTTGCATGAAGTTTTAGTAGATATATACAACTCGGCTAAGTAAATGGGATTACTAAAATCCAATAGCTTGACATTAACAACCATCATGCAGACTTAGATATCAGACATACAGTGATAATTCAGAATTTCAGCTGTAAGGCACACTATATATGTTTGAATTTGCTGTGTCAATTGTAGAATAATGTCTATATAAGCCTCTAAGTTGTTGTTCTTTCTGAATCAGTCCATAGGAGCTGTAAATACTATAATAAGGCGGCCCATTGATGGGAAGCTGATTGGTTATAACACAGATTGTGAGGCTTGTATCACTGCAATTGAGGATGCACTAAAAGGTACTATAATAACAAAAGTCTCATTTTCTTGATTATTTTGATAGTTGGCTGTATGCATATTTCTAACATATCATATTCTAAATGTTAGATAGTAACTATAGCCAAGAATATAATATGGCTTGTTTTTCTATCTTCCGGGAGGTGTTGAGACAAAGATATTTTGTCTTTATTTAGTTTATGACATGGTTCATTACCTATACTTATTTTCTTTTCAATACAGTTATTAATATGAAGATTTCTTAAACAGAATTACAGGCAACCTGAAAAGGATGATTTCTTTGAGGGAAGACAATGTATAATGATAGTCTAGGTAACATGATAGATTGTTGTATCAGGTGAAAGTGTAGATAACATCATTAACATATCATTTATATGAGCAGATAAACGGGTTGAGAATGGGGATGCATCACATGCTTCTCCTATAGCTGGGAAAATTTTTGTGCTGTTGGGAGCAGGAGGTGCAGGAAGAGCACTTGCTTTTGGTGCTAAAAGTAGAGGTGCTCGTGTTGTCATATTCAACAGGAATTATGGTAATAGAACTCTTATAGTCTTCTCTTTAGCATAACATTAAAAACGGATTTTTTCTCTCTAACCACAGACTTATCTTTTTCTAAAAGAGAGAGCAAAGGCTCTTGCAAATGCAGTTTCAGGGGAAGCTCTGCCATATGAATGTTTGGATAGATTCTGCCCAGAGAAGGGAATGATCCTTGCCAATGCCTCTGCTGTAGGAATGGAACCAAATTCAGATCAAACTCCTGTTTCAAAGGTTCTATCTCCCTCATTATTTAGTGTAGAACACATAATGACCAGAGAAGGGATTTATTCTCTTCCTTATTTAGTCTAAGTTTACTTGTCCACAACTCATAGCCTCTATATAAATAGAGCCCATTGTATTATTACATACTTTAATACAAGATGTAGCCCTAATGCTTCATCGATCAGTCTCTCTTTTTCTGCTTCCGCTCTCTTCTCTCTTTTATATTATATTTCCCATCATATATTTCTACAATATTGATCTCATGTCATGCTTGTTTAGGAGGCCTTGAGAGCATATGAGCTGGTTTTTGATGCGGTTTATACTCCTAGAAATACGAGGCTCTTGCAAGAGGCTACAGAGGTTGGGGCCACTGTGGTGAGTGGAGTTGAGATGTTCATCAGGCAGGCCCTTGGGCAATTTAGATTGTTCACTGGTGGCTTAGGTACCAATCTTCCTCTTGAGACAAACCATCACTCTCATTTGTCTTTTTTGTTATTTTAACTGTAACAAGAGCCCATATGGAACCTAAATTTTGCTTGTACTGCTTAATTTGCAGCTCCAGAAGATTTCATGCGCAAGCTTGTCCTAGAGCAATTCTGATTCTTATACCCAACCATGTCGAGAACAAATGTGTGTGGTATCAATTCCTTCATTTCATCTGCTATATTAAAGAAATAAATCTGTGAAGATGCTTGGCTCAGCTTATATGGTATGTTTGAGGTTGTACTACTTCAGCTTGAACACCTTCACCGGCTTGTCAATCCAGAGACCTTCCATTCCCCCTCTCTTTGAAGTTTGAACGTTACTCCACTGGATCAATAAGTGCATAATTATGCACTAATTAAGTATTGCAAATAAAAAGAAAAAAAAGAAGGGTTTTTCACTGTATAAATAGAAGCTTGAGAAAGCTTTTGTGAAAACTGTTTTTGGCAGTGTGTAGCATTAGAGTGTTGCAACGTGTAAAAAAATGCTATATGAAAAAATAGTTCTTTCTCTCTCCCCTCTGGTTTTTTTGAGTATGACGAGGTATTTAGACTCTGGATATTGTGGGTATCGTTCTAATAGCGTGCTCCACCGCCGGGGAAGAAAATGCTGGAAACTCAAAAGCTAAGACATGTGGAGCAACTTCAGCCAGATTCTATATCAGTGCAAAAGAGGTAGTGAATCTATGTTTCCGTTATGTATTTATTTATAACGGATAAAATAGAAAGTACGAGGCTTAGGTTCCGACCAAATATATAATCAATATTTTGGACTTAGCGGGGTGATCCAAGTTTATTGTATCACTTGAGTAATGATTGTTTTGAAAGGAGCTCAGTTTCATGATTGTGCAAGATAAGATCAGCCGGTTTCATGTTTAGTACTTTCATTGTTGAATAAACATATGAAAGTTGTATATATACATTCTTTTACTGAGCTACTTGTAGTGCTGCTTAATGCACCCTTTTTATGACCCTTTTATTATGATGAGATCTACTGCATGATTTTTTTAAGTGCACAACAAAAATCACCATTGATATATCATATGCATATAAACCCATGTAAACTTATGGTGATTTTTACTGTCACATCAAAAAAGAAAAAAGAAATAAAGCACTTGAAAGTACGTGTAGCATTTCTCTTTTAAAAATAAAGAACTTTTTAAAAGGAAAGTGTCAGGCTGAAATGTGAATTTGCTAATCATAGCTAATCATAGAATCGTCCTTGCACTTTTTACAGCAATCTTTGCATCATCAATAAGTTGTCCATATCGACTCCAACAACGTCATTCCTTTAGTAAATCCTGCACTATTTCCAAAGCATCCCCTTCCACTATAACATGTTGAAGCTCCAAGTCTCTGCTAAATTCCACGACCTCCCAAGCTACAAAAGCTTCAACGACTGTCGAATTAAAGATGTAAGACTTTGAGGAATGCAGATGCCAACACGTTAATATTAGCATAAGTTTTCCAACTAACATTCTCTACAAAATCAACTTCACCAGCTTGTCTATTTAGAGACCCTCCTCCCCATACCCAATGAAAAAGTACGCAAGTTTGAGGCTGGTAAGGTTATAGATAGGTCCCGACCAAAAAATCTTGCTTAAGGAGATGAGCTTGGTCGGGTAAGCCGAGTATATGCTACTTCCATAGCTGCAAAATTTCACCTTTTAAATTTTGAGGGTCATTTCAATCATCTCTTCAAAATGATCTCAAAGGCCATACAAGAATAAATATACTATAAAGGTAGAATGCTTGGACTTGTAAAACAGACTCACTCAAGAATGAAGAAAGTGGATGTCGATACATTCATATCCTTTCCTGCTTCATGCTGGCAAAACTTGTTTATGTAGTTCTTTTTTTTTGGTACCAAAGAATATTTGAAGACTAAAACTTTTAGTGTTCTTCATCCAGTGCAGGGAACCCCAAACTCTTAAAAGATGAAAAGCCTCCATCTACCACCAAATTATGCCCGCTAACATACTTGGCATCATCAGACACAAGGTAGAGTGCAGCATTAGCTACATCGTTGGGTTCACACTTAGCTCCATTCAGGACACCAGCATTATTAACCATTTCCATAATCCGTTGATCATCAACACCAGGGAAAATCTGACTCATTTCGTCCATTACAAATGGAGTTGGAATGGCAAATGGTGATATGCAATTCACCCGGATTCCATACTTGCATAACTCTGCAGACAGAGACTTAACAATGCCTATAACAGCAGACTTGGACACAGAATATGTGTGCTGTGATAGTCCCCCTATCAGTCCAGTGACACTAGCTGTACAGAGAATTGAGCCTGTTCGACGTGGGATCATCACACGTGATGCATGTTTGATCCCAGCCATGACTCCCCGGACGTTGATGTCCATGACTTTATCGAACACTGCCAGGTCAAGGTCCACGATGCTTGGGGGAGTTTTGCAAGGCACCCCAGCATTGTTGTACATGATATCAAGTTGGTTGTGCTTAGAGATGGTAAAATTAACTGCATTGGATATGTCAGACTCTTTAGTGACATCACAGGCGACAAAAGTAGCATTAGGTCCAAGCTCTTCCACAGTTTCTTGGCCAAGTTGGTGTTGGATATCAGCAATAACAACTTTGGCACCATTGTTGATAAATTTTGTTGCAGTTGCCTTCCCTATGCCACTCGCTGCTCCAGTTATTAATGCTACCTTTCCTTCTAGCTTGCTGTATTTACAACATTAGAAATAATTTTAACCATCGAAACCTATCTCAACTCGGGTGAATTCATAAACCAGAGAATTTTGGAATATTTAATGGTGCAATGTATAACATTTTATCGCATTCACAAATTTTGTTTTTTGGTAAGAATGTTTGGTTAGCATAACTCTGGAAGACAGATTAAATGTCATGAACTCTGTTTTTTTAGACTAGCCATTGTTTATTCCTAACGCACCTCTATCTTTACCTATAGGGGTGGGTGGATACAAAACTGCATGATTAATTAAATGAATGAAGGCTGCTGCCTATAACAACTCATAGCCATAGATACAAATTTCTGATCAAAATAGGCATTCTCTATCCTACACAATTAAACAATCTAACAATGTGAGGAAAAAGTGGAGAAGTGCCAAATGACAAATGAAACAAATGTTAATCTTAGATGTAAGTGCAATTGGGATGATATAAACCCAATTGAAAGAAAAAAAAAACCCAGCTAATATATATAAAATTTAAAATGAAGTTAGTAAAAGGAAAAGTAAGCTTGACAAACCTTCCAGTCTGGCTTGACAATAACCTGTAGAAGCTCTGAGCGAGCAAACTTCTTGACATGGAGACATTTTTGCTGTTTAACAATAGGAACATATATATAACGAATGATTCAGTTCAGCATATATAACTAAGCAATAGAACAACCCAAAGTAAAATCATTAAATAACGGCTACATAAATGGGGTTCCCTCATCTTGATCAATGTGCAAATTGCCAGCAATTTTTCCATTTCAATAGCCCATAATTGAGAAATGAACCCTCTACCCACATAGACAAAAAAAAGAAAAAAGAAGAAGAAATACATCAAAATGGGAATCTGAAATCAAATCAGAATTTTTTTTTATGCCACAACCCCCCCCACCCCCAAACAGCAAAAAATAAAAAAGATTTGATTGAACTTGAAGGAGGAAGAAACAAAAGCGGAACCTTCAAGTACTAGTTTGTAGTGAGAAACTAACCTTTGTCCAATCCTGAACATACTTTCCTGGCAGAAGGTTATTTTCGGGGAGAGAGAGAGAGAGAGAGGATTGTGTATTTGTGTTTGAGCTTTTAGCTGAGTTCCCCCAACAAGCACAACGTGGGAGAGAGCCTTAAAAATGGACAGCAACGTGCCCTATACCCACCAATACCTGGACAGAATTATTCCCTTGCAAGTTGCAACTTCTTGAATTGGACCAGATGTGCAATAATTTTTTTTGGAAGGACCGCCTAGCTAGCCCCCTACAAAGGTAAAAAGAGAGTGATTATATCGACCCGGGACGGAGTCAGAAGTTCTTATAGGCAGGGCTAATGGCCGAAATGTTTTTTTGTAGGAGCCAAATAAACTAAATTTTTATTTTTACCTTATATTTTTTTTAATTTTTTAGATTTTTATTTTTCCCACCTTTTAAATTTTTTTTTTTTAGGAAATTTAGGAGGGGGGCATGGCCCCTGCCAGCCTCCCCTCCCTCCGTCCCTGACACCAACAGCAAAACACAGAAAAAGGGTTGAGCAATCCAACTATAAATCTCGATACAACCAGATCAATGCGAGTAAATTTAAATTAAAAAGAAATGGGTCAAATCAATGACACTCCTATATATTTGTAGCACATGCGCTAAGAAAATTGCCACCAGTTAGGATGGTATGAGATAAAGATGAGTGATTGGTGCACAACAGTTGCACCATTCTAAAGACATGAGATGGGTCTTACGTGAGACTCATGTAGTAAAACTCAACTCATGTTTCTAAGACATTGCATAACTATTGTGCAAGAGTTATTTTCTTGAGATAAAATACCAGAAATGGCACAACTAGAAAGTACATACAAGAGAGGGCACGAACGTCAAAAAGTTCATCAACCATTTCCGAACCCCCACAACTGCAAGGAGGGTACCGATGGAGGTGGGATCAAAGTCACTGACTCAACCTTGGACTTTGAAATCTAACTCCTTAATTGACTAGGAGATATACTCTTTATTGGACTCTAAAAACTACCTACTCTTGGATCATTATCCAGGATTACATCGAATTCTTGACCCATATGTTTAGAAAATAAAATAGCTAGCCAAACAACTCGACTGGATCGGATTGCTTTTGGAGGAAGGGATCAACGTGGAAGCGAACAAGGAAAGCCTATGCTTCACAGTGAAACGGTTGCACTGAAACAAGCTGGGCTTGAGTCACAACAAAGGGACCCCCACAACGATGTTCTGAAATAAGGTGCCCGGACGAAATGCATGATTGGGACATTGGTAGAAAGAGCCTTTAGAGACATAAATTACAAGGAGATAGTAGAAAAAAGAGAAAAAAAGGAAAATATAAATTACAAGCCCTTGGGGGTGAATGTAATTATGTAAGGCTCGGGTATTACTTTGTAGGCCTTACGATGCTTGATATGTCGACTGCAAACTCGACACAAACACAATACAATATTAGAGGGTTAAGGTTAAAACGGTTTGACCCAATTAGATAAGATTAATAAACAGGTCAAATTGGTGTCGACCTGAATAATCCGTACAATTAAATTATATTTTTACCCTTATAAAAACTAGAGTATATAACTACATTTTCTTAAACGCTCAAGTTTTCTTGCCGCTTTTAGTTCTCTTTATCTAAACCCTCTAACCCATATAATCAAATTGATTTTTTTTTTCCATGAATCTAGTTGAGTGTATATAATTGATATAATTTATGCTTATAAGATATGAAATTATGTTAATAAGACCGAATCAAGTATTTGTGACACTCAACCCAATGCGATATGTTTATTAAACGAGTTATGCGACTTGTGTCGTATCACCCGTTTAGTTAAACACGTTGTGTCCATGTTGAGAGGTTTGGCACGATTAATTAAATGAGTCATTTTTATATTGACCCATAAAATTGTATACCCATAACTCGACATAACACGAACCCAATCTATAAACTCGATTTGTCAACCCTACTACCTTGACACGCCTAACTAATGGTGATCATGGCATCGGAGGGGGCGTGACCGTGATGAGACTTGCCTCCTCGGCCAAAACAAGAGCAATTGGGGTACCGGGGACTCATACCCTAAACCATGTCTTGATTATATTTATTAGTATATGGACACATGAAGACAATGTCGTGTATACAACTAGAGTATCTAAGGCTCAAATCCAAGCGCACTAATGACCTTTGACCAAAGCGGCAGATCTAACAGCATTAAGGTTAGCTTGGGAATACTTAAACCCCAGAATCATCAACCAAAGGAATACCTGAATGAGATGCAACAAATAGAATTTGTTTAGAGACCTCCTTCAGTTGTATGGAGATTATTCTGCCATGAGGTATAGTGGTCGTTCCAAATATTGTAAAGGTTAATATTAACAAAGATATTCTGCCAAGTAACTGCTTTAAGAGTATAATCTTTTGTCCCTTGGAATTGTTCTTGGAATTGTTCTGCCTAATAGGTTTCCAAATTACATTATCACCAGCTAATTTACTTGGAATCTTGGATACCTGGCAAATTACAAAATTCAGTATCATGGTAGCATTTTTAAAAAGGTTGATACATTTATACTCATATCTGCAAAAAGTTTATCTCATGCAAAAAGTTCAAAACAACTTTGTTCAAAAGTATGATGAACAAGGAATCTGATTTGTTGAACTGTGATTTCTTACAAGTCAGTCTCAAATTTACTAACCTTAGATGTTTTTTGTAAGTTAGCTAGCTTCTGGTGGATACTCAATGAGCTCATGTTCTTATGACTTCTGTTCAATGAAGATTTGGTTGGAATAGCATATAGTCCATTATATGATTGTCAACATTTGTGCATAGAAGGTTTTGAGTTGAATCCTTATGAATTCAATATGAAGATTGAATGGAAACAGATGTACAAGAACATTGTGCACTCTCCTGCTTAATCCTGTATGTCCCTTGAATAGCTTTTGATAGATACAATTTTCCTGTTCAGAAAAACTATTGAGTCTCTAAATTAGAAAAGAAGAAATGCTAACACAATCGCATATCAGGAAAGAACAAGACATATGGACTACTTGTTGGCAATGAAAACAAAATTTCTACTGAGTTTACCAACGTAAGAACCAATTGAATGTTAACAGATTATGTAACTACAAAGTCATCTTATCAGTGAACTAAGGAACATAGTAGCAAGGAGCAAGAAGAAATGAAGCCCTCAAAGTGACCAGCTCTGATTTGAAGACACTTGAAAGAATCTTGGTTGGATCCATACCCCTGTGAGGTGATAGTCGGGTTCTTCATCAGCCTCAATGTCCTCACTAAAAACAATAATGTCAATGCCATCATTCCGTACTAATGTTCCACAAATAGAAATGGAAACATCTTCCCCCAGTCCCAATTTTTTCTTCATGTCACTTCTCTCAAAATGATTATACTTACAAACAACTGTTGGTAAGCGTTTCCCGGTAGTAGAATTATCTTCCGGGACGATAGTGTACCTTTCACAGCTTTTGTCTTTGACAGAGAAGGTAACTACACCTTTTTTTTTGTCGAAGAAGTGGAATTCTTCATCTTTGTAAGTGGCCATTCGAAGTGCACTCAACTTATATTGGATGCTGTCAAGTTTTATCCTAGTCCATGTATCAGCCCCACGGTAAAGCACATATAGCTCCAATCCAGATTTATGATCACGATGCATGGCAGCAACAATGCATTCAGAACTAGTGGGAGGAGATGAAAAGGCTGAAACATGTCCAGAAAGATACGAATGGGGGAACTTGGGAAGATCTATTTTTGCATGAGAGAAGGGGCAATAAAAGAACATTGAGCCTTCTTTAAATATAAGTAGCCATCCTTGGTTTGATGCAAGGCAAGTTGCTTCTTCCAATTCTGGGATGCTCATCGTGTACCTTCTTTGGGATGTGTTGTACAAATGGCATTCTGAACCTTCTTCCCCATAGAATAGAAGCCAAGGTTCAGGATTGGATGTGGTTTCGATCTTCGCTGAAGCCGCAGAAGAAGCAGCTTGCCAAGCCTTACAGACACCACGGAAACTCAGAAGCTCGATTATGCCTAATCGATCAGCAATTAGTGATAGAAGTTGTGGTGGCAGATTAGACCAGGGTCTTGTTACAACTTCTACATTGTTGGTGTTTATTTCAATTTCACCATAGTTGATGCAAGAAGGTTCTCTGCGCATATCAAAAGTTGTAGAAACATTAACAGTAAGAAAGAAAAATACAGAAACATATAAGCATTGCAGAGGAAAAAGGTAAATGAAAAAACAAACATGTAAGTATAGCTATATTAAACTGAGATTAGTCTCTATGGATTCTTGAATTCCCCTGACATAATGAAAAGTGAGATATAAATAAACATGTTTGCACAAATCCTGAATAATTATGAATGGAATTTGATAGAAAATAAAGGGAAGGAGAAACAGAGAAGGGAAGAAGAAGAAGAGAAGAACACAAGGTAAAACTAAAGACTACATCTTGCTGATTTTGATTACATTGTTTGGCTACAAATACACTAACATATAGACTTAAGAAAGGGTAAAGACCAGAGTACAAAGGGAGAAACTAAGGCTGATTACATGGAGATATGGGTTGAAGGTATGGTAAGAAATCAGAGGAGAATGGCTGTGCAGACTGGCGTGGGAATGGCTGATGACTTGTTGCAGAGAGGATGGCTTGTTGCAGAGAGATCTTCTTGAAGTGGTGCTGCTGATCTGGCATGGTGCAGTGGTGCAGAGATCTGTGCTAATCTTATTCTCTAACAGAATTAAGTGTCTTTGTCCTGATATTTCTAGTTATAGGCAACGGACTCTTGTAGCAACCTCAAGTTCATACACAGATTTGCATAATTTTCATCAACCACGATTACCTCAAACCCTAAACCATTCTATATAATGGTACTATGAAAATTTATCAGGAGAAAGCAAACATTATCTTGCTCAATGTAATTATATAGATGAGTAGTGACTTAGAAAAGTTTAAAATATAAAAAAAATAAAAAAATAAATAAAAAATAGAAATCACTTACAATAATGTGAACTTTAACATAATGCTTAAAAAAAATTTATGACTAGATTAGGGGTTAGGATTGAGGTCACCCGCAATTTTTTGGAAGTATGGGACTGAATTTCTAAGATTCAGGTTGTTCATTCAAAATGAAGTAGAGACACGTGAGCCTTAAAAAATAATAAAAATGCAAAATAACTAAAGGGGTAGCCGAAACACTCTTTAAGTTGGTCAGCTACTCCATGAGGGAGTAGTCAACCACCAGTCTACCCTTTGAGAAGTTGGTCAGCCACCCCGATGGAAGTGGTCAAATCCCTCCCCCCCCCCCCGATGGAAGTGGTCAACCCCACCCCTTGGGGGTGAGGGGGTGGTTGGCCACTTCTCCCCCTTTGGCAGGTCGACCCTCATCCCCATGAGAGTGGCTGGGGTGGTCCGCGTACCAGTAAGAGCACTAGCAGCGGCTTTTCTTAAATTTTCTTTAAATTTAGGGAACCAAACTACTTTTTCTTCTCTATTCAAATAAACTCTACAATAGCTTCTCTTATTATTTCTTTATACCATTTAAATATTCTTTCAAATCAATGCTAGGGGAAAGAGAGAGAAAGAAAAATCTTTTTTTTTTTTTTTTTTTTTTTTTTATAATAAAATAAGGATAAGGGAAGCTAAAGTGCTTCCCTTGGTTTAGGGAACACCAAGGCAGTTTGCTACATGTGGGTTTTTACGAGTTTTCTCTACATTTAGAGAAGAGAATATGTTGCATCTTCCTTTAGTTTTATATTAAATTTAGGAAACCAAACTACTTTTTACTTCACTATTAAAAAAAAAACACTCTACAATGACTTCTTTTATATTTCCATATACCATTTAAATATTCTTTCTTCACTCTTTCTTTTATTTATTTTTAATGATTACTTTTTTTCTTTTTTTTTTCTCTTTTCTTTTTTATGCCCACCACACGGCCTGTGTCTCTTACAACATTATGCCCACCAAAGCAGCTTGGTTTCATTGCAAGGCCAGAGATTTCTGTTACTTCAAGCCTCAAGGCCATAGATTTCCGTTGGAAGCTACAGTGTTTCACTTGAAGCTCGTATTTTTTCCGTTGAAGACTTTGGAGCGGAAGAGAAAGAAAGAGGGAGAGAGAAAATGCTAAATAAAAAATATTAAGATAAGGGAGAGAGAGAAAAGAGATTTTGTCAATAAAGAAAGGATGGGGTATGTACAGTGTTTATCTTTAGGGAAGGTGTAGGAATTACTGCCCTGCAATTCGATTCAGGGAATCTCAATCCGAGTTCATTCTTGTGAAGAATTTTGGTTGATCCTTTTTATAATCTGATTTTTTTTTTTTTTGTATAATTTTTGGAATGTAATTTTATGGTAAATGGTGTTTGTGGAAATGTATGAATGAAAATCTATAAAAACATAATAATCCTGTGTGATTTTTGAGCTAAAATTACATGATCGAGACAGCACTAGCTACAGTCATATCCATCAGCAATCAATTTGAGTATACAGTGATGTAATCGAAGACGACAAAGATTCTATGTAAGCACTAGCTACTCAACGAAAACTTAGTAATCAATATATCTTTTTCCTTTTCTAATGAAAAAGCCCTCTGTTTCTTCTCTAATTTTTCAAGCGAACGTTGCTCAAAAAAAAAAAAAAAAAAAAAAAATCAAGAACCTTTCATTGACAAGCAAAAAACTTGTTGATCTTATCTAAATTACCTTTGAGGTTTTACACAAGAAAGGCCCATCCCTTTTCAGAAAACACCTCTTTTTCTGATGAAACCGTCCTCTTTTTCTTTTTAGATTCTTAAAGCGCAAGTTACGTAAAAGAGACACATATTACATGAACTTTAACAATGGAATACTATGAGGAAAACAAAGAAAATGACTTTTTATCAAGCAAGATCTTACCTTTGAGATTTTTCGAAGGAGAGTCCCTTCTCTTCCATGAAAGCAGGCTAGGGCCGAGGGCGGTGCAGGAACTCTGAGAAGTTTTTTGATGCTTTTTTGCTCTTTTTGCCTCCAGCATTCTTCTTATATACAATCCACTGCGTAGAACGGAAAATATTTTTGTTATAATATAATTTAAATGATTAATTGTTTTTTTATTAATTAAGCTTTTAAGTTGAGTGGTTATTTAAAGCGATGAACTCCGTTTGTTTTTACGTAAAATATTTTTCGTCGTAAAATATTTTTGAAGAAATCATTTTTTAGAAAAAATAATTTTCTTGAAAATATTTCGGGCATTTGGCTCGTACGAAAAAATCTTCAGCGGCGTAAAACATAATCAGGTAACCGCCGCTAGAATCTGGCAATGTCCAGCTGCAATCGCCGGATTCTGACGAACCATATCCGGCCAAATTGGCCAGAATCTGGCTAGTGTTGCCCGAATCTGGTCCTATTCCGGCAGAAATTTCCAAATTTCGACCAAATTGGCTAGAATCTGGGAACGTTGTCGGATTCTGGTTGAAGTTGCCGAATTTCGACAATTGGATACAAAAATTCAAGGATTTTTGACTGTAGAGTCGGGTTAACAATAAACTTTAATGCTTGACTGTGGCAGATTCTCATAAACGTACATGCAAAAATGAAGAATTTAAATTTGAAAAAGCGATTTATGAATTTCGAAACCTATATTAAATTGAATCGTGAAAATGTATTCTTCAAATTGTACTCTTAATTAGTAACCCATATTGGAGTTAATTTGCCTCTAATTCAAGTAGTTAGATAAGTTAAAATCCTAAAAAGTTTTTTGTTTTTTTGGTTGTATAGAAAGATGTTGTATATACTTTTGTACAATCAAATTAATTCTTCGTTAGATCCGATCCTATCCTTCACCTTATGTATTGTTGTTTATAACGATCACCATTGTTGTTTGGCACTGCAATAAGCTAATCAAAGACTATTCAAAATCGTTTTGAAATTCAAACAGTCTAATAATAAAGAATTCTTATCCATGCTCACTAAGGATTTCTATGATTGTGATCCTAATCATGATGAGCCAGTGAGATGCACGAAGGGAGAAGATAACAAAAACCACAAGAAGTCAACAACAACAACTATAAAGCTTCAAACAAACCTAAAACAACACAAACAAATGAATTCTGCTACTACCTTTCACCAGTTTCTGCTAAATTGAGAAACCCTAGCCTCTCATGAAGAGATGAGCAATATGGATGGAGAAAGAGGAGTTGAGAATATATATATATATATATATAAAGTGAAACTCAACCACTGGAATTAATATTTTTTTTTTAATAGGGAATCAGCCACGACGTAGGAGTGTTAGTTTCACTACTCCTCCATTAACACCTCTTCATCATTTTCCAATCTAATAATTCGATGGAACACCCAATTGGGACTTCAATAAACGAACACATTCTTATTTTCTATCTTTTAGAGGTAGTAGGTCATTTGGTCTAGTGATATGATTTTCGCATTGGGTGCGAGAGGTCCCCAATTCGATTCTCGGAATGCCTCCCAAAATGAATCAGGTTCAATTGCTTTTTTTTTTTTTTTTTTACCAAATGTGGTGCCTTTCTTTCTTATAAGGAACAACGCCTCTCCATTCCAGGGGCTTTATAGTTGAAGGACCATAGGTTTCAAGGTAATACGTTAATCGAGCTAAGGCTCTAACGAGAGGAGTGTAAGAGAAAAATATGGAAAAATACAATTTAACCCCCTAAACTACAAAACCTTTGAAAAATGCCAATTTTGGCAAAATATCTCCATAATACCCCTACCATGTGTCATTTTTCAAAATTTTCAATTAATTTTTTTTTTGACAATAATTCAAAAAATATAAAAAATATAAAAACAAAACTAAAAAAATTTAGAAAAAATAAAAAAAAATAGAAAAAATTAATTATTTTTTTTAAAAAAATTAAACTAAAAGAAACTAAAATTTTGTTACTTTATATATATATATATATATAGCGATCAACTGGAGGATGTACTGCTTCTTTCCAACATCTTTGTCGGGCACAATGCAAGCCTGCAGCTCGGTGAACTCGTCCCTGCCTCTCCGAATATATCATGGCTAGTTTCTTATCATTCGATGTTTATGATATTGATCTTTCGAAAGTTATGAATGATTCCAATCTGAATTTCGTTTTGTTGCAAACGACAAGCAAGTCTATCATTGTTATGGAAGACCTAGATCGGTTTTTTACGAAGAAATCAACGGCCGTGAGCTTGTTCGTTGATGTTCATATCTATTTTCCTCTCAGTGATTTTTTGGCATTCAAAATGTTGGCCAATAGCTACCTAGGATTCAAGGATTACAAGATTTTCTCTAATGTGGAGAATACTTTTTAGAGCGGGGCGAGCTTGAGCTCGGCCAAGATCAGTGAGCTGATGATTGCAAATCGGAACTCGTCGAGCCGAGCTATAAAATCGGTCATCACGGCATTACAAATGGACGGTGACTGGAGGGTTGTTGGGAAGATCGGGTCACAGTTGTGAAATAATGCCACTCCAAACACCCATATTTTTTTTTATTTTTTTTTAATAAAAATAAGAAATAAAATTTTAGTTTATTTATTTATTTTTTAAATTTATTTATTTATTTTTTAAATTTATTTATTTATTTTTAATTTTGTAATTCTTTTGAATTTTTTTATTATTTGAATTTTTTTATTTTTTAATTTAAAAATGACACGTGATAGAGGTATTATGAGAATATTTCATCAAAATGGGCATTTTTCAAGGGTTGCGATAATTTGCAGGGCCAGAGTATAAGCGTTGGTAGTTTGGGGGGCTAAATTATATTTTTTTCCAAGAAAATAAATAAAACTTGCATATAAAACTGTCATCATATCATTGCATTATATGTTTATAAATAAATCAGTAATTGTTATATTATCGAAACAACTGACTCATTCAATTATAGTATGAGATTGTGGTAATAATCACAATCACATAAATGATTATGTAGGATAGAAAGAAGGTTAGGACTATCAAGATCATTATGCCAATCTTGATATTTATGAATAAAGCTATCTACTGCCTCTTTTTTGTGATAGACAAACTCGCATTGTATACTTTTTATTGACCAGGAGAAATACTTTTTATTGGACTCTAACACTACCGACTCTTGAATCCATTATCTAGAGGATTACATCAAATTCTTGACCCAAATGTTTAGAAAATAAAATAGCTAGAACCAAACAACTCAGACTGGAATGCTTGAGGAGGAAGGGATCAACGTGGAAGCGAACAAGGAAAGCCTATGCTTCGCAGTGAAACTAGTTGCACTGAAACAAGCTGGAGTTGGGTCACAAAGCAGGGACCCCTACAAGCCAAAACGATGTTCTGAAAAGAAGGTGCCCGAACGAAATGCCTGATGGGGACATGGGTAGAAAGAGGCAAAGAGCCACTGGAGACATAAATTACAAGGAGATAGTAGAAAAAGAGAAAAAGGAAAACATAAATTACAAGCCCTTGGGGGTGAATGCAAGGCCCGAGCATTACTTTGTAGGTTTTACTATGCTTGACATGTCGATCGCAAACTCGATATAAACACAATACAATATTAGAGGGTTAAGGTTTAGTGTAATAGGGTTTAAGTCAAAACGGTTTGACCCAATTAGATACTATGAATAAACGGGTCAAAATGGTGTCAACTTGCATAATCCGTACAATTAAATTATATTTTTACCCTTATAAAAACTAAAGTATATAACTATATTTTTTTAAACCCTCCGGTTTTTTTGCCAC
This sequence comes from Alnus rubra, assembly GCA_028654335.1. Taxonomy (NCBI): domain Eukaryota; kingdom Viridiplantae; phylum Streptophyta; class Magnoliopsida; order Fagales; family Betulaceae; genus Alnus; species Alnus rubra. The sequence goes on from JAJPGS010000910.1 coordinate 814,168, forward strand.
TTTTAGTTCTCTCTCTCTAAACCCTCTAAACCATATAATCAAATTGATTTTTTTTTTTCTTCATGAATCTAGTTGAGTGTATATAATTAATATAATTTATGCTTATAACATATGCAATTGTGTTAATAAGACCACATCAAGTATTTGTGACACTCAACCCATTTAGATTAAACGGGTTGTCTTTGTGTCAACCCAACACGATCTGTTTATTAAACGAGTTATGCGACTTGTATCGTGTCACCCATTTAGTTAAACACGTTGTTTCAAAGTTGAAAGGTTTGACACGATTAACTAAATAAGTTATGTTCGTATCGACCCACATAATCGTATACTCATAACTCGACACGACACGAACCAAATCTATAAACTTGATTTGTCAACCCTACTACCTTGACACGCCTAACTAATGGTGATCATGGCATCAGAGGGGGCGTGACCGTGACAAAACTTGCCTCCTCAGCCAAATCAAGAGCAATTGGGGTACTGTGGACGCATGCCCTAAACCTTATCTTGATTATATTTTATAAGTATATTGACACATGAAGACAATGTCTTGCGTATACAACTATAGTATCAAAGGCTCAAATACGAACGCACTAATGACTGTTGACCAAAGCAGCAGATCCAATAGCATTAAGGTTAACTGGGGAATATTTAAACCCCAGAATCATCAACCAAAGGAATACCTGAATGAGATGCAACAAAAAGAATTTGTTTAGAGACCTCCTTTAGTTGTATGGAGATTATTCTGCTATGAGATATAGTGACGACCAAAATGTGGTCGTTCCAAATATTGTAAAGGTTAATATTAACAAAGATGTTCTGCCAAGTAACTGCTTTAAGAGTATAATCTTTTGTCCCTTGGAATTGTTCTACCTAATGTATTTCCAAATTACATTATTATCACCAACTAATTTACTTGGAATCTGGGATACTTGGCAAATTACAAAATTCTGTATAATGGTAGCATTCTTAAAATGGTTGATACATTTATACTCATATCTGCAAGTTACAGAAGGTTATCTAATGCAAAAAGTTCAAAACAACCTTGTTCAAAAGTATGATGAACAAGGAATCTGATTTGTTGAACTATGATTTCTTACAAGCGAGTCTCAAATTTACTAACCTTGGATGTTTTTTGTAAGTTAGATAGCTTTTGGTGGATACTCAATGAACTCATGTTCTTATGACCTCTGTTCAATGAAGATTGGAGTGGAATAGCATATAGTCCATTATATGATTGTCAACATTTGTGCATAGAAGGTTTTGAGTTGAATACTTGAATTTTATGAATTCAATATGAAGATTGAACGGAAACAGAGGTACAAGAACATTGTGCTTTCTCCTGCTTAATCCTGTAACTGTATGTCCCTTGAATAGCTTTTGATAGATACAATTACCCTTTTCAACTATTAAGTCTCCAAATTAGAAAAGAAGAAATGCTAACACAATCGCATATCAGGAAAGAACAAGACATATGGACTACTTGTTGGCAATGAAAATAAATTTTTTAACGAGTTACCAACATAAGAACCAATTGAAGGTCAACCGATTATGTAACTACGAAGTCATCTTATCAGTGAACCAAGGAACATAATAGCAAGGAGCAAGAAGAAATGAAGCCCTCAAAGTGACCAGTTCTGATTTGAAGACACTTGAAAGAATCTTGGCTGGATCCATACCCCTCTGAGGTGATGGTTTTCGGATTCTTCAGCAGCCTCAAGGTCCTCACTAAAAATAATATTGTCAATGCCACCATAATCTAGTATTGTTCCGCAAATAGAAACTGAAACATCTTCGCCCAATCCCAATTTTTTCTTCATGTCACTTTTCACAAAAAGACTATTTATGCGAATAAATGTTGGTAAACGTTTCCTGGCGGTAGAATTAAGTTTCCTGGTGGTAGAATCATCTTTCTTGACGATATTGTACATTAAACAGCTTTTGTCTTTAATAGAGAAGGTAACTACACCATTTTTTTTGTCAAAGAAGTGGAAAACTTCATCTTTGTAAGTGGCCAATCCAAATGCACTCAACTTATATTGGATGTTGTCAAGTTTTATCCTAGTCCATGTATCAGCCCCGCGGTAAAGCACATATAGCTCCAATCCAGATTCATGATCACGATGCATGACAGCAACAATGCATTCAGAACTAGTGGGAGGAGATGAAAAAGCTGAAGCATGTTCAGAAAGTACCGAATGGGGGAACTTGGGAAGATCTATTTTTGCATGAGAGAAGGGGCAATAAAAGAACATTGAGCCTTCTTTAAATATAAGTAGCCATCCTTGGTTTGATGCAATGCAAGTTGCTCCATCCAATTCAGGGATGCTCATCGTGTACCTTCTTTGGGATGTGTTGTACAAATGGCATTGTGAATCTTCTCCATAGAATAGAAACCAAGGTTCAGAATTGGATGCGGTTTCGATCTTCGCTGAAGCCGTAGAAGAAGCAGCTTGCCAAGCCTTACAGACGCCATGGAAACTCAGAAGCTCGATTATGCCTAATCGATCAGCAATAAGTGATAGAAGGTCTGCAGGCAGATCAGACCAGGGTCTTGTTACAACTTCTACATTGTTGGTGTTGATTTCAATTTCACCATAGTTGATGCCAGAAGGTTCTCTGCGCATATCAACAGTTGTAGAAACATTAACAGTAAAGAAAAATACATAAATATATAGGCATTGCAGAGGAAAAAGGTAAATGAAAAACAAACATGTAAGTATAGCTATATTAAACTGAGGTTAGTCTCTATGGATTCTTGAATTCCCGACATAATGAAAAGTGAGATATAAATAAACATGTTTGCACAAATCCTGAATAATTATGAATGGAATTAAGTGTCTTTGTCCTGATATTTCTAGTTATAGGGAACGGACTCTTGTAGAAACCTCAAGTTCATACACAGATTTGCAAAATTTTCATCAACCACGATTACCCCAAACCCTAAACCATTCTGTATAATGGTACTAAACGCAAAGAGAGAGAGATGTGTACGTGACAAAGTAATAGTTGGAGGTAAACAATCAAAATTTGTTAGGAGAAAGCAAACATTATCTTGCTCAATATAATTTTTATATAGATGAGTAGTGAGTCTAGTGACTTAGAAAAGTTTAAAATAAAAAAAAAAAAAAAATAGAAATCACTTACAATAATGTGAACTTTAACATAATGCTTAAAAAATTTATGACTAGTTTAGGGGTTTGGATTGAGGTCCCCCGCAATTTTTTGGAAGCATGGGCCTGAATTTCTAAGATTCAGGTTGTTCATTCAAAATGAACGAGAGACATGTAAGCCTTAAAGAATAATAAAATAATAATAAAAATGCAAAAT